>VDFB02047230.1:5541111-5558464 GCA_007258455.2 Sequoia sempervirens | reverse complement strand
TCATCAAAATTTTGACTAATCCTAGGTTTGTCAAAATGTTAGCTATCATTTTTGTCGAATTTTCAATAAACATGAAAAATAGAAAAAAATCAAATTGTGGCCAACATAAAGAAAAGTGAGTTTGTGCCTAATTTATTGTGATAGTGTTTTTCTCTACTTGAGAAAATTTGTGGAGAACTAAGGATGATTTTCTTGGGAAAATTAGAAAAAATTCAAGAAGATATCGCCAGGTTGAGGATAGTCATTGACCTTTTGTAGAAGTCAGTTGTGAAGTCAGATTTGTAGTTCCAGGTTTGAAAATCATATTTTAAAGCAACATCTCTCAAATTTCATTTTTAGAGGTTTAGGGTTTTGAGAATTTCATGTCCATATTTTGTTGTGTGGAATCACCATAAGATCATAACCAAGAAACATATTCTTGTGACTGTAATTATGTGATCCATAACTCTATTGCTCATGTGGCATAGTTGTGCTATAACAAATACAAGATGCATTCATGTGTGACCCAAGTTTTATGTGGCTATGTTGTGATAGAAATTGAGGCACTCATATAATGTAGTTAATTGAGGTTGTATAATGTAGGTGTCAATCATCATTGGGTACATTTAGATTGTCTCAAGTTTAATAGGTTAGGATGTAATTATAGCATGATTGAAGAGTGATTGCCTCTTGCTGCAATAAAGAGCCTATAACTCTGGTTGATATGAAAAGTGGTGGTGTTATATCAATTATGTAGTGCATTCAAGCACAACCCATGTTTAATGGGCTATTCTAGAGAGTGATCAAGATTTTCTAAACCTTATGAATGTTACTTGACATATATTTGCATAATCTCAAATTCCTTCAAAGGATTTTGAAGTATCAATGTATCCTATATAAGGTTTAGAATGATTTATTTTAATTAAATAAATAAATAAATGATGTATTTCCCTGTAATTAGATAATGTGGAGATCTCCTAAATCTTCTCTAGCACACTATCCTCTTTGGCATTGTATTCATTACTCCAGCTACTAGGGCTTTTCATGTGGCATATTTAATATCTTCATGACCGTGGCTTTTAAATAGATCTCAATCTTTTCTTTAATCCTTTTCATGGTAACGCTTGAGTTCCATAATCTACCTTCAATCTCTTCTAAGAATGTTGTCTTAAGCTAGACTACATAGTATGCATATAAAGCAATTCCTTCATACCTGCCATTGTTTCAAACCACCACTCACTACTTTGCTTAAAATGTTGCCTCCATAAGCACAATAGCATGTTTTAAAATTATGGTTTCCAGTGATTGACCATTAAGGTCACCACTTTCATCATGAAGATACAATGAGATTTTTGTCTTCAAACTCAAGGGATTATGCAAGACAACATTGTGAATTTTTTTTTGTGTACAATTTTATTTTCTTGTGCATTTACTATGTTGCTAACTTCCTTTAAGATTGGGTATTGCACCTTCAGTTGCAATCTCAAACAACTCACTCACTATCACTTGAAGATTCCTTTCATGAGCATCCTTATATAAAATCAAACTATGCCCTATAGACTACCTACTTACTATAGGGGACTCATTGTTTCATGCTATTGCAGTTCTTAAGATCCTTCAACCTTTTTGACACTACTTCATAGTCCACAAGGTATTATTCACTATTCTCCCATCTTTGATGAATCTCAAAACATTGCTCAAACATGCAATCCACTACCTCCATTATACATTAATGGCTAAGAAGAAACATTGAACCTATGATTACCACTATTACTTCATTTGGACAGTCATTCCCTGATTGCATTTTCCTTGTCTAACACTACCAAAAACATTTGAAAAACCCTTAAGGTTCAGCAAGGGGGTAAAGAAACTCACTGTTAAAATCTCCACTTTACTATGCAAGGTTTGAGCTTTATTATCTTGTCACTGCTCAGCCTCTTTTTGACTGTCACATCTCAAGTGACTGTCATTCTTCTTACCATAGATTGTATTTACAAATGTCACTAAGCTACATAGTGTGCTTGTTATTGGCTACAATCTTTAGATTGCAAGATTTTGTTATTACCTACAATGTCTCAATCTTTTTGGTATTGCAACCTCACTAATCCACTATAGTTATTGTTTATGTTTCTATGGAGGCCTAGGGTTTGTACCTTAATCATGCTCTTACCAATGCTTCTATTTTTTTTATTAGGGCTCTCTCAATGTTGAAGGCCCTATGGATAAGCTCATCATAAGAAGTGATGCATTGCATCTTTAACTAAGAGGATAAATCTATATTGACATTAGCAATGATGATTCTGACTTGTTGCTCCTTAGGAATGGGTCACTTGCTCTTACTAGCTCACTACCTCCATCGTTGTAGGAAGTTTGTGATCAAGTTCAATATTCTGATTTTAGAAGTCTTAACAGTTGGAAATCATAGTAAAATCAAAATTTAATAAGTTTTGGAATTATCATTTTAAAGTTTTTTTTTGTGTCATTAACTTCATACTATCTTCTCTTTTGTAGGGGTGGTTGCATGCCAAATTTTTTTGGTGTAAAATATCAGAATTATTAGATTATGTTACCTGTCTATGAATAAAAATTATTGGAGTGTGAGTTTGATATTTTTTGAAGAGCTAAATAGTCAAGCTTGGTAAAGAAAAATCATGTCAAATAATATTAGTCTAGAATAAAATGAAGAGACACTTGATAGATTGTGGGCTAGATTGAAAAGAAAGGGTGATGGGAAATGTTATTGTCCTTGCAATAATTTCAAGGGCTTAAAGAGGAGATGAATTTTAATCACAACAGCTGATAAAAATTGTAGGTAGCATGGTCACATTGAAGGGGGGCATTATTATCGTCCATTGGTAAGTTTTTTATTATACATGCATTTATATTGATTGGATTTGTAAATTTTTATATCGTTTTAATATTTTATATATATATAAACATTTGATCATAATCATGGTTTATTTGTTTCTATCATTATTATAAAGGTGGGGTGCTCTAGGGCAGATGATATGGATTATCATGGCCTGGAGAATGTGGTTTTGTAAGTGGACAAACATGGAGCTGTGAATATCGAAGATGAAGTTAATGATCCTATGGAAGAAGATGATCATGCACCATAAAAAATAGTTGAAGATGATGGTATGAATACATTGATCCATGACACATTTAGTGGTAGAGTTGATCATGATGATCAAGATGACTTTGATGATGTTCATGATTTACCTATACTTGAGAAGGCATATGAGCCCCTTTATGAAGGCTCCCAAACAACTCTTTTCTCTGTTGTATTGTTGTTGTTGAAATTGAAGGTTATGAATGGTTTATCAAACATAGAAATCTCACAGATGTTAAGGTATGTCATATATGTCATCTTTTTTCATCTATTTTAATTTTTTTTAGTTCATCACTGGTAAATAAAGGATGAAATATGTACCATTAATATTCTTTATATGAACAAATTATTTTTTGTTGTAGATTGATTGGTGAAGTTTTGTTACCACCATCAAATATTTTACCTCACTCATACCGAGATTTATGTGCCATTATGAAAGATATCATAATGGAGTATCAAGCAATAGGTGCATGTTCCAATGATCATATTATATATCATAAATAGGAATTTGCAACAGAATGCTTAGAATGTCATATCAAGAAATATTGAATAGATCAACTAACAAAAAGGGTTCCTCGCAAGGTTGTTTGTTATATTCTCATTATTCCATGTATCCAACGATTATTTAGGTGTGAAAGCTTAGCACAATTTATGGATTACCATGCATGGAATAGAAGTGGAGATAACATTCTTTGAATGCTTGTAGATGGTTCTACATTTTTGGACATGGAGAAAAAATGACCACACTTTAAAGAAGAACATCATAATATTAGGCTTTCATTGGGAGAAGATGGTGTCAATCCATTTGGAGAGATGAGATCTATTTACTCAGTGTGGCCTATTTTTGTTATCAAAAATAACATTCCTCCATGGATGTCAATAAAGAGGGAGCACATAATGTTGTCAATGATTATTCCAGGTATTTGTTCACATCAATTTTCTTTAACGTAGTAGCATCTCATTTGTCTTATTTGTTGCATAATGACATATTTTTTTCATTCAATAGTCATGTACATTAATTTATATATATTGCAATAAATGGTTATAATAATTATGTAATATTTATGTTCATTCAACTAGGTAAGTACCAAGTTAAAGATATGAATGTATATATCGAGCCTCTTATCAACAAGTTACTAAAGTTATGGAATGGCGTCACTATCTATGATGTCTCTAGACCAATAGGACAAAGACAATTTCAATTCCATGCAATGCTTGTATGGACAATTCGTGATGCCCTAGGGCTAACACATTTTTATGGTATGTTATAACGTTCGATTGCACTTTAACAATATTTTATTTGATGAAGTAGATATCCTGCATGTTTTTAAAATAATCTATTCATTAGATATAATTAAAAAAATTGACATATTTAATCCAATTATATATCATCTTGCAGGTCTTCAAACAAAGGGAAAATTTTCACGTCCAATTTGTGGTCCAAAGATGAAATCTCGTCGTTCAACAAGTTTAGGAAAGCAGGTGTTTGATGAGTATAGGAACTTCCTCCATAGGAATCATAAGTATTGAACTAGTGAAAAACATCTTTTCAATGGGAAAAATGATACTACATCAAAACCATGAAGAATTACACCTCACCTATGGAAGTTGGAATATAATCAAATTAATCTTCAACGTTATACATCAGATCAATTTTTTTATCTATCATATATGATATGTTTTGAATTTATATTTTTATATTGTGTTGCGTTTACTCATGTTGTAATTGACAATGATTGTCATTGTTAATTTGTTTAACTTATATGCTTCATGAAGGTCATCAAGGCATTAATGGTCGGCTTCCACAGGGACTGAAAAGTTATCCCAAACAATTTAGTAGGTTTCCCTACTATGGGCAGCTACAAATTGTGCATTTCTTTGATACAATGCATATCGGAAAGAATATAACAAAAATGTTATGGAAAATATTGGATGGAAGGCATGACAAAGAAAAAATTGTCAAAATTTGTAGTGACATTCAGGAAGCCGATCATGCAATGAAAAATTTCATTCAATTAAATAGCGATGGAGACCAAATTAATATAAGTGCCCTTCCTTGGTTATTAATAGAGAAGCAAAGCAATGCTATAAAAGAAGTCATATGAAAATTTTGATTTCCCATAGGATTTGCTGCAAATATAAACAATATAATAACAAAGAAAGGTGAATTTGGGATAGGGATGAAAATGCATGATTGGTATACCTTCATTAAGGTAATTATTTTGGTATATTATATACACTTGTATAATGCATGTAATTTTTAGTGTATTTTTTTCACTACTTTTGGAAAAATAATGAAAAGATCATTTTATAATTGTTGCAGTACATTCTACCTCTATCTCTTCTAGAAAACTTTGACAACAATGTCAAGCAAGTTATATATGATCTTGGAAAATACATGAGGTAAGTAACGAGATTTGTTCAATTCATTGTATACATCTTATAATTGCCATTTATTTTACTTGTTATGTAATATACTATATATTTTTGTTAAATCTCATTAATATATTTGTGTCTTGAATCACTTGTAAATGGTTTTTATCTAAAGAAATCCATAAAGAAGATATAAATTATTCGAAGAGAAAAATTCCTTGTCTAATATGTGAAATGCAAAGGTGTCTACCTTCAACGTTTTCCAATGCACAAGAACACTACCTCATACAACAAGTTGAAGAGATTGAATTGTGTGGACCTGTACACACAAGGTCAATGTGGATGGTTGAGAGGAACTTGAAATTTTTGAAGGCTTTGGTTAGACAAAGAGCACATCCTGAGGCTTCTATGGTGGAGGGATGTATGGTATACCAGACCATGGTATACATTAGTGAATATCTTCCTAAGTTTGTAGCAAAGATCCATGTAGATCGCATTTGGGATCCCAACTCCATTAACAAATTCGAAGGGGAGTACTTAATGGGGAAATGTAGATTGAGGAAAATGGGAGGTAATTATAAGATGGTCATGGAGATTAATTGGAATACATTTTACATATGATTTTTATCTATATTGTACTTATTTAATTTTTAATCTTCAATATACATCAATTATAAATTAAGGTCGTATACTGTGGTATTTAACTAATTATACGTCATTTGTGAATCTTATTTTTTATTATACAATTGGTTGACAGTGGGGTACATTACATTTGTACATTGCCAACAATCTTGATTGGATGACAGTATGGATTGAATGATGTCAAAAATTTAGTCGTGCATTAACATGGGAAGGTGTGGCTTCATTGGTTAAAGAAGCTCATTGTAATGGAGATTTCAATGTTACACAAAGAGAAATTGATTTAGCATGTTGTTTAAGAGATAAACAGGTACATATAATATATTATGACCCATATTATTTAATTATTTTCAAGTATATTGATGTATATATATGTTGATATTGTTTTCTTTGCATAGATTCGGCCAAGAATAAATATGTTTATCAATTGACGATATTGCAATAATTTTTACATGTTTGACATATTGTAGGTGAAACACCACAAGGCTATGTGGTGCAATGGTCATAAATTTTGAATCAAAATGTTGGATGACATGAAGAAAACTTGTGATTTTGGTATAATTGTAGTCTTTCATGTGACTAATGTTTCATCTAGAAGTGACATACATCCAGAAGTCTAAGAAAATCGATACTATTGGATTTTGGATGATATACTTGAGTGTGAATTTAAGTCCTTTAGATTAATTTTGTTCATCATCCTATGGTATAGGCTACAATTGAATGAAAATGATCCTGAGAGAAATAATATTGAATATGATAATGGATTTACCATGGTTAATACAAGGTTGATTGAGGGAACTAGAAATGAGGCCTATGTTCTTCCAAGCCAATGTGAGCAGGTATTTTACTCAGAGGTTCCAAGTAAACTGGGCTGGTAATTTATTGTTAGACATGATCCAAGAGGAAGGTCAGTAAAGTATAATGTGGTGAAAGAAGAAGATACCGAAGAACTAGAAGATGATGTAGATGATGATCAGGATCAATAGTTAGTTGATGATGTCCTTGACGAAGATGTCGAAGAGGAGGAACTAGATTATGATGATGTAGGAGTTAATGTTCATGAGGATGATATTTGTGTGGATGATGACATTATCGAAACTGATATTGATGATGATGATGATGATATGACCAATCCTTACAATGTTGAATCTGGATCGGGTGATACAGACAAAGAGTTGGATGAAGAAGAAGATCAATGACATTGAAATGTATAAGTTATGCGATTATATTATCTATTTGATATTAATTTCTTGATAGAATTATATTTGACTTATGTGGTTACATAATTAATTCATGTTTTCAATTTTATGCCATTACATAATTAATTTAATGATGTACTTTTTAATGTTTGAAAGGTAAAAAAATTAAAACATTTCAATAGTGATGTTAACAACCTTGAAATTAGTGTGTTTTATGTTTCATGTGATCATAAAAGATGAAAAATTCAGTTGTAGAGGTGGTTGTTCAATGGTTGACATGTATGTCAGTGCTTTTTACAATGTAACAAGGCTTGTCTTCTAATCTACCTATGGAATTTCCAATTCCAATTGAAGGCAGCTCGAAGGACCTGGACCAACTGATGAGGACTTTAAAAGCCTCCTACACTTCATGCTCTGCAAGACCTGGGAGGGTGATCCCTTAATGTGTTTACAACCTCTACACCATTATTATAAACAACATTAACAATAGCAGATGATCTCAATTAATATCTCAACACGATAAGATAATATCAACTAGAATTGGTTGTTCATAGACAATATCAACTATCTAGAGTGTGAGATAAATAAACACAATCCATTGTATAAGATAGTCAATGATTTGCAATTTGTAGCAAGGCCATGGAGCCATGTATGAATGCCTAAGAGTCTTGATTGGGAAAACACAACCTTCCACTACATCCGACACGTAGGTAAATAAACTCAATAAATTTTATTTAAAATTGAATACTTGTGCAATCTATTCAATATTAATTTCCACCATAAAGTAATTACATGCCTATTTGTTTTAAATATTCAAACAATGATAATATTGCACATGACATTTGAATGCAGCCTGGTGAGGGTAGAGCACAACCTGTAGATGAAGGTCATGGTGTGCATCTCAGTACTTCAGAGCATGTAGAGCATGATCAACATGTTGAGTATGATTAGGCTAGAGAAGATCAAGAACATGATGTGGCCCCATCAAGTAAAGAGGACCACTCTAAAGTTATTTTAAACATATATTAATTGCAATTGGTGTATTCATTAATGTAACCTTTCATGTTTCAACTTTAGAGCATGTAGAGCCTCATCAACATGTTGAGCATGATCAAGCTAGAGAAGATTAGGAACATGATGTGGCCCCATTAGGTAAAGGGGACCAGTCTCATGTTCTCTTAAACATATTTAATTTCAATTTGTGTATTAATTAATGTAACCTTTCATGTTTCAACTACAAATCAGGATTTAGAGGGTGTTTAGCATTTTGAGCATGAGTCTATAATAAAAGTTCAGGAACATGATGTGGACCCATTAGGTAAAGAGAACCACTCTAATGTTCTTTTAATTAATGAAATACTTGTAACAAAAATAATAAAACATATCAGTTTAACATTTATTTCTTATTGCAGCAGACCCCCCCTTGAGGCGGCATCCACGTCATGAGTAGACGACTAGTCATACATTAAGATCACGAGTAGAGGGAAAAACAACTAAAGGGGGGACATATATTGATTTAGAAAATGATACTCCACTTCAGCTTTATGTAGCTTTAAAAAATAAACAAAACAAAAAATGATTGTAATCATATCATGACAACCATATTTTTGATAATATGTAAAAATTGAAAGAATGAATATTATATGTTAATGAATGAATGTGAATATGTTAACTAATGAATGTTATATGTTAATGAATGAATGCTATATGTTATTAATGGATGAATGAATGTTATATGTTATTAATGGATGAATGGATGAATGAATGAATGTTATATGTTATTAATGGATGAATGAATGATTAATGTTATATGATCTTGGTATGGAGAATTGAGAGTGATGTGAGGGTGGGAATATTAAACTATTCTCGAATCAAAGAGAAACTCAATAAGGTAATGCACTTTTCAATATAAGAAATGCATCATTTGAAGCATCAAACCAATATGCAAAGATGAAAGAAAGTGCTAAATTTTCACTATGGTGGCAGAAAAATGATTCTTTATACCTTGAATCCATGCTCTGCATCATAATTTTAAGTTGTTTCCATTCCAATGTTCTGAGTTTAGTTTGTTTGTATGGCTTTGTATGAATACCGCATTGTATTTTGTGTGGATTTAGTTTCAAAGCTCTATTTCTTATGTTTTTAGTGGTGACATAACTCTAAATTTTGACTTTTTTCCATAACAGGTTAGTGGAAAAATTGACAGCTTTGAACGGTTTAGAGGCTCGATTGAGATAGATACATGGATATTTGGATCTTGTTGTTGATGGGAGGCTTCGACTTAACCATGAAATTTTGTACCACCTGTAGGTATACAAAAGTTTCTATACTTACATTCATTCTTGATAATAAATGTTGTAAATGATATTAATGCTTCAAACTTAAGATTCGTTTCATTGTTATAATGATTAAAATGTTATACTTTTCTATACATTCAAGTATTCTCTTTCCCCCTACCCTTTGCTCTCTCCCCCCTCGTTTTAAGAATTTTATTTGTCATAAAAGATTCACATTTCTGTCTCATTTACACAAATTTATCTGAAGTGCTAGGAGTGAATAAAGATATGTAAAAGATGATGGATTATTTCTAAACAACAACTTTCAATCTTATAGCTAATTAAATCCTTAATATTTTAATAGTTTAGAGCTTGAATAATGCTTGTATATGCATGTGTAGCAATAAGGGAGCCTATGTGAAGATTGAAATTTAAAACATCACTTTGGTATTTTTCCTTAGGTAGTGAAATGATATTTTGAGTAATACAAACCTACACACACATTGATATTTTTCCAAATTGCATTGAGGAATTTTTTTTCTCTTATACCCACCCTCGGCTAGACATGGAGGTATATAATGGGTATGTGTAGGCTAATGTTGGGCCAAAAAGTGGCAATGAGGAAAAAAAATGTCTTTCGTCGACCGAGAAAATGCGAAAAGAACATGTTGACTTTTTGTAGGCTCAGGTGTCACCATACCAAACACCAAAGCTACTTTTACACATCGGATATCTAACCCAAATTGGATATCTGATTTGTAAAAAGTATATATTAAACACTTCTGTCTCTTTTTTGAACTCTTTCGGTTGAGAAGAACCTATGGGCGCACTGTTCATCCATTGTCTGCGTAACGGATATCCGATATAGGCTAAATTCGATTTGGAAAGGTAGGTTTATTTATTTTCATTTGATTTGATTCAATTTTGATTTAGATTTGAATAATTTCATATGGTTTTTGTTGATTTTTTTAAAAACAGGGTTTTTGATCGAGTTTTTGTGAAAAATTTGAGTTTAGAATAATTTTGATAAAAAAATGAATGTTTTTGTGGATTTTTTTCAATAGGTTTTTTGATTGAATTTTTATGAAAAAATTGGATTGAGAATGGATTTTGATTAAAAAATGAATGTTTTTTGTGGATTTTTTTTCAAAATAGGGTTTTTGATTGAATTTTTATGAAACAATTGAGTTCAAAATAGATTTTGATAAAAAAATGAATGTTTTTAATGGATTTTGATTTAAAAATAGTGTTTCATTTATATTGTCTAATTTTAGATTAATTATTTTTTAACTTTAATCAGGCATTATAGCTGTTGAGAATGAAAATGCACAAATTCCACTAGTTGAAAATGAAAATCCACCAGCTAAGAATCACAATGTAGAAATTCCAAATGCTCCACCACCTCCACAGCCATCAATTGAACAATTAATTCATGAAAAATTGGAGCAATTGAGGGGCATTTGTGATGTTTATAGGAAAATCCCTCGATTATCCCATATGTCAACCACATTGACAGGAATAATTACAAATGTAGAAAACCTCTCCACCCAACATAATGCATTTCATTCATAGCGAGAAACCATGAGGCAATATTATGCATGTGGAATGTCTTATGATGATGTGAAAGATCTCCAAATAACAAAATCCCAAATAGGCTCTTTATTTATTAACCCCAGTAATGGTTTCCTAGTTAATGTTAACAAGCCAAAACTTTCTATAAAATGGTGCACGCATAGGGGCATAGTAGATAACTTTTGGGATCGTTGGTGTACGGTTTTTGATAAACCACCCAACAATAATCTTGATGTACCTTTTTACTTTATTAAAAAATTATATGCTAATTTTTTGTTAGGGCATCATGTCAATTACTTTGACATTAAACTCTTCCAGGGAATTGGTAGAGGCATGCCTCAGGATAGGCCAAGGGCAGCTAGAGTAGTTAGGCGCCCACATGTTCCCCATCCTCCCCTTCCTCTGCCACCTCCAATACAACATCTAGATATTACGGAGGATGTAGCCACACAAACTATCCAGGCCATTCACTCTTTGAGTGGTTTTTTGGTTTCCCATGCTTCTTCAGTAGCTCAGCCACAGTCTAGTGATCTTAGTGATGGATCCACTATTGTTGCATCATCCTCCTCGGGTCCACATATTTGCAATACGTGCCAGCAAATATGTTTGGGTCCTATTGTATAGCCCCCTGAGCATCCATTAGACACTTCTGATTATGACATCCAGGATGTGGAGATTATAGTAGATCACATGCAGGGGAGTGGAGCACACCCTATAGAGTCCTCTCCTGCTAGAGAGGGGGGGGGGACCGGAATCGATGAAATGGAATGGACACCGACACCGGCATCTTCTTATCTCTTGACACAATACATGTATTTCCTCACTCACTCATTTACATTTTTACCGTATATTTGCTTGTCATTTGAATTGTCAATAATGAAATTATATTAACTTATATTTTATCTTACTGCTTGTAGCAAACACCCATCATGAGTGAGGTGCGACAGTTTCCGCACTATGGAGCACAATGTTGGATAAGGGAAAGGTAATTGAACTCAAATTTGATTGAACAGTACTTATAAGATCTTATTGATTATGCATACATTGACATAGATTCAGAAGCCTCATATGTACTTGTCATTTTTATGTATAGGCGGTTGTGAGCTATACATCATTGTTGATAAGTTCCACAACACCCAAAGGAGTAGGTATTCAAATGCCTAAAGGAGGATGTGTTGAAACACCTCAAGGAGGAGGTGTTGAGACACCTAAGGGAGATACAGAAAAAGATCAACCTAAAGAGGTATGTGTTTATTTTATTTTGTGCTTGGTAAATATGTTCTTATTACTGACAATTCTATGCTAACTTGGATCAATTTCATGTTTTTGTTCACATATATAGATTGACGTTACAAAAGTTGGTTTGGTTAGTTCTTTGAGAGGGGTATATTCTAAGACTCTTGACCCTTCAAAGAGATGTATATTTCAGGTAATCAAGATTTCAATTTTAGAGTTCAATTATAATTCAATGTGTATTGATTTTTATGTTAATTATTCAATTTTAAATTATATAGTATATCTAATCTCAATTGTGGTTTGACTTTTTCTTATGCAGCTACCTTTAGAGCCAACGAGTGCTTCAAAGAGGCTCCATTTTGATGATCCACCAGTAGTTTAGGATGAGATAGACATTTTGGCATGTAAATTTTGAATAGATACCGAGATGGCATATGCCACATATTGTAAAACTTTGTTTGAGTTGGCATTGATGCCATTTTTGTATATGGACATACACTTGATTATTGGATAATTTGATATATATAGAAGTTGACAATTGAAATTTAGTTTCCTCCTCATGTGCATGATTAAACTCTTTGAAGCAATGGTTAAATATCAATGTACAATAGCATAAAAAGAATGGTTAAATACTATGTAGTTTATATTCATATTGCTGATTACATTGCATTGCACATCTTTCAAACTCAAAGCATTATTTCACATTGCATAAGTAACAACTAGGTACTCATATGACTAACCCTACAAATTTCATACATTTCAAATAATTCAATGATCCTTAACTAAACTATTCATACAAATTTCTTAGATTTGGAATAATTCAATGAAAATCAACCAAAACATTTAAACAAGATATTTAGATCTAAAACATTCACATATGATAAATAGATCTACACATATAGGTTGGTTGGAATAGAGTATTTAATTCAAATAACTCACTTGATGATTACAATTTTTTTGCTTCAATTGTTTGCTCATAACCAAGATTACAATGATAAAAAAAAAATTTAGAAAAATATTGAGATGCTAAAATCCACTATGCTTGGCATATAGATGCAACCTTTATGTGAAATTTCCCTCACAAATCCAAACAAGTTTCATCCTCCAAACTAGTGTAGGAGCACCTTAAGGTCGTTTGGAAGATCTTAGTGATTTTTGGCTTGTAGGTGGTTCTAGCCAACCACCAAGGGAATAAGGACTATGATATAAAGTCCCTAGGTTGTTTTTAAGAGTGTTTTAGGGTAGGTTTGGCTTAGAGTCTTGAACTTTATGAGTTCCTAGACAAATCTTGGCAATTTGAGCATTTTGGCAATGTTGCCTTGGCAATTTGGCCTAAAAGTTGAAAAATAGCATTAATATTGTTCTAAGTCCAACCCAAGGGTCCTAGCACATGGGAGAAAGGTATATAAGGTCATCCAAACCCTAATACCTGGGTTGGAAGTTCATTTTCATGAATTGAGACTTGGAGAGAATTTTTGTGTGATTGGAATTCAACAACTTTAGAGTGCATTTTTGTGTTTGAGCCTTCATCCAGTCAAGAATGGATTGAAAGGACTAACCTGATGCTTTTAGTGTTTCATTTATTTCATTTGCTTACTGTACCTAGCATTAGATTAGTCATTTAGACCAACTGGTTAAGGTTTTGCAAGTTTTTGGGTTTTTGGACTCACTGCCAGTTTGGGCCAGTTTTGTGAATAATGAGTCCAACTTGAATTCCCGTGGCTTTCTGATAGCGAGGGGTCAGAGGAATCAATCACAAATTCCTGCTCTAAGGTCTTGCTTGCAAGACCTCCTTGGTGTTTTGCTTCACCACCTTAAGCTATAGGTCCCTTCTCATGTTTAGGTACCCTTGGTTCTCCTAGCCAACCCCACTACCATCACCATTCAACCAACCAAGTCAATCTTGGTGCCATAGCTCTAACTCTTTCTTAGCCTTTAATCTGCCCTAAAGACTAACAATACGTCCAAAGATTGAACTTTGATTTGCAGGGGTGTGGAGGTGTTTCAATTCATTACAATCCATCCAATTTTGGTTCTTGAGTATCCTCCTAGCTCCATTTCTTGGTCACTTTCAACAAACCCTTGTTTAGGTCTTAAAAAGGCTACTAGCCTAAAATCCCCAATTAGGTCTCCTTCTCCAAGAAAATTGGTTGACTCTCTCAATTTCTCCAAAGAACCCCCAATGTTTCTTTGAGGTTCTTGCTTCAAATGGACACCTCTCAAGGATTTTTGAGGTCTTGGGTCTTAACTGCCCATACAATGCCTCCACTTAAAAATGGGAAAAAACTAGGGTTTTTAAGCCTTTTCTGGCTGCTTTCAATCTGCTAAGTGTTTCTCACACCAGATGGACTGATGGAGTTTCCTCTTGAAAACCAAGTCTTGGCAAGACTCACATCTACCTTCACAAAAAGGAAATTCAACAAAATTCAATCACCCCTGCAAGTTATGTTCTTTGCACTCCTTGTCTTCCCTAGCCGGACTCTTCTTGGCTCGCCTAGGGCAAGAATTTGCCAACAGCTCCTATGCTCACACAAACCCTAAAACCTACCATATGTACACACATGGAGTCTAGTCACTGCTCCCAAAGGGCCGTACAATTTGTACGGTGGGAAAGTGAACTAACACCGTCTGGTTCAAACCAACAACAGGGTTAAAGCAAACTATTTACAAAAAATGATTGAAATTGAATCAAAAAGACTAAAAGATGGCACACTAAGCTTGAGAAAACACTAAACTACATCCTTCACATAACACAGTAAGAATTTCAATCCATTAAAGCTCTACTTTGAAGCAAAAATTAGTAATAACACACAAAAACACTATTTTTCTTTCAATTCACAAAAATTTCCTACAATACCAATACTTCCAACCCTACTGTCAAGTCGAGGCACACCTTATATAGGGTTCCTCAATCAGTTATGCTCCCTTGGTCGAACATGTAAGTTATCATGTGGCAAAGTTGCAAAGTGTAACATTGTGCATCCTTTACTAATTTTCTTGAAAACTAAGTAAAATGAGTTTTTAAACCCATTCACCCTTCCTCAACTTCTATCCTAAAGATCAACCACATCCCTAAACTATCTTCTCTACTCAATGGTCAACATGACCTTCATGATAAACATCAAAAACAAAAGAAATGCATCCTAGACTTCCTAAATGCCTAATGTTTCATAGGTGCTCCTGCACCACTTTCCTCTCATGGCCACTTGGAATAAAGTTGGGCACTGTGTAAATAATGTACATATAGGTTTAGGAGTCTTTGTTTGCAGAGGAAGTGAAGAAACTATCAAGCACTAGGCGAGTGCAAGTGCATTCTAGCTAGTGGCTTGGAGAGGACAACAGTAAAGAAAGTTGCTAAATGGATTGGTTTGTGCCAATCAAGAGCATGGGAGTGTGAGCACATGTATTCCAGACATGTGTGTGCAAGGAGGAGAGTTGAGGAGGTCATTGAAGCCCTCAAAGTTGGAAAAAGGAGCTAAAACCCTTGAAACCCTTGAAATTAGGGAGGTATGAGGACAGTCATATGGATGGCCACTTGGGAGACCTTACACCTACAAATATTGAAGCCTAGGGTACCACTAGAAATAATATCAAAAAATATTTTAGGGTTGTTAAGACCGTTTTTGAGAAAAGCCAAGAAAACGGGTTCTAGGAGGCCTAGTTGGGGCAAAAGGCTACAAGGCCTAAAATGGAGTTTTTCAAGAAAGCGATGGGAGAATGGTGAAAGAATCCAATGAGATGGATTAGTGAGGTGTCAAATCAACAAAGAGATAGTAGAATAACCTTTCCTAGCCCCTGGAGTGGTTAGGACACTTTGGGTCAGTTTGGAGCCCAGGGAAGCCTAGTGGCAAATTGAGAGTAATGGAGAAGAATTTGAAATTGGTGGAGTCTTATGAGGTGAGAGGGGTTTAGGAGAGATCCCTAAATAGGGTAGAGAGGAATACCCTAGGAAGACCAGAGAATAGGTCTTGGGAAGAGCAAGAGTGCTCTTGAAAGGTAAGTCTCCCCATCAAATTGGTAAAGGAAGAGGTAGAGACTCTAGAGGTGGACAACTTAGAAAAAGGAGAACAACTCATGTTAAGAAGGATTTTGATCAAAGCACCTACCGAGGATGAAAACAAACAAAGGAGAGCTCTTTTTAGAGTCAAGTGCAAGATACACGGTAAGGTTTGCAAGGTCATCATAGACTCAGGATGCAAGGTCATCATAGACTCAGGATCAACTGATAATGTCATCTCAGAGGAGGCAGTACAAAAGTTGAAACTCATCAAGATACCCCATTCTTAGTTGGCCTACTCCAAAGGCAGGGACAAAAGTTAGGAGTTTCCATGGATTAGCTCAGTTCTAAAGGAAATTTGTGAGAAGGTTTAGTGAAATTTGTGCACCGGTTCTTGACACCATCAAAGGAGGATTGAAAACAAAGTTTGTGTGGAGCAAAGAAGCCAATGAAGGATTTGAAAGGTTGAAGAGGGAGATAGCTACCCAACCTATCTTAGTTTTACCAAGTTTTGACAAACCATTCATAGTAGAATGTGATGCAAGTAACATAGTAGTAGGAGTTGTCCTAAGCCAAGAAAGTTAAGATGATGCAAGTAACATAGTAGTTGAACAATTATAGAAAAAATAAATTTGTGTCACGGTCCGCATTCAATCCAACAAGCAAAAATCAAAGCTCAGCCTCTTCGAATGAAAATGCTTGTTTGCAAAACAAATGAATAAGAATGAAGTAGTTAAGGTGTTTGAAGTTATTTAGAGGTCACTTTTAGGGTGGAAGGCTTAAAAATCCATTTTAAATGCACAAAAGAATGAAATTACTTCAAACCAAGTTTGTGAAGAAGTTAACTATGTTGCCCTACTCAGTTTCCCCTTAAGAGTCCAAAGTGCTAAAGACAATACGAAGGTCGGCTTCGTGAGATCGCGGATGCTTGGCGACTCTTCTGCCCCGAGGCTATGGGATTGTGTTAGGG
>VDFB02047230.1:5510661-5541011 GCA_007258455.2 Sequoia sempervirens | reverse complement strand
AATTTTGTATTTTTGAAAATTGGAAAATTTTAAATAAATTAAATGCATGCAAATTTTGAAAGATTGCCGAGAAGTTGTTGAAGATATTTTCTTCTTCTCGACAAGTGTGCCAGTTAAATTTATTGCTTTTGGTTGAGGGATTTCTCGGAGGTTATTTCGGATCTGGGAAAATATAGAAGATTCTTCTATTCTTCACGGGGAAAAATATTAGTGCTTTGTTAAAAAAAATTGTTTATGCCTTTTGGTACTATTGTATATTTGTGGAAGTTCTATGTTTTGGATATTGGGATTTGGTGTTCGGGAAAAGTTTTGGAAGTTATAGGTAAAGCTCTTCTCTAGACAGATTTTTTTTTTAAAGCTTCAGGAAAATAGGTATTTCTCTGGTGATTTTAGATTTGTTTTTTATTTAAAAGAATCTCTGAGAAAAGAAAATTTAGTTAAATTGAATCCCAGTACTTCTCAGAAAAGAAATTGGTTTCTGTATTTTTGTTTTGAAAGAATTTGTTGGTTTTAGAAAACTTCTGTAGCTCTCTCTTTGTGGAAAAGTTTGAGTAAATTTTTGTGAGGGAAATTATTGTTAAAAAAGAGAAATCAAATCCTCAGGGAATAAATTAGGTTTTGATTAAAAATGTTGTGCATGTTTTCTTTCAAAACTCTGAAGAAATTTTATAATTTCCCCAATTTCCCCATTCAACCCCGAATAAAAAAACCCTGTAGATTTGTATATATAAATATATATTGATACATGTAAACCTTCATATATATATTAGATTGTGAAAATATTTGTAATTTTATTTGAAATCGCTATACATGCGAGGTTTAGATTTGAGAAGTTTATTAAAAGAAAACAAATTAGAAATTGTGTTGTATATTTTTTTTAATTCATATGTATTTATTTTATTTTAAATAAAAATGCAAAATAAAATTTAAAAGAGCCGAAGCTCTGTGTTTGTGGCGGGGCTACCCGTAGCTGACCCTGTAGGGGGATGGCGGCGAGGGCCGAGCCCAGCGCCGCCCTCGCGGGCAGCGCTCGGCTCAACTGCCGCAGCCGAGCCTATGGGGCGGGCTGCGAAGGTAGCCCTTTCCCACTCTGTGCGGGGTTAGGGAGAAAGCCCTAACTTCTAATTTTTATTTTATATTTACTGCGAAGTTTAATTCATATTTTATAAGTTTGAAATTATTGGCATTAATAAATATGTATTTTATATTTATTATATATATATGCTATATATAATGTGTATTAATTATATAATATATATTATATATAAAATATATATATATATAATATTTATAATTATTTATTTATTTAATGTTTAATATATTTGGAAGGGTTGTCATGTTTAAATGAGATACTTAAAAGAATTGATTTATTAAATATTTAGATATAGATATTTTAATAATTAATTATCATGATCTAGATATTTGTGCTTAGAATAGATTGTTATTCTGGAGTTTATATAATTTTCATCGTAATATATGGTTATGAAATTGGGAAAATTGTAGATCTGATTTTTGTATTGCATGGAAGATGAATTAAATCTTAGATGAATAATTTTGGTACTTCAAATTATTGCTTGATTGGATTTAGTTTATCCTAATGTAGACTCTTTATTTTTTTTCAATTTTGCTTTTAAATTTGTGTTTCCCTTTATTGGGCAAATTGGGTATGTCTTAGATGTGCAAGTCGTCCAGACAAATTGTAAAAAATGGGGATCATGATTGTTTAAAGTTGAATTCTTTTGTTGGCTAAGGTTGTGTACATGGTATTTGCATGGTGATTTAGACACCTGATTTGTGAACATAGCTTTTGATGTTCAGTTTGAAAAGTGTAGAATTATATGTTGTATGTTTGTACACCTTGTCTACCTTAGTCAGGGGAAACTTAGAATTTATTTGTTATGTTTAGGGGAGTGGCTCTGTGTGAGGGCCGACACACAAAGTGGTGTTAGGGTAACTTACAAAGAGTTAGTAAGTCAATGATAATTAAACAAAACAGTAGTTAGAATTAAAATCTTTAACAAGATGATTATGCCTCACTTATGGACTCTTGAGCTAGTACAGTCTTGAGTATAGGATGAGAAGGCATGGAATGGAAAATCGATATCTTGTTACCTTAAAATATATTCGATTCCGCAATAGTTTGCAAATAGGGCCATTTTTCGTAAGAGGTTACCAGGGTAACCCAAATTGGGGGCCGAAACCTAGGAAGAAACACCAGGGTAACCTTTGCAATGTTGTGATGACACTCCACCTAAAATAACAGTCTACCTTTTTGTATTTAGCACAATTGATTGTCTTAAATCTGGAAGCAATGTAACCATCAGTTAGTAATGTACTTGTGTCTAGGGTGAATAGGTTATGTCTAGGTAACCATATTACTATCTCCTAGCATGGGGGGTGGACCTACGAGTACCACATGGTTGGGTGGAATGTGCACCTTACTCTGTTGGGTCCCTAATTTTTTATCATTGCAATGAGAGTTTCATGGATGGAGAGCTCGTACTTGGATACATATGTGTATTTCTTTATTGCATTATTGGAAATCCTTTATTTGAAAACATCCTTCAATTGTTTAGGAGGTGAATATTTGTAAAATGTATTTGTAACTATTATTGATCTACCTCATCAGATGAATAAGTATTGTAAAGTTATTTCAAATGCAATGTAAGAATCATATTTGTGCTTAGTACTATTTTGAATGGAATTCAAATGATATGCAATGTTTACTTTTATGTGTGTTAATTTAATATGCAATGCTAAATACTAAAGTCGTCTATGGAAACTCAAGTAGTGTAATGTTGCATAACTTAGTGAATGTATGCAACTAATTAAGTTAATATTAATACTTAAAAAAAATAAAAATTATTTCATTTTTATACACAATTGCAACATTCCTTAGGTTATAAGACGGGGCATTACAATGGTCATCTCCCTTGTTGACAAGTGAAAATTGTTGGTCTCACAATACCATAGTTTTACCAATATTGTTATCATAACTCGATGTGCCATAATATTTGGCCACTAAATAATCACATAAAACAAACATGAATATGAACTCTTGATCCATCTCCATCAATTTTGATCATAGCCTCATCATGAGTAGTCACCTCTCTTGAGACTATAGTACAGATTTTCTCTCTTGCATTCATTCAAAGCCACCCATTAGCCTTACCCAAAATATATTTTTCCAATCTAGCCTATGTTTGTGCTAAACCATACAATGTTTTATCCATGTATGTGTTAATCCATGTGTAAGCATTATCCTACACCCTCAAAAGTTCTATCCTAGAAAAAGCACTACCCAACCCATCAAAAGTGCTAAGCTATCAAATGCACACCAACAAGCCACAGAAAGTGCTACCCTTGAGAAAAAGTACTACATTAAGACCTAAAAATAATTACCCTAATGAAATCACTACCCCAAGCCCCCAAAATAACTATCCCCTATGAAAGCACTACGCTACCCCATCAAAGGTGCTAACCTAAAAAATGTGCTAAAATCCCACATCAAATACACTAATCCCACGATGAAGGCACTAATATATAAATTAGTGCTTGCATTTTGTTCCTCTTCGCCTAAAATTTATTTTCACCTAACCTATCCCTAGGGCCTTAGTTTTTGATACATATAGGGACCCTTCATCCTCTAACAAGTGGTACTATCAAACCTTCTCTATGTGATGTGTATGTTGTGGAATTCCTATCATTTTTCCTAGCTTTCATCCACACCATGTGCTCTAATCCACTAAAGCCAAGAGTGAAACTGACCCATTATGGGCCCCTCTAGGCTTATATATAAACCCATAAGCCCCATTTAGTGGCCTAGGCCCTAAATTTTTCACCTTTTCTTCAACCATTCCTCCACTTTTTTTTTTATAATCCCCATTTTCTCTCCCCTATCCATTTTTAACTTTTGTTTCTTCTTTTTGTGAGATCACTCAAAGATATTTTTCTATGTGACTTCTTAAGGGGGCATCATCCTACCACCTTTCTTCTATTAATTCTTCTATTCAACTTAGCATATTTATTTTTCTTTGACATGACACCACTTTTGTTAGTCATGATGTCATATCAAAGAGGATAAAAAGTAGATGGGCCCCAAAATTGGTTCTTTATTTTATAATTAATTAATTAATTAATTATATTCCTAAATTCACCACCTTGTCGCATTCTCACAACTAACTAAATAGCTTTTTTTAATTAATTATCATGTATCCCATAATTAATTAATTTAATTTTTGTTAACATAATTAATTAAATTATATTTAATTTAATACGTTGTCACTCTTCCTCTAAAGGTTGATTTATTTAATTAACTCAACCTTAGCCCCCACTAATTAATTCCTCTAAACCCAATTAATTAATTAAATCCTCCCTAATATTCATTAACATTTTTCTTCAATTTAACTTCCACCCCACCCTCACTCAATCCTAGCCATTGATTTTATCTATATGGATCAAGATCTAAATTTTTAGTCATGTGACAAGTGTCAATACCCTATTAAATGCTCACACATGTGCAAGAATGTACAAACCACCATCATCTTCCACCTCATCCTTTTACCACTCTTCCCATTGGTTTCTCACATATGTGTGAGATCCCCTTCCCCATGTGTAGCCACCATATCCTTTTTCTCCCACATGTCACACACCTAGATTTCATCCCTCTTACATTTTTCAATTCTTATCCACTTGTCATCTCCTTGTTTGTCCAAGATGAGCTCACACATGTGTGAGCACACCTAGCCCTCTTCCCCATGCAACATATGATTTTTTTTAAGCCTTCACCTTGTGATAGAAGGCTTAACCTCCATCTTCTCTTTGAATCCTAGCCCTCCATCTCTCAATCCATCTCAATTGTCTTTTCTAGCCACTCAAAATCTATACATTGAAACTTTCATTCTCAATTATCATATCTCTCTCTTATTCTAAATATATGTTCTCCAATTTCCTTCAAAATTTATTCAATATTGCCAATATTATGTTGTATTTGAGAGAAATCCACATCCATGCAAGTTAATGCAATAAAAAGAAAAAAACAAGTGGATTTCAGTGCATTCACTTTAGCTCAGTCTATGGGATTGAAAGGTAAAAGGAAAGGTAAATTAGTTTGTTGATTTATCTCATTGTTTTGTTTCTTTTACATTTTCATAATCCTTAGGTCCCATGAAAATTACACCAAAAAAAGTATAATAGTCCAAACAACTTCAACCAAATTTATTTTGTAGATGACATTAGTTGTGCATGTTCTTTCTTCCTTGTGTTGAAAACCATGCCTTTAATTTTACTCAAGGTCACTTGTAAATCATGAACATCATAAAATGAACTCAATATATTAAAATAGTAGTGAGCAGTGTTCCTTCCACATAATAGTTGATATTTAAATCTAATACTGGTAAGGTATTGTATAATCTAGGTAGTACACCTTCCACATATGATGGTTGGAAATCCAATTCAATACTAACATGGTATTGCATAATTCAAAAAAAATATCAACTCAAAAATATTCATAGTAACATCCCATTGCAATAAAGATTAATGGATTAGCTATAACTACATGAAAATTATACAATTACAAATTTTTGAAACTTTGATCATTGCTTATTTCTCAATATTTAATAGCTAATTAACACAAAGAATTACATGTAATAAATGATAACTAACTTTCTTCAAGAAATAAACAATAAATAAGATAATAAATATTTAAGATGATAACTAACTTTCTTCAAGAAAGAAATAATAAAGAAGACAAGAAATATTTATTTTTTAACACATTAAATCACAACCTTTAAAAGATAGATTAAATGAAATCTAGAGATCATTCAAGAAAATAGATAATTAATTTTTTTCCTCAAACATAAAAGTATTTTCATTTCTATTATGCATTTTTTTCGCCAAAGGAAGTAACGAACATTGACAACAAGTTGTTGGCATGTTTCCATCATATATAAATTTTATAAAATATAATTTAAAAAAATGAATCTAAACAAATTTTTAATTATATTGTAATTTTCAATGATGTAAAAGTTATTTCATACTACAATTTACCAAAATCAAATGCACATTCAAAAAAATCTAGCACAAAAGACTTGAATATTTTTTATTGATGAATCTTTGTACGGTGATAAATTTGTTGGTAATAAATTAACTGCGTATGTTTTATTAAATATGATCTGCATGCTTGGTGGAGGTATGAAAAATAGAAATATACCTTTCCCCATAAAATTACATTTATCAAACTATATTGACCTACTTGATACCTCTTAATATATCTAGAATAATAATAACAACTTCATCCAAGACTTGAATGTATCTTCTTCTCCAATGCCTTTTGACAATCAAGATTCCAAATACTCCCCAAAATCTGACAACAATACTTGCCATCCACTCAACATACCAATGCCAAGGGATTTCTCCTCCTTCCCCATCCTCTTCTTCTTGAGTACGTTTGATATCAATTATTCCACATTTACATGTTCTATTATCAAGTGGAAATCCACACAGACCAAGGTTCCCAGAGAAACATGTAGGATTAGTGAATGTTGCAAATTGACCCCCTATTGGGATTCTTCCACAAAACATGTTGTTAGATATAATGAAAGAACTCATAAATGAGAGTTTTAGCAACTCACTTGGAATCTCCCCTTTCAAATTATTGTTTGAAAGGTCCAATGACTCTAATTTCTCTAACATCCCAAAACTAATTGGAATTTTTCCAGTAAGAATATTTCTTGATAAGTTCAATGTGTGTAGACCTTTAAGGTTTCCAATTGTTGAAGGAATTTCATTTGATAACTGATTCCTAGATAGATCAATACAGGTGATAAGTAATAAAATAGAACTCACATACACTTGTTCAAATCCTTTGTTGCTCACTTGGATCTCTTCTCTATAGTAATAGCCTGAACCATGATGACTACTATTTGAGATTTTTACTTGTGCATCCCTTATAGCTTTCAAATTTTCCAATTTTGGTGGGATGGCTCCAGACAACTTATTATTTGAAATATCTAACACATGGAGGTTGGAAAGATTGCTTAATTGAATTGGAATGTGTCCATGGAGATCAACTGACCTTAAAACAAGTATCATCAACTCAGATAAGTGTGCTAGCCAAAGGGGTATATTACCCACCAATAAATTTTCACCCACATCTAAAATCTGCAAGCTGGAACAATTTTGAAGTCTTGATGGCAAGTTTCCCTTCAACATATTTCCATTGAGTTGAAGTGTCAAGAGAGAGCTTAGCAATCCAATCTGAGGTGAACTGTATCCTGTCAATTTATTATTTTCCAAATTCAATCTTGTCAAAGAAGAGCAATTAGTTAGGCTTGATGGTAGTTTACCAGATAATCCATTATTTGAGAGATCCAACACATCCAAATTTTGTAGAAGACCAATGGAAGATGGAATCCCACCATTTAGATCATTTGTTGCAAATGACAAGAATTGAATGACAGGTAAAAGCTTACCAATTTGTACTGGGATAACACCCACAAATTCATTTTGTGACAAATCCAATAGGCTCAAATATGGTGAAACTATTGAAGGAATTGGAAGGAAACCATTCAACATATTTTGATGCAAATCTAAGATCCCAAAAGATCTCATGCTCAAGGTGAATGGAAGTTGGCCTTGCAAGTTATTGTATGATAGATTCAAGTATTGTAGATAGGATAAATCTCCTAGCCAAGATGGAATATTTCCAAAGAGACTATTTTGGGAGAGATCCAAATCTTGTAATTGATATTGTGTTGAGAGGAATGGAAGCAAGACACCTTCAATATTACAAGAAGCCAAGCTCAAGCTAGATAAGGAAAATGGAGGTATCCATTTTGGGTCAATTTGAATAATCAATTTATTATAAGAGAGGGAAAGCCTATCAAGGTTACTAGTACTTTTGAAAGCGTCAAGAGAAAAGTGGTCTTGTAAGTTGTTGGATGAGAGATCAAGAGTAGTCAAAGATGAAAGTTGACCAATAGACAAAGGTATGCTACCATTGAGTTTATTGTTGGACAAATCAAGATTAGTCAAAGATGAAAGTTGACCAATAGGAAAAGGTATGCTACCACTCAATTCATTGTTGGAGAGATCAAGATAAGTCAAAGATGAAAGTTGACCAATAGATAGAGGTATATTCCAAGACGTTATGTTGGTCCCCGACAAATAAAAATTGGTCAATTGAGGCCATTTGCCACATAATATGTGACCTATGTCTCCACTCAATTTTGTATTGTCAGACAAACTAAGCTCTTGTAAATGAGGCATATTTCCCAAGCATAAAGGCATTGTGGAGCTAAATTCATTTGCATCTAAATTAAGATGGGAGAGGGAGGTGAGGTTTTGGATAACATTGGGGATTATGGTTAGAGAGCAACTTGAAAGGATGAGTTCTTGGAGGAGATGGAGATGAGAAAGGGTTCCTTCCAATTCCCAACTTGTCATATTCAATAACACATCATCAAGATACAAAGATTTTAACCCCTGGAGTTTCTTTGTCCACCTTAAATTAGAGCTAAACAACCCCGAACCTGAAACTTGTAAACTTTGCAAGTGTGAGAGATTCCCAAGCTGCCATGGAATTCTACCTTGGAATCCACTATCATACAAGATGAGGTAAGTCAAGGTTTGCAGAGAGCCAAGATCCATTGGAATTTCACCTTCAAAATGATTGTAGCTAAGATCTAAATATCTCAATTTTTGAAGGCCAAAAATTTATGAAAATATTAAACAATTTACTATTAATATATTAGAAACAAATTATCACTAAAAAATTAAAAAATTATTTCTTATTTTTAATGCAAATGAAATATAAAATTACTATTAATTTTTTAATCTATAAAAAACAAAATTTAAATAAAAATCAAACACCGAATATATTTTATTATATAAACATAAACTTTAAAATTAATACCTTTAGGTAGAAGGCCACTGAAGGAATTGAATCTCAAGTCCAAATACTGTATGTGCCTCAACTGGAACAAAACTGGAATGAGTGTTTTGTAAACATACTCATTGTTTGGAGTCCAAGCATACTTAGTGGAGAATGTGAGTTGGATGACGTGGGAGGAGAATTGGCTGTATCGAACACCATACCACTCGCAGCAATTAAACCCCCTCCACAACTCAAATTGCTTGGCTCTATCTGAATCCATGTAGTCATCATACTCATTCTTGAAAGAAAGTTGACCAATAGTCAAAGGTATGCTACCACTTAGTTCATTGTTGGAGAGATCAAGATATGTCAAAGATGAAAGTTGACCAATAGAAAAAGGTATGCTACCATTGAGTTTATTGTAAGACAAAATAAGCTCTTGCAAATGAGGCATATTTCCCAAGAATAAAGGTATTGTGGAGCTAAATTCATTCTCATCTAAATAAAGATGGGAAAGGGAGGTGAGGTTTTGGATAACACTAGGGATTATGGTCAGATAGCAATTTGAAAGGCCAAGTTCTTGGAGGAGATGGAGATGAGAAAGGGTTCCTTCCAATTCCCAACTTGTCATATTCAACAACATATAACCAAGATGCAAAGATTTTAACTCCTGGAGTTTCTCTATCCACCTTAAACTAGAGCTATACAACCCCCAACCTCCAACATATAAAACTTGCAAGTGTTAGAGATTCCCAAGCTGCCATGGAATTCTACCTTGGAATCCACTATTATCCAAGTTGAGGTAAGTCAAGTTGTGTAGAGAGCCAAGATCCATTGGAATTTCACCTTCAAAATAATTGTAGCTGAGATCTAGATGTTTCAATTTTTGAAGGCCAAAAATTTCTAAAAATATTAAACAATTTAGCATTAATATATTAGAAATAAATTATCGCTAAAAAATAAAATAATTATTTTTTATTTTTAATATATATATATAAATATATTTTTAGGCTGCAGGAATCGGGTAGCACGACCCCCTATAAACTGCAGTGCGCCTGGTAAACTTTTTAACGTGACCGGCGGCGCTGGCGCGACACGCCCTCCGGTACCACGGGACGGGGGAGACTAGAACTCGTGACCAGCAGAGCCGCAACGGAATTACTTAGCCAACCGAGTTAGGGCCCCCCGCCCTTATTTTTTATTTTTAATATAAATGAAATATAAAATTACTATTAATTTTTTAGTCTATAAAAAATAATATTTAAATAAAAATCAAACACCGAATAGATTATTATTTATATAAACATAAACTTTAAAATTAGTACTTTTAGGTAGAAGGCGAGTTAAGTAATTCACGCTCAAGTCCAAATACTGTATGTGCCTCAACTGGTACAAAACTGGAACGAGTGTTTTGTAAACATACCAATAGAAGAAAGTGAGTCCGATGACGTGGGAGGAGGAGTGACTGCATTGAACATCAGCCCACTCGCAGCAATTAAACCCTCTCCACGATTCATCATAGTATAACAGGTGGACCGGATTGCCGTTTATTGGAGAGACTACCAGTTTTGTTCGATCCGCTGCCTCACCTCAGCGTGGAAAGTTCTTTGACGAACATGAGCTCAGGTAATAACAACAATTTATCGATCTCTTGTTTTCAAACGAACTAAATGGGTTATTGAGTATACTCAATAACCCATTTAGTTCGTTTGAAAACAAGAGATCGATAAATTGTTGTTATTACCTGAGCTCATGTTCGTCAAAGAACTTTCCACGCTGAGGTGAGGCAGCGGATCGAACAAAACTGGTAGTCTCTCCAATAAACGGCAATGCGGCAATCCGGCATTCAACATCTCTCTCATGTGGAAAGCATGAAGGATAACAGGTGGCAGTGACAGAGCAGCATGTCATCACAATAAACAAGCACAGCATAACAGAGAATCTCTCCATTTTATCTCACCTGCAATAATGTTTGATTGAAAAGAATTAGACAGTAATTAAATAAGTATTGAGCCTAATAAATAAATAAACAAATAAAAAAAGAAGCAAATGAAGAATAGAGTATGAAGGATACCCAGAACAGAACAGAACTGTAGGTGGGGCAGAGGAGACAAGATATTTTCGCAAGTGTGCTGCTGCACACAATATCTATTGCCTGGACAATGACTGTTATCCTCACATGCACTCTCTTTATTTAAAACAACTTAGACATCTATGGTCACACAACAACCGCCTTTTTGAAGACTTTCCTAGCCGCGATTTCAACACATGCAATAGGCAGAGGATTCTTTAAGGGTGGATTTTTTCACACAACCCAGCGATCTCCTTCACCTGCCAAAAAACAGGGACGATTTCCCTTACTCTTGCGTTCTGCTGGCCGACCCTTCTCTCACTGTCTCAAAAGTATCACAGATTCTTACTCCTTTATCTTGGTCCATGCGATGCATGACCTCCTTCAATGCCTGGCGGGGGTGCCAGTCCTTAAGCTCCTGGTTGCTCAACAAACCATCGGCAGGAGCCAAATGGGCCTCTACACTTCTACAGTTCATACTCAGCTTTATTTTGACAGCATCCAAATGACGGCTTGGAACTTCAGTGATCTCTTCTGTCTTCGCAACAACAATTTCTCTTCCCCGTGGCTTTTTAGTAGCGGCTATGGAGGCACCTTGATCTGCAGATCATCTCAAATTCTTTAAAGACTCTCCCACAATCTTCTACTCTCCAAGGAGCACGACCGACCTGGCTCTGATACCAATTTGAAGGAAGTGTGGGTGCAAAGTATACACAAACACAACATATTGAATCACACACAAAATACTTAAACACAAGAATTGCCACAATAGAATTGCTACAGCATTAGTTCCATTATTTATGATCAAAGCAATTTCAATTGCTTGATAAGAAACTTGTTACATGTTGCCGGTATTTAAAGAGGTCTGAGAACAGTCTAGAAACCCAGCACATTCAAAACACATGCTCAGAAAATAGTCTGTAGATAGGTGGAGGGCGGTGGATGAAGTTTCTGTATTAAATGCTTTGGCAGATGGAAGAAGCTTCTGACAATAATGATCTTTGACTGAAAAGGGAGAAATTAATTACCAACAAGAACAGATTCATTCAAAGGAATGAATGACCGGTGTGAATGATAAGAAGAGAGTTGTCGCAGTATTTATAACAGAGGGTGAAGTCAATCAACATTGTGTTTCCCACACGAAGCAAAGCAAGTCAACAAAGACTGGGAAAATTGGTTTGTTGCTCGTCATGTTATGAGGTAAGACTAGAAAAAAGTCTCGCGAAAAAAGTCTCCCGAATGCCTCTTGATAAAAATAAAGTGTGTGGATGTACTCAAATTTTTCTATGAGAGATGTGTAGTATGTGGATTCTCACACTAGAAATATAAACTTGCATTCATTTCAAAATATATAAAAATAGATTACAAGAGTGTTATTTATAGATTTGAGGGAGGATTGATCAATGGGTGGAATTGATTTTTAATATCAAGGGTGGAGATTGTTTAAGAGGTTTGGAGCCATGGGAGACTTCTAAGTGATATGTTGCAATGGGTGCACAAAATGAGCTCCATGATTCAAAAGGATCAAAAAGACATTTTTGGAATACCATAATTAATCCTAGAAGAAGAATTAGATTAGTTAATTAAAAATTTAAAGTATTCAATTGATGTTCATATAAAAATTAGAATAATTTATTTAATTGATATAAAAGTGATAGTGTGTGATGTATAGATGATGGTAGAGAGGTCAAGACACAATTTAAGTATCTACATTTTACCTCACTTTGAGATGTTGTGACTCAATAGAAGTAATATTGTTTCAAAGAAAAGAAGCTATAGTACTTTTGGGGTGAAAAGGGTAGTTATATGCCCCAACCAATTGGAGAAAATGATTTTATTATCATGGTGGGATGATGTTCCCTTGAGAGGTTAGTCAAGTTAAAATTGCATAGGTGGGCTCTTAAAAGAAGAAACTAGGAGAATAATAGGATAGTGGAGGAAAAATGGGGAGCAACAAGAGAATAGATGAAAAGGTTGAATTATAGAGAAATGGGGTGAAAATTGTGAAAGATGGTGGTTTTTTTTATTAGAGGGGAAAAAATAGGTGTTGGTGGTGAATAAATAGGGCCAGGTGGTCCCTCAAACCTTAGAGAATGTAAAGTATAGAAGATTAAGCAATTGAGAGAAGATGGAGAGTGTACTCTTAGATCATCATTGAGTAAAGAAATTGAAGTAGTATAGACAACTTGTGTAGGTGGGAGCATTTCTATGTATGAAATGTGTAAGCTTAGGGTACATTTAGGGGCATTGTTGGGGTGCAAAATTAGGAAAGTGCACATGGAAAACTATGAAACTCAGGTGTTAGCATGGGTGTGGAAGAATACAATGCATGCATGGGATTACACAATATATGCAAATAATTTTGGTGTATACATCAAATGTAACATTTTCATAAGTAAAGTGATGCTTGTGAAAATCTTAGGGTATATCCAAAATTAGTGCATGTGTTGGGAATTAACATATGAAGCATGTACATTCACCATGATGCATGTGCATGTTTTGACACATTTATTTAGAGTGAGACATGCATTTCATTATTTTAGCATATTTATGCATATAGTATCACATGCATAGAAGAATAGGTTAATATTGATTTTGGTATGATTTGACATGGTTTCTAACTAGATGTAGGGAAAATTATTTTTCACTAATTACTTAGGAGAGGTGATCATGTGTGCTATATTTGAATACATAGTTTGATGAAATGGACTAGGGCTATATGGAGTATTGTGTTGTGGTACATCATACAAATGATATAGATCAAGGCACACAAGTTAATTTTATAAGTATTGGTGGAGAGGTGGCACAATTAGACTATGAAAATGGTTATTCCCTAATTCGATTCCTTCTAGGTCCTATCACACTTAGTTCTTAAGTTTACTGAGTTACCTTATAGAGTACACCTAGATCCCTTTGTGTTTCATTGCATATAATTATCACACATATTAATCCTATGCATTTTAGGTCTAATATTGACTTTATAAGCAAGGATTCTCTTGTAAATTATGCATCTTTTGAATATTGCATTTGTGTTTAAATTCTTGATTGGTAGAAAACCATATATTTTGTTTTTCTTCTTTCTTGTGTGTGGAAGGTTAATTTGTGTTATAGATTTGATCTTGGTTGTCTAATTCAACATGGTATCAAAGTATTGAATGTAGCAAGCCCCTTCCTAATTTTGAAGATTTTCTACAAATAAGTTTTCTTGGAAGCATCTTGGACTAGATCTGATCCCATAGTTGAGTCTAGAGAAGGGTTAAATCTATATGGATCAACAATAAACATAATATATTTTAGCCATTATTAGATTTATTATTTTTCACCTCCTACCTTGTCATACAACCACTTGCATGGCTATTGGCATCATCAGTCATATCATTGGCACAAAATAACTACAGTCTACCTTTTTCTATCACATAAAGTTTTGTTTTTTTATAAATAAAATTAAAAAGGCATTATATTAAGGTCTACAAATGCTCGTACTACCTAGATTTGTAGTGTCACATAGTTTGCAAGGGTTGTTGGGATATCGACTAGCATGGATTGCCTAATTCCCATGGTGTCAAGTGTCTTTAGCACCAATTCTTAGGTTTTAGGATTAAGCTCCTAAGTGTTAAGCCCTTAGCACCCAATGCCTAACTAAGCACTTAACCAAACCTTCAAGCCATGTGACCTTGGTACCTTTAGTCCTCCTCTCATGCTCCACCAACTTTACATCCACAATAACTCCATCATCCATCACTACCAGCTCACCGCTTAGCCCAGTGGCACCACCCATGGGTGACCAAGCCTCAAATTTAGGTCTAAAAGGAGCTATTTTTTAATGGAGCACAGCTTTATGTCAAGATATTATATTTTTGCAAATGAGTAGTCATTGGAAAACTAGTTGAATGAACTTCATTATGGTATAGGTGATTTTTTTGTATTTTACCATTTTTTTCTAGTTTTACCAACCTAAAGGTAGATGTTGCATTCTATTTTTATAGTAGACATAAATTTTTCATACAAAATAAAAATTTGGTATTTTTTCAATTATTTTGAAAATCACAAGAAATCTATTTGTACCCTCAATTTTTTTCTTTTTGCAAGGTTTTTTTTCTGAAAAATTGTAAAAATCACCATGTGTTATAAACAATATATTTGAGCTTTATACTTATACAAATTGTAGAAACCATTCATTATAATCTACTAAGAGATTGTAAATGTAGATTTAATAAATTATGGGGGTGTAGGGTACTAGGGTACAATTTAAATGATCTATTTTATTTTATTTTTCTCTTCGTTCTATTTTCTATTCATGGCATAACTAAGAACTGTTGAGCTCCTTGCTCAAGAAAATTATCATTCATGAAATTTAAAAATGTGACAACTACTATAATTTAAAGGAATTTGAAAAATGTTAGATGAAAAAAAACTAGAATTTATTAAACTTGTAATTTTAAAATAATTCTCATAGAAACAAGTTAGATGAACCAAGGGGCTCATAGGATTACTTATATCTGATAATTTGTTATTTTATATTATAAAGTGTAAAACACTTAAGTGAATTTGGGATAAACTTGATGGATTGTAGGGTACAATCAATGAGTTTTGAATCTTAAAACTAGAGGTAGATTTGATAATACTCTCTAGATGTTTCTCTTACCATTCAAGATTACCTTACAAAGTTCAAATTTCTTTTGTTATAATTAAAAGGATGTGGGCATGATAAATTTGATAAATAATATATTTTATTGATTCTATCAAAGTTAAAGGGTCCCTTTTGGGGGTTTTCATCTACATTATATTTTAACATGGATTCCTTTGGGAAATATTTTAATATTCAGGCTCTCTTCGACTTGTTTCGTGAGCATCTTACTAGGGAGTAGGTCACATTAGTTCATATGGATGCACTTCCTAGTTCTAAGAGCCAAGAATTGATGGCTCAATCTTCCAAGGGTAGATGAAAGAATAAAAAAATAACAAGACATAATATCCTTCCAAATTAAATCAAAATTATAATTATAATTCCACTCCCCCTACTTCTTCTAACTCAATATAATCTTCATTTAAGACTAATAAAGGATTGTATGAGTGGTTAGTGACACCTTTTGGATTAACCAATGCACCTAGTAATTTTATGAGATTGATGAATGAGGTACTAAAGAAATTCTTGGATAAGTTTGTCATTGTTTACTTGGATGATATTCTATTTTTTAGTATTAAGACTAGAGAAGAACATTTTTGGAACATCAAACAAGTATTGCAAAGATTCAGAGAGGAGAAGTTGTTGATTAATGTCAAGAAGTGTATTTTTATGAAGACAAAGTTGGTGTACTTGGTTTTTTTTTTTGTCTAAAGGATTGAAAATAGACCATGAGAAGGTTAGAGAAATTTTTAAGTGGCCTACATGACTGAACATTAGAGAGGTAAGATCTTTCCATGGACTAGCTAGTTTCTACTAGAAATTCCTCAAAATATTTAGTAGCATTTGTGCACCTATTACATAAATAATGAGAGAAGATAGGAAGGAATTTAAGTGGACATCTAGAGCACAAATAATTTTTGAGCTATTGAAGCAAAAGGTGACAGAGAAGCCCATTTTAGCATTACCTAATTTTGATGAAGTATATCAAGTTGATTGTGATACAAGTGGAAATGCAATAGGATCCATGTTGAGTCAAGAAGGGAGACCTATACATTATTTTAGTGATAATTTGAATGATTCTAGAAGAAGATATTTCATTTATGATCAAGAATTCTATACCATAATTCAATCTTTGAAGAAGTTGAGACATTGTTTTTTTCCTAAGGAGTTTGTGGTGTACATTGATCATCAAGCTTTATAGAATTTGAAAAGTCAAGGTTGAATTAGAGACATATGAGGTGGGTTGAATTCTTGAGAATTATACATTTGTGTTGAAGCATAGGAGTGCCAAGTCAAACAAATTTTTAGATGCTTTAAGCAGAAGAAGGAATTTGTTGATAGAGATGAGGGTAGAAGTATTAGGTTTTGAAGAATTAAAGCAAATGTATGAGAATGATCCATATTTTTCTGAAGCCTAAAAGGCATGTAAGGAACAAATAGTGAAATAGTAGAGCTAATGGTTGGACTATTTAATTCAAGAAGGCATGTTGTTCAAAGGAAATCAATTGTGTATTCTGAGGAGCTTAGTGAGGGAGAACCTGATTAAGGAGAAGCATAGTGGAGGATTAGAAAGAAATTTTGGAGTGGATGTAAGATAGAAGAATTGGTGAGTGAACATCATTATTTTTGGCCCTAGATATATAAGGATGCCAGGAAATATGTTCAAAGTTGCAGAATTTGTCAAGTAGCGAAAGGGGGTAGTCAAAATACTAGATTGTACTAACCTTTGATAGTACCAAAGAGACCTTGGGAAGATATAAGTATGGATTTCATATTGGGATTACCAAGAACATAGAGAGGGTTTCATTCTAAAATGGTAGTAGTAGACAAATTTTCTAAAATGGCACCTTTCGTTTTGTGTAAGAAGACTAATGATGTGCATGTTTTTGATCTATTTTTCAAGGAGATTATGAGATTGCATGGATTAATTAAGAGTGTAGTTTCAAATAGAGATACCAAATTCATTGGATACTTTTGGAAGAAATTGTTGAAGAAGGTGAAGACAGATTTGAAGTTTAGTTTGGAATGTATTAGTCACAAACAAATAGAAAAAAAGATGTAGTAAATAGAATTTTTGGTAACCTGTTAAGCTGTTTGCTTGGAGACAAAGTAGGAAATTGAGATTTATTTCTACCACAAGAAGAATTTTCATCAAACAATTCAGTGAACTGGAGTACAAGGAAGACACCTTTTGAGATTGTGATGTGAGTACATCCAAGAGGAGTTATACAACTTAGAGACATTAGTATGGAGAAGAAGAGGAGTGAAGAGGTAGAAGAGTTTGTAGAATTCATGGAGACATTGCATAATCAAGTCCAAAATAATTTCGAGGACACGAATAGTAAGTATAAGGAGAAGTCAGATGAGAAAAGGGAGACATAAGGAATTTGTTGTTGGAGATGAAGTGATGGTATACCTTAGAAAGGATAGATTTCTAGCTGGAACATAAAACAAGCTAAAGATGAGGAAGTTTGGACCATGTAAGATTCTAAGGAATTTTGATTCTAGAAATGTATATGAAGTAGAGTTGTTAGAGACATTGGGTATATCACCTATTTTCAACATTGCAGACATCTATGAGTATCATGAAGGATAGCCAAGTGGTAGTAACATTGAGGTTGATTTGAAGGAGTAGTTACCACATCAACCACTAGAGGAGATTGAGTAGATCTTAGATACCAAAAATGAAAGAAGCACTAGGAACAAATAGTACAAGGAATATCTGGTGAAGTGCAAAGGAAGACTAGTGGAGGCGTCATCATAGATTTCTGAGGCCAAGGTGGACCACTTCGGTTTTCCTCTAGCCCCTGGAAAGTGAGGGAATCAATTTTCTTCCAATCTCAAGTGTTTGATGTAGGAGTATCCTTGGTTGTAAATAAATCCTATATCAACCAAAAAAATATATTTTCTTACATTTTAGTCTACAACAATTTTAGCATTTCATTCTGCATTATGTCACATTATAATTTCTCAACTTGTAGATCAGAATATAGCATCCACATAAGGTCATATATATAATATCCAGATTTCAAATTGTTTTCATTCATCTACTAAAATTTATCACTCTCATAATTTCACTATAATTCATAGTCAGAGCATTTGGGGCTGAATTAGTCCAGATTTCATAGTGAGGGCCTATTTTGGAGCATGTAGAGCTTAATGGGACATCATGCATGCATTTTGGGTCCAAGGGGATCTTTATTGGAGATTTGAAATACATTTCATTTCATGAAGGATTATCTTTCATGTTTTAAGGTTGACCTTCACATTTGATCATATATTAGGTTTGTAAACCCTTAAGGTTGACACAAAACTTTATTGGAGTTGGAGAATCATATTTTAGATCATTTATAATTCATTGTAAATTATTCATTAGTAGATTAGTTTAGGATTTCATGATCTTTAGAGTTCAAAAAGTTTGCATTCCCCATTATGGGATTGTAATAAAGTCTTTGGCCAATTGCTATCTTGAATGCCCTTGCGGTAGGCTTGTGAGCCCTAGTTATTCACCTATGAGGCACATGAAGCATGTAAGATTGAAAATTCAATAAAGATCTATGTTTGTAGAATATTTTCTCGTGTTATTTCCATTGTGTTGACTCTAAGCTGCATGGTTGGATAGTTCTTACTGGACCCTCCATTTGTGACTGCACTAAGAGGAAAACTAAATTTTTTTTTTTTATAAATTAGATGCATTTGATTCTAGTGACTTATCCCAATTCAAGAACACCCTCTATAACGAGCACATATTAAAGAGAGAAAACTTTATGAATGTCAAAGATATTCAATGTCAATGACATGACCTAATTTGAGAAGACCCTCCATAATGAGGACAAAATGAAGAGTGGAAACTTTCAATATATCGAAACAACTATACTTTTTCTTAATTACTCTTGTTGTGTTAATAATTTCTTGATACTATTATTTTTAATATCCTTCAAAATTTTTAGTGCCAATCTCATAATTATTGAAGAGGTTTTTTTACTATTGGCTAGGTAGTCTTTTGGCTAGGCTTTGCCTACTACTCATCGAGGTAGATGGTTACCACCTATTTTTTCCCTCTTGCATCCTCTCAATGGCTTGGTTAGACCCCTGGTGGCTAAGTAAATTTTTCTCACATTATGCTTATCATTTTGCCATCAAGGAGTGCTCAAATTATGCCTTGTGTTCAAGATTTATAATTATAAGATAGTCCTTATAGACAAAAGACACCACTCTCACTAATTAAGAGCTAGTGGAAGAAGGAAAATACCTTCTTGATGAAGGATGGAGTAACTTTGATGAGTGAAACCCCTTTCTAATACCAATTTTATAATCATTATTACTTAAATGTATTTATATTTATATTTAACTTAAATATATGATATAATTATATATGTTTCCTTTATACAAAAAAAATCCTACTTTATTTTTATACTAAACCAATTTAATTAATTTTAAGACGACATACAATTCCACCAATAGGTTTTTTTCTTAAATTTGATATTTATATAATTCAATCGAAACAAAATCCTGATTACAACATTATTCAATTAGTATAATCCTTGGTTAGCAGGCATTTAGTAACCATGTATAGTAAATAAATGGCGTAATAGATTTTTGACAAAGAAAGGGAAGAAGTAATGTAGATTTGTTTATTTCATTTTGATATGGCAAAGACTTTCCAAAGTTTGTGTTAGAAAATGTTTAATGCAGACAATGTTGAATACAAATTTTCTCTATTGATAGAAAAATATTGAATGACTTCTTCCTTATTTTTTGTTTTGACAAAATATTCAATGACTTCTTTCTTATTTTTTTAATATAATAAGACTTTTCTCCATTGATACAAAATACTGAATATTTTTTTCTCCATTTAAATTTGACAAATGACAAGACTTTTATGTTAATGCTATGAGATTTCCACAATCCATAATGCCTAAGACTTTTATGTGTTGATAAAAAATTGAAATGACTACTACTTTTAATTTTCATAAGATACAAACATTTCATTATTGATAAAAACTACTAAATACTTTCTTCCTTCATTTAATTTTGATAAAATAAAAACTTTTCTGTATACTGAACAATTTCTTCCACAATCCATAATGCCTAAGACTTTTATGTGTTAGGCTGAAAAACTACTGATTACCTACCCACCTTCCTTGGTTAGCATGGCATTCACTATCACTGTCACGTCCACAAAGAAGACTTTCGACAAAAGGAGGGAAAACTACACAAAATTTTGTTGACACTTAACAGATTCATAATCTTCCATCATGTCACGCTTTCTGTCATTTTTTTCTGAGTGCCTTCTTTGTTCACACTTCTCAGAAAATGCTCGATGCTTTTATGTGTTTGGAGAGGAAATACTGTTAAAGCCTAATAATATCGAATTATTATTATAGGAGATAATGAATTTTCTAACATTCTTCATATCGAATTAGTCTTCAGAACTTTTATCATCTAACATCTCATCGTGTAAAGAGTTTACTTTAAGATAATTTAATGAAATGTACATATAAGGAAAAACAATTTAGATTAGTAAATTACAAATTGAAATTTGATATTTTGTGTTAAAAATTTAAAATCTACAAATAAAAATTATTCTATTTAGTATTTTAATTGATGAATGCATAAATATTGATGTAGATTTGAATCTAATATGATTTCAAATTTGAATCTAATATGTTTTGAGGTTCGAAATAGTAAATGATATATTAGTAATAATGTTAGAATTAATATATTCTATTACACTATGTAGGAATGAGTTTCATGATTAAGGAGGTCTCACATCCACGACTTTGTACTATTTGTTTTGCATAATTTTGTTCTTTACTTCACTTGATCAACTTGGCTTAGTTGTCTTTTTGATATCTAATGGAATAGTGGTGTTTATAAATAACTTCATATGGATAATAGTATTTAACAAGAGGACTTGTTCTCTTAGGCCTACCCTAAGAAACATCAATGGACAAATAAATAAAAGTGATCTTCAATCATTCAAATGTTCCTAAAATATAAATACACAAAAATATATTCCTTTTAGTAAATTAATTGAAGTGTTTTTACACATGTGATATGTGAATATTTCATGAAGAGTTTGACATGACTAGAAAGAATGTATGAATGCCTTTACATACAATGATATGGCAATAAATGCATAGATTTGTGTTTAGTTGGCCCTAAGTGGGAAAGGTAATGAAAACAAGTTAGCTAAATTTGAATTTAGGTGATGTGAGCTTGTAATTGTGAAGACATCTATGACTACAAACCAAACATGAGAAAAAGCACTCCGTTACAATAAGCACAAACCTAAATAGGAAACAACATGATTATACAAATTTTACCATTACTTTTTCCTTTCATTTTAAGGTGCATGTGAATCCTAGAATGATTATGCATCTAAAAGTATGTAGCATTCATAAATGTGCATGTAGGTATGTCTCAGACAATCAAATGATATCATTGTGGGGTCCATATAAAGTAATTAGCCCTATGAGGATGTGATCATTAATGGTCATCTTCCATATAATCACTATAAGAATAAAAGATGAATCTCTATAAGAACTTGTAATTATTTAAAGATCTAAACAAGAGAATAACAATGACATGATATGCCTAATTAAAAAATTATTGTATCCACTGGATACGAGTATTTTTTGGGAGAGGGAAATTGTTACATGAAAATTATATTTAATCTTATAAGCATGTAACCATGTATTGTCATGTAATCATATAAGCATACACATTAATGATTTTCAATATGTAACTATCATATACATGTCTTGAAAGATAAGAATGATAAATGCATGGTTGGAGATGATAGCAATAGATAATAAGGTTTCTCCCAACATAGTAAAATTATTGTGGTGTGACCCTCAATGGCCCAAAACACCCATATAAGTGCAATGAAATTATACCATAATAAAGGGGAAGCTTGATGCTCCCATATATGAAGATATGACCACAAAGAGATAATATATATGATAAATCATGGTGTTTATAAATGGGAAGGCTTGATTTTACCACAAGTGTAATAAAGAGGGAAGCATAATCATCCCAAACGGGAATGATCAATGCTCCCAATATGATAAAAAAGGAAGTTTTAGTACCCTCAATTTGATAAAGGGAAATGCTCAATGATCCCAAGTGAGATCAAATGGGTCATGTGAGAGCACCATTTGAAATATTTTATAAAATAAGAGGCCTCTCATGAGAATTATGACGTAATAAAGTGGAAATATGCATAGGACAATGCTTGTTGTGCCCTCTATGTAAAGATATTGTAATAATGACTAAAATGGAAAAGGATGGAAGCTCAATGCTCCCCAATGTAGCTTAAATGATATGTCAATATGATGAGATAGTTAAAGTAGCATTATCAAATAAGATAACCTAAAATGGCATGATAAAAAATGATATAAGTGATAATGTGAATCATGTGAAATTGATAAGTATTAAGGTAACACTAATTAATATTTATGAATGTGGTTCCATAAAATCATATGGATAGATAAATATCCATATTTGGACAAAGAAGAAAAAATGAAGCTCATAAAGTAAAAGGGGTAATGGAATGGTAAATGAATAGTGATCCCTTGCATAGAGAAAATTGCAAATGTTATTGGGGATGCAATGATACCATTGATGTAACTTGAAAAATATAGTCGTAAAGCTCCAAATTATAAAGAGTGGAGGGAATGTTGTCCTCTAATGTAAGGTTGTATGCTAAATATATGGAAAAATTAGTGAATATGATGGGGGACTTCACTATTAATTAAAAACAATTTTGAGAAGCATGGAAAAATTAGTGAACATGATGGGGGAACATGATGTGAGAAGCCCAAGTAGGAAATAAAAGAATAATAAAATGGTAAATAATAAATGTTGTGCAGTTTTCGCACACACGCCCCACTGGAAGTAGGGACCCTCTTTCACTTCGGTTTTGGTGTTTTGGCCCTTTCTTTTTTAGGTTTTGTCTTACCTAGGCATGTGCTTAAATTGTTTATTTTGAATGCCTAAGTGTTTCCCCCAGGTTATTCATTGAAAATCTTAAGTTCTGGATGAATTTTAGGGTTTTGCTTGGATTCGGGATTTTCCACCCTGGTCGGATTTTCCTGGATCCCGCTTGGACTCCGACTGGACCCTTGTTGTTTGGGGATTTTCAATCTTCACAGATTTCCATGTGGGCCAGATTTTTTCGGATTCCACCATCATTGGATTCCTAAATTACTTCTCTGGTTGTCTTATCTACTGCATTAATGGCTCCATCTATGTTCTGAGAGATGTATTTAACTTGATTCTGAGGTCTTTTATGCCATCCTGCTTCCTTTTTTGCCCTAGTTGAGCTGAGAAGTGATTTCTTGCAAGTGATTGGTTGGTATTTTGGGGAATTCAGCTTTGAATTGATTGATTTGGTGGTGGTTTCTTGTGTGTTCTCACCTGTGTTTGTTGTGGACACCATTGGGCCTCACATCTGCTGATTCTTAGATCGATTTCCACTTTTTAATGGTATGTGTCTAGTTGCTCTACTTTGAATTGAATTATGAATGGCATGTTGGTATTGTGAGAGCTTGTGGGATTTGAATTCCTATGTATTTGTTTATTTCATGCTAGGTTTGTTTAGTATTGCATCATTTTTCATCTCCCAAGCAAGTTTTGAGCTCATTTGTCTGTTTGCATTTCGATGAATCTTTCCTGAGAGTAATTAGTAAAACCTAGTGATGACTTAATAGTTGAAACAACTAAATTCTGAACTTGCCTGTGCGCTAATGGTGGATGAGTAGGGTTTTAGAACTAGGGTAGTGCCATATAAGGTGATTTGGTCTTAAAACGGGCCTGAAACATAAGGAAAATTTATGAAAGGTTCATCCTTGACTTGTCCTCAGTTAGGCTGTTGAAATTCATGATCGATTTAGTGTCTGGATGAAATCGTGACATAGCGTCGCAGTCCAAGATAATCCATCCCTTCTGAATTTTACTCGTTGTGACCTTTCAAAGTTGGCAAGAGGTCATAGTAGGATTTAGTAGTTTTACCGATATTCACTTGCTTCACCATGACATCCGTCCTTCGGTGAGACCTCCCACCGAGCACTTTTTCTTTCATTGAGCTATGTTCTTTTCAATTGTTATGACCCTTCGAAGTCGGTGAGATGTCACATCGGTCATCTTGTGTCTCACCGAAGCCCTTCGTGGGTTTGTATTTGATCGCCAGGACACTGTTATTCTCATGCCGAAAGCCTTTCTATCGGAAAGACAAACCCTCGTCGCCAAGAGCTCATAGTAGGCTCCTTTTGTCTTGCTGATTTTCTATTCTGTCGCTGAGATCTTCCCCTTTTAGTGAGACCTTTCATCGAACATATTATGCTCTTGCTGAGACCTTCACTTTCGGTGACACTCCTAACAGTTGTCAAGACCTTTCGGTGAGCTCACATCTTTTTCCGATGGGACTTTATATCAGCGAGACTATCGGTGTTCGCCAAGATGTTATAATGAAGCCCTTCTTTCTTGGCGATTCCAGATCTCCTTTTGCTGAGACCGCATGTTTTTAGCAAGAGGTTATACTGATGGGACTTCATATCGGCGAAACATTACACGATCGGTGGGACCTCTTGCCGAATCCAAATCTAATGCCTGTCGGCAAGACACCTCAACTTCGCTAGGACCTTATATCAAAAACTTTAGTCTGGCCAAAGTTGTTACTTAAACTCTGATGGTCGGTGAGACAAGGGGGATTCACTCTGACTTTACCTCGAAGAAGATCTCTCATCGACATGACTTTCCTCATCGCTGGTTGGCACGATGTTTCCCACTCGGTGTGACCTCATCCCGAATAGAAGTTGTTTGGCTGAAGTACTTCCCTTTGCACCAATTGGTTTAGAGTTTTTCCCTATCTGCAGATTTCTACGAGGTCTGGATTTCTCCAAAATCTGCCGTCTCCCAAATTTCCCAAAAATCCTCTTTGGCTTGTTCTTTGTGAGAATCTGTCTTTGGGGGATTTTCCCAAAAGTTGATGAAATGTAAAGGAATATTGAATAGCATGATATGTTAGTGATTTTCAATGCATTTTATGATTTATTCATGCTATCTTATGAGTTCCCATGTAGTTTATTGATAAAAATGATTAGGTTTAATGGTTAAGTAGGTGTTTCCTGGCTATTCCGTTGGAATCCAATCGATCTGGAATTTCCCAAAATTCCTCTCTAGCTCAGATTTCATGGATGGTCTTGAAACCTAAAATTTGTTGTGACCATTTTATATGAGATTTAATAACACCTTGACTATATGAGATGCATTCTAACAGTGTTTTGATGAACTAACATGACTCTTTCCTATGATTTTTACTATGATTTTCATGTTGAGTGCAGGATGAATCAAGCAAGGTGGTAGCTGGGTCTTCATTGTCTGATGCAGAGAGGATTAAGCTAGACATTAAGAGCAAGGTCCCTAAGAGTAAGATCACTTCTATCTGGTCAGAAGTCACTGATACAAATGTTGTCCTCTTGGATTATGAGGAATTTAAAGCAAGGATGGTAGCTAAGGATCCTCCTTCGGTGACTAGAAGGATGATGGAATCAGGATTATCACATGTTGTTGGTTCCCCTTCTATGGTACAATGCTATGAGTTGTTCCCTGAGTGCACCAGGCACTATGATCAAGACATACAGAGGATAATTGGTCCTCAAGGCAAAGTTGTTGCAAATCTCAACACGGTCTCCATTGCCCAAACCTTTGATTTTCCAGACCGGTCTCATGTGGTGGGATTCACCATTGAAGTAGCTCAGGAGTTCTATGATGAACAGACCGTGAAGTCACAACAGCTTATCAAATCCTGGCTGGAGAAGCCCAAGTCTCACTATTCCAAGTTGCCAAAGTAGTTGTTCTGAGCAAAATTCAAGAAGGAATACTATGATGCCATCACCTTTCTTACCAGGGTGGTTGGATTGAGGAGTACTGGTACATTTGAGAATTGGATGTACCATGTGATTGTAAGGATGGAACAAGAGAAAATTGACTACCATTGGGTAGGGGTCATTAGCCAAGTCATTCATAAGCAGTTGTCCAATGTGTTGCAGACAAAGACCTTCACAATGACCTCATATTTAGTTTATGCACTTGCTAGATTCCATCCCTATAGAGGATTGGATACAAAGGGAATTTTTGGACAAGATATTATTTATGAAGTTTTCCCTTAGTTGTATTTAGGAAGCACAGACTATAGGAGGGAAAATGATGCATTCACCATGTATGTCACTAGAATGCTTCAAGGGGAGGAACATGTCATAATTTCATACCAAGCCAAGGAGCTCATGAGGAAGTATGGATCTTGGTTTATTCAATTCCCAACCTTCTCCTACATTCAGATTGATGGCTGCCAAAGGGCCCCATACAGACTTCCAAGGTATCCCACTGGCCACATCATATTGCTGGAAGTAACTAGACAGATTTGTGATTTTGATGCCATTGTGAAGAAGGACAAACACAAGATAGGATTTGGTGGCGATTTTCCCCTAAGGATTGGCACTGGAGAGGTATGTCCTTCCATTAGTTCTAGCCAAGCTTTAGAAGAAGAAATGAGTACTCTTGACCTGTCTTTCCACTCCAAGAGATCCAGATTTAACATCACAGGTGAGGCTCAAAAGAAGGCCAGCAGAGAATATAGCCATAAGGTAAATTTGGAGGACTATTGGGCCAACTGCAGTGATGAGTTTGAGGTTAGAAGGAAGAAATTCTCCCATCTTCCAGTCGAGTTAGTCCGATTATACAATATAAGGTTAGTTCCTGACCAATTGGAAGATGATGGAAACTTGATCCAAGATCATGCCTATGAATCCATAAAGGAGAGACCAATTGGTGACGTGGATTGGTCAGAGGAGGAAAAGATGGAATTGAAGCAACTAGTGGATCCAATTCTCAAATTCACTAGGATATGGCTAAAGCATAAGCTATGGGAAGTGGAAAATAATGGTCTGCAATGCATGTATGTGCTAATGGGAGATTTGGATCCTCATTCAACTTCTCAGGAGTCCACAGAGTGGGAAGATCCTAAAGGTAAAGGCAAGCTAGATTCTCCTATCAAAGTTAGGTCTAAAGGTGTTCCAGGAAAAGAAGCCTAGGAAGTAGAAAAATAGAGAAGGCCAAAGGCCAAGAAGAGGAAAAGGACTAAGAAGTCCGAGTAGAGTCTTGAGGCTGATGATCCTATACCCAAAAGGAATAGAATTGTCAAATTATCAAAGAGAGCAAGCTCCAAGGTAGCAGAAGAAGAAATTCCCCCACTGGTGGTAAACATTGAAAGTTGAGGGGAGAAATCCAAAGTATATACAAGGAGGTCTAGGACTCCTCCCAAGAACGACATGCCTAAAGCAGATTTTCCTCCTGCCATTCCTCATGAAGGGTAGCAGGATGACATCCCTCTCACTCATGAAACCCAAAGTGAATCAGGTGAGACAAAAGAGGTTGATGAAGATCTAGATACTGAGGGAGAGGAATTCCATGAAGGTGAGCTTTACAGTGCAGAGGCCAAGATTGAAAAGGTAATGCAATCTCCCTTGGTTGCATATACAAGATCTCCAATCAGAAATGAAGAAGTTAAATATCTTCCAAGGGAAGAAGAGGTAGAAAAGATCCCATCACCTGAACATGAGAAAGAGCACATCGAAGAGGAAAGGAATAGGGATGAGACTCTTGATAAACATAATTTTAATGTGGAGGCACCTAAGGATTAGTAGGAGAAGCAGGCTGAGGTACAATTGGAGTCCAGTGTCCCTAAATGGTTTGATAGAGAAATAAAGAGAAAATAGGTGGTTGTGGAGGATAGTCCACCGAATTGGGATGCACTACTAGCTAAGATGGGAAAGGTTAAAGGTAAGAAGAAGGCTAGAGTGATCTCAAGGGTTGAAAGGGATGAGGCGCATAACAAAGTTGTTCACATTGCCACCCCTGCTCTAGGTAAAGATAGAGGTGATGTGGTTGGAAAGGATTATAGTGTTTAGACTTTTAATCTAGGGCCTACATTAGTTGAGCAAGATATTGAAGACTATGAGGTCTCAAGTACAATTATTGTGGATAGATTGAGAAGGGAAATGAAGACCAAGCAAGAGTTGAAGAAAGAGAATGATAATCTCAGGAAATGCTTGGAGGAATTAATGAAACCCCTACAATCCATTAACCCTTCTTCCTCTGCTACAAATCCTCTACCTCAAGAGACCATCACCAAGCTAGAAAAGATGAAAGCTTTCACCCTTACCACTACGAGTTGGTTGAAAGGGGTGCAAATAAAGGGTGATGAAGCTATTAAGGAGATTCTGTCAATAGGGAAGGATGCTATTAGGGAAACTGAGTGGTTGAAGCAGGTGTTGGTACAAGATAAAGAAGACACAAACCTCCTTCTACAAAAAACCAGAACCATCATGGAATACACCAAAGATAAATTAGTGAGTGATGGAATTCTTCCTTTCTCCAGAGCTGCCGAACCATGGGAGTGGTTTGAAGCATTACAAATTAGGTAGAAAGTGTTGAAAAAGATTTACAAACAAAAGAAGCAAATAGATGACACCCTAACTGGGGTTTATAATGGTTCCATTTCCTTTTTTGAGATCATGACAGGAAAAAGGAAGATCGCACCCAAGTACTTGACCCTGGAACAATTGAGAGAGTGGTAGCAGGATGTTTATGCGCCACTTGATAATGGCTCTATTTCTGAGCACCAGTTGGATGATGTGGCCACCTACCTTGCAGTTATTGATAAGTATTTGGCGTATAAGGTAGATTGGGATAAGTCGGTCAAACACTCAAGGGACGATATTGCGTCCATCAAAAGATGACTTAGGGTTTTTCCCTTGCCACCAGTAGCTGGCCTAGATGGGACATTCTTGAAAGTTCATGAAGTGCTGGGTCTGAATAGAGATAGTAGGGAAGGGAGCTAATGATGGGCTGCGGTATGATTTGTGCTTCCCTATTATCTTCCCATGCATTGGTCCAAACTGAACTGTGGATCTCAGGCCGACTTGGATGGGATGTGCATTTAATGCCTATTTGACCCATTTTGAAGACTCTCTTGGCCAAGTGGTTGTGCCAAGTTATTGATGCGAAACCCTTGCCTAGCCGACGAGTATCTAGGGAATTCTATATATTGGGCATGTGGCCTCATTTGTAAAGGGTTAGAAGGTTAGAATTGTAACCAAAATATAGAATAGAGCTAGTTAGAAGTAGAGTAAGTTGGTAGGTAGTTGCCCTCAAGCAAATATTGTAACAGAAAGCTAGAATTGTTGCTACAGTGAACAATTTGAATACAAGAAATGACATTGTGATTTGGTGCCATACTTGTTTTCTTTTGGTTTGCATGGTTCTTGTTATTCTATCTTTAAAATTACTTTGAGAAGGTTAATACTAAGATTAGATTTGATTTAATAATGTTTTTAATTTAATACTTGAATGCTACAGCAATCCTTCAGTCCATACTTTTCGCAACCAACTGATTTTTCATTGCTTTGCAAAATTAGCCTAGACTTCATATTTCAGTGTGATTAGTTCGATTGTGAGGGTTTGTTCATTTTAACTACAATAGGGTTATTTGAATGAATGTTCATGATTTGAAAATCTTAACACCTCAGAAGATTGCACTATTCTCTATAAGATTGCAGATTTATCTGGGTCAAGTTGAGATTGGTTTTGAGGGATTGGTCCATTTCGAGTGTTGGTTATTTTCATTGTTGATCTTAGGAGTAGTAATAGATTTAGAATCTCTTTGAAACCCTTATTCTTTTTCTATTTCTTTGATTATTGGGTTAAATCGA
>VDFB02047230.1:5359237-5510561 GCA_007258455.2 Sequoia sempervirens | reverse complement strand
ATTACCCATTAACTTTTCCCATTTCCCTATGGTTGTAGGGACAATTTTTTGTTTAACTAACTATGTATACAAATTCACTTACTATTGGAAATTTAGAGCAAAACACTTCCACCTTTGTTGAATCAATTGGGAGCTTAACACTTCCACATTGCAGTGAGGTAAAAAATTAATGTATTTTTCAATGAGATTCCACATCACTTTGACAATTATTTGTTTTCCATTTACATGCCTTAGACATAAATGAGCTTTACACATTTTTTCATTTGTATTCAATTAAGTCATTTATATTAAATGGTTAAAGGGGATTTTAAACATGTATCTTATATTTTTCAATTACAAATTTAATGCAGGTTCACTTATATCTAAATCATGGATCCACGCCCTCCAACTCCAACCACTCCACCTCAAAACCCCCCACCTCCACTACCTGCACCTGATGGTGCTCGCTTTTGAGAACAAGTTGATGTGACTATTAGAACCATTTAGGATCAAGTTAACACTATTCAAAATGAAGAATGTGTTCACCCATTATTGAGGCTTTCTGCATAAAAAATGAAAACTGTTGTTGATGCATGTAGGTCCATGGAATTGGATTTAGATGAGCATCAACGATGGCTAGAGGAAAGGAGACAACCCCAATCTAAAGAGAAAAACACAAAGAAATGAATAGATGCAACTAAGAGCCATAAAACTTTATTTAGACACTAATCTTATATTTATTAAAAAAAATGATCTTTGATGGATATTTTATAAAGAATTTGGTTTAATGGATATTTTTAGTATTGAATTTATGATATTTAATAGTATAATGTTGACACAAAAAATTATTAATACATATTAAATAATCTATTAATTTAGTGTTTGTTAATGTATATAGTGTTTATTCATGCATCATGGTTGACTAATGACTTATTTGTTGATCATAATCATTGTATATATTTCACATAAACAATCTAATTAACATGTATCTTGATGTCTTCTAAGGATTTTGTTTGAAAGTTGCATAATGTTCTTATTTATGTACCATGATTGGAAGATATTGATTCTTATGCATGATGATTTTATGGTCTTTTACATGAACGATCTAATGAAATGTTATTAAACTTGAAGGTTTTAATGGCATGAATGTTGAATTGAGTTGTAATGGTTTTGTTTGATGGTTGTATCACTTCTTATTCTATAGCTCATCCCAACATGGGAAAACACTCTTCCTCTAAAATCTCTCTCTCCCCCTCTCTCAGGTCTCTCCCTCTCCCTATCTACCCCTTTCTTTGTCTCTCCATCCCTCTCTTTGTCTCAACTCTTCATCTATCTCTCCCTCTCACTCTCAAGTTCCTCCCATCCCCCCTCTCTCTCTCAAGTCTCTTAGAGCTTCCTCTCTCCCTCCCTTTCTCCCTCTCAAGTCTCTATCTCTCCCTAGATCAATTTTCTCTCTCTTTATCTCTCTCTCTCTCCCTCTTTTCGTCCTACTCTCCCTCTCAACTCTCTCTCTCCCTCTTTGGACTCTCTCTCTCTCTCCCTCCCACTCTTAGGCCCCCCTCTATTTCTCTCAAGTCACTCTCTTGGGCTCTCCCTCTCCCTTTCTCTATCTCAAGTCTCTTTCTCTCTCTCTCCATCTCAATACTCTGCCTTCCTCTATCCCTCCCTCTCTCCATCTCCCTCTCAAGAATCTCTCCCTCTCATGTCTCTCTCTCTCTCACTCCCTCTCTCCCTCCAAACTATATATCTCTCTCTCCTTCCCTCTATACCTCCCTCTCTCCCCCCTCTCTCTCTCCCCATCCCTCTCAAGTATTTCACTCCCACTTCTAAGTTCTTTCTCTATCCCTCTCTCTCAATTCCCTCCCTCTCTCTCTATATTTCTTGTGATTTGGCTGCACATCAATAATTTTTTTAGCGGTGGTACATTTTCCTTGGTGCTATTAAAATTTAGCTTCTTTTAAGTTTTCTTTACAAATCATCTTGCTTGGTGGGAAAATTGATGAGAAATCCTATCATTATTAATATTTAGTTGTTTTTAAGTTTTCTATAAGCATTTATAAGGCCATACGATTTGTATTTAAAATCTTGCCATTATTGCAAGTGATGGGAAATCTATATAATAATAGTGTCACCTGTCATTATTAATTTTCTAATTCTACTTAGAAAAATCCCACCTCATTTTCAAAGGGAGACAATCTATTCAATATATTATATAATATATTATAATACCTCCCTCTCTCCCCCCCTACTCTCTCTCTCTCTCTCTATCTCTCTCTTTTTCTTGTGAATTAGTTTCACATCCATAAATATATAATATATACTAAGTATTAAATATTTTATATCATATATATAATATATATTACATAAAATATATAATATTTCATATATATGCTATATGCTATATATAATAATTAATATGTATACTATACATAATATGTTGGAATTGTGTGTCAATCTCACATGTTGGAACCTCTGAAAGAGAAAATTTGGTGTGACATTCCTACTGTCTGGCCGATTGGCAGTTGTGCAACCTTGTGGAATGCCTAGGTCACCAAGACATTGTTTCTGTCTTACCAATTGGAGCTATCGCTGTGAAATTTCTTGTCATTGTGATCTCTCTCCTCCTGGTAGGAACTCTCGCCAACTATGGTTCATGGTGGTTGTCAGGGAGACTTGTGGTGACAACAGTTATCAGGGAGAGATATGAATGTTCGGTATGACTCGTCCCGACAAGAGAAGTCTCATTGAATGGTTATACACTTGGAGTCATCAGAGTAACATGGAGGCTTCAATAATAACTCTTGGTGATAGATGGTATGTCTCATCGACAGTGTTACACTCAGAGTCATCAAAGTAACATGAAGACTTGGTAAGAAATCTTGGTGAAGGAGGTTTGTCTTGCTGATGGTGTAGTCTATTGTCCATATGACTCCTAGTGAACGATGGTCTTGAGGTGACTAGGAACGTACAGAGTAACTCTTAGCGATGGATGAAGTCTCATCGATGGTAGGAAATTTTGGTGTGACATGAAGGCTTGCCAAGACCTTGTTCCAATTTCTTGTGGTCTTGGCAATAGGTATATTGCTTCGATATGATCTCTTGGTGATAGTGATAGTCTCACTGATGGAAATGTTGATGTCTATGTTACTTTTGAACATCAGTATGACCTCTCACCGAATAGCAATAGTCTTTTCAAATAGTTCTACATGTGTTGGTCATTGGTATGACATCTCATTGATATGGTTTGTCTCACTGGCTTCTTTTGAACTCAGTGTAACCTCTTGCCGAAGGTGATGACTTTGGGCAATATCGATGGTTGGGCTTTGTGGCATTGGGGAGACACGGCTAGTGTCTCATCAACATGTGAACATAGTTTGAATGTCTTTGACTGATTGGAATCCTGTCCTACATAGTGTGTCTTCGACCAATTAGGGAAGCATAATGGGAACCATTGGAAGTTAGACTATTGTGGTCATTCCTATAAGGAAGTTCAACAAACCAGGGTCGACATGGATATACCTTGTGATCGATGATGATGTTTGGTTCAACGATCAATGAGATGATCAATGTGATGAACAGTTTGGTGAACAGTTGAGTAATTAGTGTGAATTCAATGCAAAGAGCATTGTAACTGTAATGTTTTATATACAAAGTTGATCAAGGATTATGTTATCATAAATTTGACATCAGAAAGATAATTCTGATCTCTGTATCTAATCACCATTACTGTAATACAAAGAGGCTTTTCTTGGTGTGGTGAGTTTTTCTCCCATAAGGGTTTTCCCATGTAAATCTGGTGTTCATTTTTGTATGTTTATTTCTCTATTTCTATTATTCCTTAGAAGTGTATCTTAATTGGACTGTAATTGAAAAATTTAAAAGTACCTCTACATTCTTCCCTGAGGTTTTGATGTTAGGAGAGTTGTTTCTACACCTTGGATTTCCTTACAAGTGGTATCAGAGCCTGCCTAGTTGTGTTATCCTTATGGATACGTTGGGTTTTTTGTGTAAATCCTGTTCAATGGGAGTCTTGTAGAAGTTTGGTAATTCAAATTACAGGTTAAGATGGAAAGCACATTAGGAAAGATTGAAATTTAGAAATTCAATGGTAGCAATTTTTAGTTGTGGAAACTCAAAATGGAAGATTTGTGGCTTGTTGTGTCTAGAACGAAGCCTACAAGCATGAAGCAAGAGGATTGGGACCTTGTGGATAGAAAATATAAGGGGTTGATAAGGCTCTATTTAGAAGACTTTGTTCTTTTGAATGTTCATGAAGAAAAGACTACATCTTCCTTTTGGAAAAGACTGGCATCTATTTATTAGGGAAAGTCCTTGGTGAATAAATTGTTCTTGAGGAAGAAGTTGTACACTTTGAGAATGTAGGAGGGAGGATCTGTTGTTGATCATTTGAACACTTTCAACATGTTGATTGCATAATTAACATCTGTGGGTGTGAAAATTGATGAAGAAGATTGATGTATGCTATTATTGTGTTCTTTGCCAGATTCTTGGGATCACCTGGTGATGGCTATTGGGATTATGATGTCTAGTTTTAAGATGGAAGATGTTGTTGCTTCTTTGTTATCAAAAGAGATGAGAAGGAAATCTTCTAAGATGGTGAAGGAGGCTCTTGCTATTAGAGGTAGATCAAAAGAAAAAGGAAAGAAGAAGGACAATAAATCCAAATCCAAATTAGAAGGGAGATCAAAGTCTCCTAGAAAGAAGTCCAAGGTGAAGTGCTAGAATTGTGGGCACCTTGGTCATGTTCAAAAGGGTTGTAAAGAGGAAAAAAAGAAGAATTCTTATGACAATGATTCTTCTCAGAGTGATGTAGACACCTTCATTGTAGCCTTGGCTATGTAGGCATCAAATGACGTCCGGTTGATTGATTCTAGAGCATCTTTCCTAATGAAATCTCATAGAGATTGGTTCATGAGGTATGAAAAATACAAAGGTGGAAATGTGTATTTGGAAAGTGATTCATCTTTGGAGATAGTTGGTCGTGGAAGAGTCAGAATTCAATTCCCTGATGGAAGAGTGAAGGGAATAAATGATGTAATGTATATACCAAGTATGGCTCGAAATCTACTTTTTGTTAGTAAGCTGAATGATATTGGAATGCAAGTCGCGTTCTCTAGAAATGGCTGCAAAATGACTAGAGGCTCAATGGTGCTAGCAAGAGGTGCTCGTATTGGTACCTTGTATAACCTGGATGCACATGCTATTCAATGTAATAGTGTCTCTATAAAGTCATAGAAAGCTACTCATGGGGGAAAAGAGGAAAAAATTCCTAATGGTGTAAACTTTATGGAAGTTAAACTTCCATCAGAAAAGACTACGCTCTGGCATCATAAGCTTGGCCATATTGGAGAGAAAGGTTTAAAAACCTTGAAGAATAAAAACATGGTTGATGGGCTTGATGATTGTAACCTTGAATTCAAATTTTGTGAACATTGTATATATGGTAAACAACATCGTGTTTCATTTTACTCTAGTCCTCACAAATCTTCTCATTTGCTTGATTATATACATTATGATGTTTTTGGTCCAGTGAATGTTCCTTCTTTTTCTAAGTCAAGGTAATATGTATCGTTTATTGATGATTATTCAAGAAGGGCATTTGTTTATTTTTTGAAAAGTAAATCAGAAGTGTTAAGTTGGTTTAAGGAATTTAAAAACCTTGTAGAAAATTAGACTAGAAGAAAAATAAAATGTTTAAGGACTGATAATGGTGATGAGTTTTGTTCTGATGAGTTGGAGAGGTACTGTAAAGATCATGGGATTAAAAGACATAAAACTACACCTTATACTCCATAGCAAAATGGAGTTGTAGAAAGGTTCAACAAGATAGTGATGGAAAGAGCATGAAGTATGCTGAGCAGTGCTGGCTTGGAGGAGAAGTTCTGGGCCGAGGCAATTGCTATAGCATGTTACTTGATAAATCATTCTCCTAATTATGCTCTTGTTGAGAAAACACCTTTGGAAGCATGGTATGGTAAGAAGACCTCTCTAAGACACATTTGTGTTTCTGGCTATGAGGCATATGCATGTGTCAAATGAGAAAAGATCTAAATTGGAGAACAAGGCTGTTAAATATATTTTTATTGGATATAGCTCTGGCATAAAAGGATACAAGCTTTGGAATCCTGATATAGAGAAGGTTTTATACAACTGAAGTGTTATCTTTTGTGAGATGAAGCCTTCTACCTTGAATTTGCAGTCAGAGACAAAATTAGAAAACAAAAAGGATGTAGTTGAAATTCCTCCAACACCACATAAAGAGGAATTGAAAATTCAAAATGTACCTGAAACTGAGGAGAGCTCAAGTAGTTTTGAGAGTTCTGAAGAAGAAGAACAACCTCAGCCTCAGCAAGTGAGGAGGTCAATTCATGAAAGAAAGCAACTTGATAGGTATGTGTTCTCTTTGATAGATTCTACTTGTGCCTATGCTTTAATTTCTAGCAATGATGAGCCTAGCACTGTGAAAGAGGCATTTAGAATGTATGATTCAAACTCTTGGTTGGAAGCCATGAATGAAGAAATGAAATCATTAGAAAAGAATGATATTTGGAGTTTGGTGCCCTTTTCTAAAGGCATAAAAGTTGTGGGCTGCAAATGGGTATTTAAAAAGAAAAAGGGTCTAGATGGCAGTGTGGAAAATTATAAGGTGAGGTTGGTTGTGAAGGGATATTCCCAGGTAGAGGGAATTGATTATGGGGAAATTTTTTCTCCTGTAGCTAAGTTGACGTCCATTAGATTTCTTTTGTCACTTGCAGCAACATATGACTTAGCGATTGAATAGATGGATGTGAAGACAAAATTTCTTCATGGTGATCTTGAAGAAGAAATTTATATGTCCCAGCCTGAGCACTTTGTGGAGAAAGGTAAAGAAAAATTAGTGTGCAAGTTAAAAAAATCTCTGTATGGGTTAAAACAATCTCTTAGAATGTGGTACCAAAAGTTTGACACTTTGTTTTGTCATTGGGATTTGTAAGATAAAAATCCGATCATTGTGTGTATTACAAAGCTGGAAGTGATCAAGTTCTTATTATTGCTCTCTATGTTGATGATGTGTTGTTCATAGGCAATAGTAAGTTAATGATTTTTTATCTTAAGTCTTAGTTGTCTGCAAAGTTCAAAATGAAAAATCTTGGTGCAGCAAGGTATATTCTCGGAATGGAAATAACTAAGGACACAAAGAATAGAAAACTTTGGCTCAGTTAGAGTAAGTATATCAAGACTATTCTAGAGAGATTTTGTATGACTGATTGCAAGTAGCTAGTTGCTCTAGTTTTTCAGGGAAAGAAGCTATCTATTGAAGACTGTCCAAAATCTCCTACTGAGATGGAGGACATGACCAGTGTACCCTATGCTAGTGCAGTTGGCAGTCTAATGTATGCAATGGTCTATACAAGGCTAGACTTTGCCCAAGCAGTGGGAGTACTTAGTCAGTTTATGGCTAATCCTAGAAGGACACATTGAGATGCTATGAAAAGAGTGTTCAGATATTTGAAGGGAACTTCTGAATATGCACTATGTTACAATGGCAACTTGGTTGAATCACATAGGACTTTTAGCATTCGAGGCTATGTGGATTCTAATTGGGTAGGGGATATTGAGAGCAGAAGGTACCCCAGTGGATACATTTTCATGATGAATGGTGGTGTAGTGAGTTGGATGAGTAAGCAACAGGTTGTAGATGCTTTGTCCACTACAAAGGGAGAATACATGGCAGCAACACATGCTTGTAACGAAGCAATTTGGTTAAAACGTTTGTGTTCTAACATTGGTTTTGATGCAAGGAAAATAACAATTTACTGTGACAGTCAGAGTGTTATTTGTTTGGAAAAGAATCTTACTTTCCATGCCAAGATGAAACATATAGACATATAATATCATTTTGTACGAGATTTGGTGGAGGATGGAAAGGTCTCTTTAGAAAAAGTGGATACTCTGGAGAATGTTGCAGATGCATTGACAAAGCTGGTGAGCACAGACAAGTTCAGGTGGTGTACCAATTTGATGGGCCTTAGTGCCCATGAATTTTAGTAGTTTTCTTGAGGTTCCTATGCGATCTTTGTTAAGTGGGAGATTGTTGGAATTGTGTCTCAATCTCACAGGTTGAAACCTCTGAAAAAGAAAAGTCGATGTGACATTCCTACCATCTAGCCGATTGGTAGTTGTGCAACCTTCTGGAATGCCCAGGTCGGCGAGACCTTGTTGCTATCTTACCAACTAGAGCTATCACTGTGACATTTCTTGTCGTTGTGATCTCTCTCCACCCAGTAAGAACTCTTGTCGACTTTGGTTCATGGTGGTTTTCAAGGAGACTCACTGATACATTTTGGTATTTTTTTTTACGGTGGGTCGTCGGAATTCCGACAACCTGCCGTCGAAAAAAATACCAAAATGTATCAATGACTTGTGGTGACAACAGTTATCGGGGAGAGATATGAACATTCTGTATGACTCATCTTAAAAAAAGATGTCTCACGAAAAGGTTATACACTCAGAGTCATCGGAGTAACATGGAGGCTTCAGTAAGAACTCTTGGCGACAGATGGTATGTCTCACTGATAGTGTTACACTCGGAGTCATCAGAGTAACATGAAGACTTTAGTAAGAACTCTTGGTGACGAAGGTTTGTCTCACCGATGGTGTAGTCTATTGTTAGTATGACTCCTGGCAAAGGATGGTCTCGGGGTGACTTGGAACCTACGGAGTGGCTCTTAGCAATAGATGAAGTCTTGCCAATGGTAGGACATTTTGGTGTGACATGAACGCTTGCCAAGACCTTGTTCTGATTTCTTGTGGTCTTGGTGATAGGTATATTGCTTTGGTATGATCTCTTGACAATAGTGATAGTCTCGCTGATGGGAATGTTGATGTCTATTTGACTTTTAAGCATTGGTATGACATCTCACCGAATAGTGATAGTCTCGTTGAATAGTGCTACATGTGTTGGTCATTGGTATGACATCTTAGTGATATGGTTTGTCTCGTCGACTACTTTTGAACTCAGTGTAACCTCTTGCCGAAGGTGATGACTCTGGGTGATATCGGTGGTTGGGCTTTGTGGCATCGGGGAGACATGGCTAGTGTCTCACTGACATGCAGACATAGTTTGACTATCATTGATTGATTGGAAGCCTATCCTACGTGGTGTGTCTTCGACCAATCAGGGAAGCAGAATGGGAACCATTGGAAGTTAGACTATTCTGGTCGTTCCTATAGGTAAGTTCAATAGACTAGGGTCGACATGGATATACTCTGTGATCGATGATGATGTTTGGTTAGACGATCAGTGTGATGAACAGTTGACTAATCAGTGTGAATTCAATTCAGAGAGCATTGTAACTAGAATGTTTTTTGTACAAGGTTGATCAAGGATTATGTTGTTGTAAATTTGACATCAAAAAGATAATTTTGATATATGTATGTAATCTCCATTACTATAATACAAAGAGGCTTTTCTTGGTGTGGTGGGTTTTTCTCCTATAAGGGATTTCCCATGTAAATCTGGTGTTCATCTATGTATGTTTGTTTCTCTATTTCTATTATTCCTTAGAAGTGTATCTTAATTGGGCTATAATTGAAAAATTTAAAAGTACCTCTACATTCTTCCCTGAGGTTTTGACGTTAGGAGAGTTGTTTCCACACCTTGGCTTTCCTTACATAATATATAGTATACTATACAAGAAATATGGACTATATAGTATAATATAATAATATAATATATATAAAATAATATTATATATTATAATAATATATATTATATATTATAATATTATATATATTAATATATAATATACTATATAACATATTATATATAATACATAATATTATATATTTATGTATTATAAATAATATAAAAATTTATAATTAACGAATATCCCGTCAAGATTTGGTTTGGGATGGAAAGTCAACCCAAAAAATGTGTTTTTCAGAATTTGTTTAGTTTTTCGAAGTTCACCCTTGTGGCTAACGACTTTTTTTTTACCCAATTTTCATCAAATGAAAAGGGTTTATAGAAAAAAAAAAGCTTTCCACCAATATAACTTTTTCCTTATATTGAATTAAATAAATAATTATTATTGATTTTCTACCTACATTACATCTAAAGTCTTGATTGATAGGTTGATTGAAAAACTTCTATAACTTTCAAACTACTTAACATTTTTTGAATCTACAAGATGCACCACATTCTATGCTTTGCCTATTATAGGACAAAATAAATGAATTTCATAATTTTTTGACCAAGTTATGGTGGTCAGACACAGATGTTTTAATAAATCTGAAAAGTTCTAGTAAAAAAATCATAACTAATTATTTACATAGGAAAAAATTATAAAAAAAAATCTAGCACATCTAGACATGTGTCCTCTACTTATATTTTAAAAATTATAAAAAAAATATTATGTTTTTCTTGTACTTAGGGTGATCAAACACACACCTGCTTCTTATCTTTTTCTTGAAAAATTTAGTACCATTGCATTGAAATTTCAAATTTTTTCAAAAAATTCTGATGTTTTTTCCAAAAAAGGACTAGCAACCTAGAAACTGCATTCAATTTTCTACAAATTTTGTTCTTACATATTTTTCAAATTATGTTAATAACCTATTCAAATTTTTATGTCAAGTTACCTAACTCTGATTTTCTGAATTTTCATCACCACTTAGAGGCCTAGTTTGGACCCCCATGATCCTGCACATACCCTTTAGTGTGATGCAATTTTTTTTTAATGCAGAAAAAATTCTATGGGAAAGAGGTTTCATTTGCATGTGTCATGTGTGAGATTAGGGATTGGGGGATGTTGGTAAATTCATTATAGCCAAGGGAATCATGGTTACAAATTCATCTGGTTCCCTAGGTTCAAGCACCATGTATAGTATGTCAAGATAATGGAGAAGTGTGTTTTGTGATGGGCTCATCATAGGCTAGTTATAAGGAAGTTAAGGTACTATAAAAAATTCCCACACTAATATTGAGAGAATGGTTATGCAATTTTTTTTAGATCTTTACAATAGTTACAAAAAATATATATAAATATCACTCTTAACATAAGACAATGATTTATGTGGGGAAATCCCTTTTGGGAGAAAAACCTCGCACTCCAAAAGGCTCCCAATATATTATTAAAAAATTTACAACACTACAATATAATTACAAAGTAATCCCTCTCAAGGGTATTACCAATTATATATCTAGAGGCAACTCAACATCTATAACTCTCACACTCAACGTCCATCTAAAGTACCTAATCTATAACAGATACAATACATGAAACCATCAAATGGTATTTACAAAACCATGGGATAAAACCTCCCAAAAAGTGATAGCCAACTTATATCATGCCCTATGATATGTCCAAACACACACCAACACATTTAACTCCCCCTTACAACTCTTTTATGTGTCCAAAATATTTTCACATTTCTCAATTCTGGAGACCCAACTTCTATTTTACATGGAAAGGTATATTTCTATTTTTCATACCACCACCAAGCATGTAGATCATATTTAATAAAACATATGTAGTTAGTTTAGTACCAAATTTTTTATCAGTGCACAAAGATTCGTCAATGAAAATATCCTATTTTGTGCTAGATTTTTTGGAATGTGTATTTGATTTTGGTAAATTGTAGTATGAAATAACTTTTCTATCATTGAAAATTACAATATAATTAAACATTTATTTAGATACATTTAAAAAATATATATTTTATAAAATTTATGTATGATGAAAACATGCTAACAACTTGTTGTCAATGTTTGTTACTTCCTTTCGGGAAACAAATGCATAATAGAAATGAAAATACTTTTATGTTCGAGAAAAAATATTATTTATCTATTTTGTTGATTGATCTATAGATTTCATTTAATCTATCTTTTAAAGGTTGTGAGTTTAACATGTGTTAAAAAATAAACATTTATTGTCTTATTTATTATTTCTTTCTTGAAGAAAGTTAGTTATCATCTATTAGTTGTAATTTTCATGTTAATTAGCTAGTAAATATTGATAAATAAGCAATGATCAAATTTACTAAAATTTGTAATTGTATAATTTTCATGTAATTATAGTTAATCCATTAATATTTATTACAATGGCATGTTACTATGAATAGTTGTGAGTTGATAAAAAAATTTAAATTATGCAATACCTTTTTAATATTGAATTGGATTTCCAACCATCATATGTGGAAGGCATACTACTAGATTAGACAATACCTTACTAGTATTAGATTTAAATATCAACTATTATGTGGAAGGAACACTGCTCCCTACTATTTTAATAGATTGAGTTCATTTTATGATGTTCATGATTTACAAGTGACCTTGAGTAAAAGGTCATGGTTTTCAACACAAGAAATAAAGAACATTTACAACTAATGTCATCTACAAAACAAATTTGGTTGAACTTGTTTCCTATTATACTTTCCTTGTTTAATTTTCATGGGACCTAATGATTGTGAAATTGTAAAAGAAATAAAACAATGATATAAATCAATAAACTAATTTACCTTGTCTTTTACCTTTCAATCCCACTGATTGAGCTAAAGTGAATGCACCCAAATCCACTTTATTTTTTCTTTTCATTAAATTAACTTGCATAGATGCGGATTTCTCTCAAATGCAACATATATTAACAATGTTGAATAATTTTTGAATGAAATTTGATAGCATATATTTAGAATAAGAGGGAGATATGATAAGTGAGAATGAAAGATTTAAATTATAGATTTTTAATGGCTATAATGGACAATTGAGATGGATTTGGAGATGGAGGGTTAGGAGTGAAAGAGGAGATGGAGGTTTAGCCTTGTGTCACAAGGTGAAGGCATCAAAAAATGATATGTTGCATGGGAAGAGGGCTAGTTGTGCTCACATGTGTAAGAACATCTTGGGAAAACAAGATCACAAGTGGAGAAGAATTGAAAAATGTTCAACATGGATGCAATCTAGGCATGTGACATGTGGGAGAAAAAGGAATGTGTAGGGTGGCTAAACATGGGGAAGTGGATCTCACACATGTGTGATAAATGAATAAGAAGAGTGGTCAAAGGATGATGTGGAAGATGATCGTGATTTTTGCATTCTCATGCATGTGAGCATTTAATAGGGTATGGACACTTGTCACATGACTACAAATTTAGATCTTGATCCATGTAGATTAAATCAATGGCTAGGATTGAGTGAGGGTGAGGTGAAAGTTTAAATTGAAGAAAAATGTTAATGAAGATGAGGGAAGATTTAATCAATTAATTAATTGGTTTAGAAGAATTAATTAGTGGGGGCTAAGGTTGAATTAATTAAATTAATCAACCTTTGGAGGAAGAGTGACAACATAATAAATTAAATATAATTTAAAATTAATTATGTTAACAAAAAATTAATTAATTATGGGATGTACATGATAATTAATTAAAAAAAGTTAGTTAATTGTGAGAATGTGAGAAGGTGGTGAATTTAGGATTAATTAATTAATTATAAAATAGAGAATCAATTTTGGGGCATCTACTTTTTCTCCTCTTTGATATGACATCGTGACTAACAAAAGGAGTGTCATGTCAAATAAAAATAAATATGCCTAAGTTGACTAGAAGAATTAATAGAAGAAAGGTGGTAGGATGATGCCCCCTTAAGAAGTCACCTAGAAAAAATACCTTTGAGTGATCTCTTAAAAAGAAGAAACAAAAGTTAAAAATGGATAGGGGAGAGAAAATGGGGATTATCAAAAGAAAAGTGGGGAAAAATGATGAAAAATGGAGGAATGGTTGAAGAAAAAGTGAAAAATTTAGGGCCTAGGCCACTAAATGGGGCTTATGGGGCCTAGAGGTGTCCATAATGGGTCATTTTTACTCTTGGCATTAGTGGATAAGAGCACATGGTGTGGAGGAGAGCTAGGAAAAATGATAGGAATTCCACAACATACACATCACATAGAGTAGGTTTGATAGCACTAGTTGCTATATGATGAAGGATCCATAGTATGTATCAAAAAAGGAGGCCCTAGGGGTATGTTAGGTGGCAATAAATTTTAGGTGAAGGGGAACGAAATGAAAGCACTAATTTATATATTAGTTCCTTCACCATGGGATTAGTGTATTTGATGTGGGAGTTTAGCACATTTTTTAGGCTAGCACCTTTGATGGGGTAGGGTAGTGCTTTCATAGGGAATAGTTATTTTCAGGGATTGGGGTAGTGATTGCACTAGGGTATTTATTTTTAGGTCTTAAGGTAGTTCTTTTTCTTGGGCAACACTTTTTGTTTCTTGTTAGTATGGATTTGATAGCTCAACACCTTTGATGGGCTGGGTAGGAATTTTTCTAATATAGAACTTTTTAGGGTGTAGGATAATGCTTACACATGGATTAACATTTGCATGGATCAATAGTTTGCATGGTTTAGCACAAACACAGGTTAGATTGGAAAAATATATTTTTAGCTAAGGCTAATGGGTGGCTTTGAATGAATGCAAGAGAGACAATATGCACTATAGTCTCAAGGGAGGTGACTACTTATGATGAGGCTATGATCATAGTTGATGGAGATAGATCGAGAGTTTCTAATAGTGTTTGGTTTATATGAGATTATTTAGTGGTAAAATATTAGGGCACATCAAGCTATGATGACAATATTGGTAGAGCAGTGGTAGAGTGAGACCAACAATTTTCACTTGTCGACAAGGGAGATAACCATTACTGTAGAGAATGTATGGATGATCCTACACATTCACATTTGGGATGAGCTAGGGGAGTACAATATAGCCACTAGATGGGTGTATGCAGAGTAGGATTTTATGATTATGGATCTACCAATCAAGGGGGTAGGAATGAATATTGAGAATTTTATGGAGGCACCATATTTTATTTATACTTAGTGGGCTTGAGAAATAGGGTACTTCTGCTAGATCAAAGATCATGAGGGTTTCCAATTAGATGGTTTTTAGTGTTGCACAATATGATATCAAAAGGGATAGTATATGATTGGGGGTATTGTGTATTGGAATATTTATATCAAGACATGCATATGATGGTATATAGAGGTGGGAGGAGCCTAGGGTGTGTTGTGACACTACTGCACATATGGAAATGGGAAGATATAGTTGTATTGAGACTATTATCTCCTAGGTAGAAACTAGTATAGAAAACCTTTCATACATATATAAGGGTGAGATTCATCATATGAGGATGGGAAATGCATGGAACTAGAGGTGATTTATTGATGATATGTATGAGATGACATGGAAACCATATAGATTATATGAGGCATGGGTGGATGATGACCAACATATTTCATATACATGACTAACTTGATATTTGATAGGCTAGACTATTCATGTTATTGAGAAATATTTTCCATTTAGGGTGATGCAACAATTTTGAATGTAGAAGAAATTAAAGGGGAAAGAGGTTTCATTTTCATTTCATGTGGGAGATTAAGGATTGGGGGATGTCGGTAAATTCATTATAGGAAAGGGCATCATAGTTACAAATGTATGTGGTGTCCTAGGTTCATGCACCACATATATAGTATGTCAAGATAATGTAGGATTATTTTGTGTAGTGGGATCATCACATGCTAGTTCTATGGAAGCTAAGGTAGTAGAACAATTTGGGGATTATTTTCTCCAGTAGGTTGGTGCCTACATCAATGTATAAAATTGATTTGTATAATTCTACATTGTGAGGCTAGATTTGGGTAGTAGATCCAAGTAACTATTCTCACCATGGTTTTTACTATCTTGGTTTTTCCACATATATCTGGTGTTCTCTTGTGTTCTTTATGCTATTTTTTTTTGGGGTTTATTGTGAAGAATAATAAATGCTGATAACTGTGGAAAAAGTTAAGAATTATGGATTTATTTAGATCTATTGATTCATCCCCCTCTCAATAGATTGTGTTCCCTTCAATAGCGATGTGCCAAGGGAATTTCCCCATCCATCTTTTACTAGGGAAAGATGTATTATCTTCTTCATAGATTATTTTTATAGATATACATGGGTCTAATTTCTTAGATAGAAATGTAATGTATTTGACAATTTTTGAGATTTCAAGACCTAGTTGTTGAGAAACAATTAGGGGATGTCATTGAGATTCTTTAAACTAATAATAGGGGGAATATGTGGACACTAAGTTTGAGTATTTTTTCATAGTAGATGGATATGTATGCAAAGGATAGTTCCTTATACTCCCCACGAAAATGGCATGGTAAAACTTAAGAAAAAATTCTTGAAAGAGATGGCTAATTGTATGATACACTCAAAAGGTCTTACACCACAGTACTAGCTAGAAGCAATCAACTATCCTTGTTATAGACAAAATAAAGTTCCACACAAAGCCTTGAAGGGTATCACTTGTTGAAATTTTGGAAGTTTGTCATTGTTGATAAAACTTGGTAACATGAGTATGAAGTGTACATACATCAATCGATTCATATGGCCCAATTTTTTCATTGATGCCAACATTATGGGAAAACATTTTTGGTGTCATTTGTATATTACTATCTATACCAAAATGTTGATTTATCATAAATTTGGCTAAGTGTTATCTACTGGTAGCATTATGGTCAGTGAATCAATTTTTGGGTCTACAATTCACTGCAAGAAGAGGAATAACTCTAAAATTTTAACCATATCATAATGAATATCTTATACAACTATATTCAAGATCTCATGAAGTTTTATGAAGTGTACTGGAAGATATCAATGAAAGAGTTCAATTATGTATATTACTGTCATCTTTCTCTTTAGTATACCAGCATGGGAGATTCCACATTTTCTTAAGAATAATGTTTTGATGTTGTGGTTCTAAGGGTATTCTTATTGATGTTAATGAAATGAGAAACTAAAAAAATCGAACCTAGAAGGTGTGTATGTTGGGAAAGGTGTGTATGTTTGGAAGGTTTTGTGATTAGGTCCTATTCTTGGCTGACCTAATACATGATATGTCTTGAGAAGATTAAATACACATTGAAGATGTTAGCTAGATATATTTTAGATCCATGGTGACCTAAATTAAGTATTGAATGGGTTGTTTGGGAGTGAAGATGATTTTTAATCTTGTGTGGTGCTGACAAAAACTATTTTGGATTGCTTTGTTTACATCTAATTAGTCTGACCTAATTGATGTGTGTAGATGTGTTAGGGTATATATATGAGATATTTTGGAGTTGAAAATTGGTTGTATATGTGAGTGAAAATAACATATCAGGGCAAGTGGTGTTGTATGATGTGAACATGCAAATTGAGTGGTAAAAGTTTAGAATTAGAGCAGAGTTGTTGTGTGACTGCTAAGAAGAGCGGTACTTCATAGTCAAAGCTTCAAAGGAACTAGAATGCAACACAAGAGAGGTGCACTTTGTATCAGTTCACACTTTGGAAGTGAGCCATATTTTTGTATTGTACTTAACTCTAGCTATGAGCCTTATAAGGACAATGTGTCCTAGCAGTGAGCCCCTATAATATACTTGGTTCCCCTTTTTATTTTTCTAAGGAACTAATGATTTTGATGGGAAAAAGGAAGAAGGATAACTTGTTTGAAATGGAAAATTAAATACAGGAGGTGATGCACCGATAATGTAACTAACATGCAAAAATGGCTTAGAACCATCCTTTAATGTATCTATTCACATAGCTCAGTTTGGGAAATTTAATCACATAAGTAATTCATAAAATGACTTGCAAGATTTATGTCCTTTGAAGGAAAACAATGTTTTCACAACTGAGAATGCAAGATAAAACAAAGGCACAATTCATAACTTGTGATGGTTAACTACTTTTATGTATATGCAATGATGAACGAGATAGAAAATTAAAGGTTTTTTGATAAAAAAAAACATTAAGTTTGCATCAAATCATTCAAAATATGACAAAACACCTAAAATTGAGAAGGTAACACTTGATTTTATTGAAGGATGCAAGGATTTTTTTCCAAAAAAAATGAGAATAACCTGCTACTGTATCATAAATGTAAAAAAACACAAGTCTGAGCTACAAAACTTTCAGCCTCTTTGAATGTGTAAGAGAAGGCAAGAAAGCAAGAACTGAAAAAGAACCTATGTCTCTTTCTCCTACATACAAAAGAGTCTCCAAGTTCCAAGAGGTGGTACTCATAGTGAACTGCATCTAAAAATATCTCCTCCAAGATGATCCATGAGCAAAAATGAAAACCCCCAAAAAGAAGCATCAAAACTGAAGTAATTTGAGCTAAAATATCCTAAAAATCACTATCACAATCAATTTGACCAAAGTTGACGTTGAAACCACATGAGATAACTAAAAATCAAGACCAAACTCTCTAGTTTAACTTCACTTCTTATTTTTGCATGATTCTGAGAACTTCAAAGCCACTCCAGTTATCTCCACCTCCTTTAATTTTTGCATGACTTTGAGATGAAGGTAATTAATATAAATAAATATTAAAGCAACTGATCATTACTTTAACTTGTGTTATGGACTTTCCTACGTCTACATTTTCATGACATTAATTAAAGAAATTTATAATTGATTGCTCTAATAATTTTTACATTTCATTTTTATTTCAACTCATGCAGGAATTGAGGAGGTTGATCTTGAGTTTGATTTATAATTTTGAAAAGGTTTACAAATATATGAAAAGGTATACAAAAATACCTGATACATAGCAATTACTTTATGCAAAAGTTTAAAAATAAAAGGAAATAAATTCCTTATGTTGAGGTTGGCTAAAATAGGCTAAAGAAAAACCTAAGTGACAAAACCCGCGACCATTCACTTTGCATCACATTCATTTGTAACCTTCAATTTTGACTTCAAAACTGCTTTTGCCTCCACCATGCTAGGGTTTTCTTGAGATTTTTGGAACTTTGACTGCAAGATCTCCATGCTGGATTTGTATTGAGGCCAAGTGGTAAGGCTTTGATTTTCATAATATATCTATATCTTTTCCTTAACTTAGAAGAAATGAAGATCTCTACATGGTTTTGCACATACAATGATGAAATTCTCACTATTCTCTACTTATTTCATTTTGCACTTTGAAATTTCTACAAGAAAAGATAAACACTTTGTATTCTCTTTGAAGTTTCTAGTAATGTTGATTATATATACCTTTATTTGCAGGTTGTGACTCTATTATTGTGTTTTCTAGTTTTGTAAATGATTGAGGGCTTTGGAACCCTAAGTCGAGGCTTGTATTTTCTTGAATATTCTTTTTCTATTTTGTTGAAACAAAAAGTTGACGGTTTTCTTTTATTGCAAGTTGTGGTTTTTTCTCTACATTTTTCTTAGAGAAAAGATCCGGGTTTTCATTACTTGCAAAAATTTGGGTTTCATTTCAAATTCTAGCCTAGATTTCTATAACTCATTTTCACTTTCTTTCCTCATGCTAAGGATTCATCTTGTTCTCACAGGCATTATGTAGAAACAACTAGCTAACAAAGCCACTATTCACTCTATTTGCTACATACAACCCCTCTAACGATTACATATCTTCAATACTATAGAATTTTATTCTCTAGAAAACATTTTTACATGGAAAAAATTTCCACTCTTTCATCCCTCACAAGTGATTTTCCCTATTTATAGAAAGCTTTCATAATAATTTTATTCACATGCTTTTAAAGTAAAATAGTTTGGTAGAAGTCAGTAAAGTAATTTATCTCATGAAAGAATAAGAGATCTTAAGGAATATGAAAACTCTATCCTCTGATCACTCCAAACTTCTTTTACATGACACTGTCACTGCTTGATCCTCAAATTTGTTGCATGATCCTTGCCTGATTGTTGATGTTGATGTCTTGGAAAATAGTCACAAATGACTATCCTCCATAAATTTTCTTTCACACTTCTTTCATTATCAATTCGAGCATTTATTTTAATGATTACCTTATGGGGCCACTACCCCCCATAAAATGACACTATGGGAGTGTTCCATCATGCCCATGACATTCTTGTTCCACTTCACAATTTTCCCTCTATTTAATCACCACCCTGTGAGCTCTTTGAGACCTTGAGGAATCTTTTAAAACTCATGATTTTTTCCAAACTTATTAGTATAGCTCCTTTGTACTGTTAAATTCCCTCCTAATATTGAATTTCCATGTTAATTGATACAGTCATCCTTCTTTATGACAATTCTTGGCAAGATGATTCCCATCCTTTGACATCACACTAGAACCACCAAGACCATGCTGGTTGAGACAACCATCAACCATATTTTGCATTGACAGTAATGAAGAAGGCATGATTAACATTGTATAACTAAATTCCACATGCTCATAAATCAATCATTTGATGTACTTTTGGGCAGTATTACATCATTTGCAACATTGAACACTATGATCCTAGATAATAGTATTGGAGAGAATATTGTCACTAGAACTATGTTTTTCTTTATTATAAAGCTTGTCTTATATGCAACTTTAGATTGAAAATGACCTTATACATTATGAAAACAAAGTCATTATTCAAATGGCATTGCTCTTATGTCTTGCTCATTGTTTTCTCTTCATACTCAGACTATCCCTAGGAACTTTTGGATGCATACTACTTCAAATGTATACATTTCATATGATATAAACAACAAGAAATAATGATGTGAAAATGGCAATGAAGTGATAGAAATGAATGATATGGCCATAGCTCTAAGGCTCATTTGTGATTGTCACTTCAAAGTGATGAGTTACCTTCATTACACTCTCTGACTTGACAACCATGAATGAGTAGTCCTATGTTAATTATGCACATGGTAACTTTCTAATGTGATTGATATGCCTTCTTGAAAGCTTTTAGTGACTGCATGAAAACTGAAATGACTTCCATAGATTTAAAATATACTTCAAACCCTCTTAAAATCTAAGAGGGCATCATGTTGGGCTCAACCCTTGTGGGATCCCATTTTCTCCACATGTGATTTTAAAACATGAAAATATGGAAAATCAAATGAACCTATACCTACATAGTGAACAAAAAAGTTAGAAAAACATTGAAGTTGAAAGCTTCCAATAATGCATTAATTCTTCTACTCCTGAATTTTTGTGAGATCTGCATATCTGATCAAATGATTTATAGGAGTACATTATATATTTTTTGATGTATGCATATGAAGAGAAATTTGGTCCCAAGCTCTAACACAATACATTCATCCCTTTTCGGTATTTATGGAGCAACAATGGAAGGAGCTAGAGTTGGAGCTAGAGCAATTGAAACTAAAGGCACAACTAACAACTTCATGATTCATCATTCGGGCAATGATGGATCAAATTTCCTTTTGTGTTCATTACATATTTAGTTTTATAGTTTACTCCTTATGTTTCATTTCATCATGTGTTTCTCAGTTACTCCCACAACTTATGTGGGACATTTGAGTATATTTCTTCATAAAATAAATAAAGACAACAATACTATGCAAATTTGTGTAATTTTCTGTTGTAAAGAACATTTACATAATAAAATTGAACTTCATTTGAAAGCATCATTTGTGTAATGACAAAACTTTAGCAAAAAATTGTATGTACATTTTCCCTTTAGTTGCAAACTATGTTCAAACTCTATCTGATTGAGTTGTAAGCAAAAATTAGGTAACAATACTATATCTCAATATAATATATTGTGAGCTAATCCTCATTGTGGTTTTTCCCATTTTGGGTTTTCCATGTAAAAATCCTGGTGTTCATGTGTTTTGTGGCTTTGTGGATGATTCATGCATTCATTTCTTATTTCATTTAATATGGTTTGGTGATTGAATTTGTTGTGTTAAAAAATTTATAGAATATTGATTCACCCCCCTCTTAGTATTCTAAATGTTCAACAATTGGTATTAGAGTTTGGTTCCTTCGGAAAATCCTAACTTGAGGAAGACCTTGGAAGTTTGAACACATGACAGAAAAGAAGTTTCTTATTTGACCGAAAGAAATTTTTGCAATTGAATATCTAGAAGATGATTTCATGTTTGAAAAAGAACTTAAGGTTGCTCTTCAAGATCTTGAAAGAGTTGAAATTGAGAACAAAAGCTTGAAGGAAATCCTAGGAGAAGCAAATGAATGCATCAAAAAACTGAGACAAAAAAACAAGTAACCTTCATAGAAATACATATGGAATTCAATATACAATTGAAGTAAGCAAATGAAGAAAGCATTGGACTGAAAATACAAGTGGAAGAAAAGAAGAGGATTGAGGAAATTTTGAATACAATGGTACAAAAAAAGACTGAAGAGTGCTCCAGACTTGAACAAGAAGTTTTATATCTCAGATATGATTTGAAAAAGACAAGAATACATGAGGGAAAATTCAAAAAATAAGTACTACAAAGCTCGATGATTGATTGCAATACAAAAACCCTCTAATGAAAAAAGTGGTTTGGGACTTGAAGCATAAAATTTAAAGGAAAATTAGACACCTACCAAGGTTGACAATCAAAAAAATATTTAAGGCAATAGGATACAATTCAAATATCAAAGAAGCAATGCTAGAAGACCTTCTATCATACAACCAAATGCTCAAAGGTACCCATATTTCAATGGTATTTGATTTTCATGCAATAAATATGGACATAAAGCAATATATTGTAGGAGTAGAATGAATCAAAATGTTAGATTCTTCTCCTGACAATGTTTTACATGCAAGAAATTTGGACATAGAATTATTGAGTGTAGAAGTTAGATGATGAATAGATATAATATAGGGAGAATGTTTCAATATTTCAATGGCTACTATTATTCATGCAATATATTTGGACATAATGCTAACTAGTGTGGATCAAGGATGAATAGAAGTCAGTTTGATAAGAGGAATGTTGTATGCTACTTTTCTAACAAACTTGGACATATTTCAAGAGTTTGTAGAAAAAAAGAAGAAGATAGTTTAATTGAGTAAAGAGGAATGAATTTGTGAGGAATGTTGATACTACTGAGGTTAAGAAGGAAATGGAAAAGATATGGAGAAAGAAAGAAGATTCTAAAAACAAAGATGATTCAAGAATTACAAATGCATCTATACCTTTGTTCGATACAAATAATTCTTCTAAAAACTAAGCCCATGTTGAGACTTAGAGGGAGCAAAAATAGAAAATTCCAATAGCCCCCTGAAATACAAGGTGTCAAGTCATGGCATAGAGATATATCTTGAAAGAGGAATTTTTGATGCTATAGAAGGAATTTGTGGAATGAAATATTGTGATGCAAAAGTTTGTTGAGCATTTGCAGATTATTTTTGGATACAAGGTTTCGAAGTTTGACAAATTTTTCTACAATATTTATTGCTGCCACATTTATTGCTATGAGTCAAATCATGGAGTTAAAAACATATTTGAGAAGAAAAAATTCATTTCATGTGAAGGAAATGTAAATTGAAGAAGAGGAAGTGGATTCGAGGCATCTTCCTAAAGAAAAACACCAAAATCCTAATCTTCACTAAAGCAAATTCAAGAGGTATTTTCCTTACATAATTATTCTACAATTTTTCTTATATTTAATGCAATGGATGGTTCAAAGGTACTAAATATCTCAAATAGACTAAAAATTAAATTAAAGAGGCATTCTTGGAAAAATATGTCAAAAGACTTGGCAGGTGCATTTTCTGGCACTCCCCTTAGAGTTTCACCTACTCGGGATATCTATGCATACATATATGGGAAAATAGAAGAATTGTCCTCTATTTGATTGATTATTTTGTGGAAAAATGAATTGGAAGAAATTTACAATATCATTAAATAGGAATAAAAAACCCTAGTTGAAAAGAAATTGGATGTATGGTGAAAATTTCCATTGATTGAATTCAACAAGAAGTACATTAGAATTGTATTGAGCATGATTCATAACGAATCTATTTGGATTGATGGTACAAACTCAATAACCAGGGAAGAAATAAAGGGTGTGACTAGTTTATGGTCTTCCAGAACAGCTCCAAGGTAGAAGTCTATCAATGACTAAGAATTAAATGAAAAGATTGGTGCAACTCTCCAAGGAAAGGAACAAATCTTGAGTACATTTAGAAATCTGGCTATCCAATATGCCACAATGCTTGTTGGACATAAAATCTCCTATGTAATGAAGGCTATGCAGTCTCTACTACTATTGCTCACATTGCATTTGACATGATTGAGAATGGTGAAGATTACAATCTTTGTGAGTTACTTTGAAAAAACTTGATGAAGAATTTGAAATAAATCAAAAAGAACAAAAATAATACATTCAAGTATGATACTTTAATAGTTTTCTTAATTTTCTACTTCATGAAGGAGATACTGATAATTGGAAAAGTAGAATGGTCAAATACAAAACTGGTAGCACATCAGATTTAAGAAATATCTTGATGAATCTTGGTGGATTAAATGCTCAAGAAAATTCTCTTGCAATATTCTTTGGAATATTTCAAATGAGGATGAATAAGATAATAATAATTCTAGAGAGTGTCGTGGAAATATTTTTCAGAGACATCAACTTCCTTATCTTTCTTGTTTTTAGTTACATGGAAGAAATTAAGCCTAGACTTGTGTAGATTTCTAAGTTAGATTATGAAGTGTCTAAGAAGGAATCTATTCATTATGCATAATTGCTTCTAGGAATCCCAAAGGACGCCAAAATAATAGGTTTAGAAGACAAGTTTATGACTAAAGCCTCAAATAGTTCAAGAAGAACATGTAAAAAAGAAAAAGTGTTGTTGAGATCAAGAAAGAGGTTAAAAAATAAGAAGGAAGTCAATTTGATGTGACCCCATAGGAGCATGGAAGTGGAAGTACACAATACATGGATGAAATAATAAAAGTGTTACAAGAAGTAATTCCTAGTGCAAGCATCTATACAACAATGTCCACTATAGAAAATCTCAGGAGTATGGTCAATTCATTGAAAGCAGACATATCCAGACTAAAAGAAAAAAAACATGAAATGAGTCAGAAGCAAGAACTATAGAGGAAAATCTAGAAGAGATCAGAAAGAAATGTGTAGATGTGCACCTCAGAGTCTTGAAGAGATTGAAGGATGTTCAAGATTGTGGAGAAGAAGCATAGGAATTAATATATTATTGTTTGAATTGGTCTAACTGGACACAAAATACAAAGAATGAAATAAGTCAAAATGAAATTTGGATAAGCACTCAAGCAAATGTGTATAATTTGGAAAATTACTAGAACAATAAAAAATGGTCTTACATCATGCAACTGCAAGATAATTTATTTGCTTTGCAGAATCAAAAGATAGAGAAAATCAAGTAATATGTGGCACTAAGGGATTTAGTAAAAATAAGGCACACTCCAATATCCAGTGCCCTTGCCAATGCTGGCAAGCTATCAAAAATAAATCTCAGCCCAAGCACTATGGAATACTTGGTATAGAGTCTCTAACAAAACTTGAACTACTATATAAGACTCTCATACATGCATAAAGTTCCTGGGAAGAAGGAAAATCTACTTGGCAGGATACTCTGAAGAATCTTAAGGGATCTTCATCTTCAGGTTGATATGTCTTAGTCCTTTTGATGATGCATACATACATATATCCAAGGGAAGTATATAAGACCCTTGCATGACCTTTTCCATTGATGTCAAAGGGGGAGAGATATTGTGAGAAGACAAAAAATTGTTAACCCATTTTTGGAAAAATCTTTTTGGAAAGTCAAGGTTAATTTTGAAAGGGGGGGTTAAGGTTATGGAGAAATAAGTTTTGGAAAATGTTTTTGATATGCATGTTACCATCAATGAAAAAGGGGGAAATTGTTAGAAGTTTGGAAGTCTGTTATTATTGATGCATCTTGGCAACATGAGCATGAAGTGTACATACATCGTTTGATTCATCTAGCTGAGTGTTGTCATTTATGTCAACATTGTGGGGAAGATTTTTGGTGTCATTTGTATAGTACTATCTATACGGGAAAGTTCATCTATATGAAATTTGGTTGTGCTCTCTGCTAATGGTGTTGTGGTTCAATGTGTCAATTTTTGGGTCCACCCTTCACTGCAAGAAGAGGCATAACTCTATTATTTTAACGATATCATTATGATTGGCTTATATATATCTATATTCAAGATCTTGTGAAGTTTTGTGAAGTGTACTATAAGATATTAGTGACAAAGTTCAACTCTATATATCATTATCATCTCTCTGTTTGGTATACTAGTGTGTGAGATTCCACATTTTCTTAAGAAGAATGCTTTGATGTTGTGGTTCTAAAGGTAGTATCACTAATGTTAGTAAAATGAGAAACTAAAGAAATATTGAATTTAGAAGGTGCGTATGTTGGGAAAGGTATGTATGTTTGGAAGGTTTTGTGATTAGGTCCTATTCTTGGGCAACCTAATACATGATATGTGTTGAGAAAATAAAATACATATTGTAGATGTTAGTTGGATCTATTTTAGATCCATGTCAACCTAAATTAAGTATTGTATGGGTTACTTGGGAGTGAAGATGATTTTGAATCTTGTGTGGTGTCGACAAAAGCTATTTTTGACTACTTTGTTTACATCTAATTAGGCTAACCTAATTGATGTGTGCAAATGTATTTGGGTATATATATGAGATATTTTGAGTTGAGAAGTGGTTGTATATGTGAGTAAATATAACATATTAGGTGTGAATGGTGTTGTATGATGAAAACATGTAAATTCAGTGGTAAAATTTCAAAATTAAAGTAGAGTTGTGTGACTGCTAAGTAGAGCAATACTTGATATTCAGAGGTTCAAAGGAACTAAACTACAACACAAGAGAGGTGTAATTTGTATGAATTCACACTTTGGAAAAGAGCCACATTTTTTTATTGTACTTAACTCTAGTTGTGAGCCTTATAAGGATAGTGTGTCCTGGCAATGAGCCCCTGTAATATACTATATCCGAATATAATATATTGTGAGCTAATCCTCACCATGGTTTTTCCCATTTTGGATTTTCCACATAAAAATATTTGTGTTCATGTGATTTTTTTCTTTGTTCATGATTCATGCATTCATTTCTTATTTTAGTTAATATGGTTTTGGGATTGAATTTGTTTTGTTCAAAAAGTTATAGAATACTGATTCACCCCACCTCTCAGTATTCTAAATGTTGAATATCACTCTCTTTGAAGCTTGGATAAGATGGAAACCTTTAGCTAAGAACTTAAGGGTCTTTGGATCTCTAATTATGGAATGAATACCTTAACATCATTGAAATGTTATATATCCTCAATCTAAACATTGCATCTTTATAAGGTATTTGGATGGTGTAAAAGGCTATCACCTACTCTACCCAACCACACATGAGTTTTTAATTGAGAGAATTGTTAAGTTTCAAGAGTGTCCTACTAAATCTACAATTGAAATTTATCCTTATATTATGCATTCAATTGATTTTTATGATTCTTTTTGTGATGAATTTGATCATCCACTATTGGTTACTAAAGTAGATTCTTATTCTTCTAGTTTTGATAGTGAGGATAGTGATGAGAAACCACCTTCATCCAATTCACCACATTCTTTGGATGATAATATTTTAGCACCTTACTCACCCACTTCTCACCCTCTTTGGGTTAGAAAGATACCTGATAGTTGAGACACTTGGGTAGGGAATCCAACAAATGGTAGATGTACATAGTCATATTATCAAAATGGTCCACATTCTTTCTTATCCATTTCCTCCAATCCACGTACATTTTGAAAGGCATCAAGCATACCTAAGTGGGATAGGTCTATGCAAGAGATATATGATTCCTTACTCAAAAATCTCTATTGGTATTTGACATCACTTTCTAAGAGAAGGAAGCTGGTTTGATATAGGTGGGTATCTCAAACCATGTTTGTAATAGATAGGTTGATTGATAAGTACAAGATATTGGTGTATAGGAGTGAATTTGTACCCCATGTGAAAATTCCCTTTTGCCTCTTTCCACTTTAGAAAGCCAAGTTTGAAGGCTTAACTCAACCTAAGCCTACTACTTTTGTCACACTTGGCACCTATTTTGAGCGTTGGTTGAGGTGTTTCTATCAGGGATGCCCACACGACACATAGACATCCATGCAACACACTTACATCCCTAGAAGATTCTTGTAGCTAAACCTGCAAAGGAATTACACTTCTCATTGGGAGTCAAGTTGTAATGCCCTCTTCATTCGAATGATCTAAATATGGTTGTTTCCTTCATTCCTTCCTTCAAATTCACTCCTTCAACATACATTCTAACTTCTTTAGATCTTCTGCACACTTCAAGCATCCATTCTCACACTCTTGCACTCACTCTCAAGCTTCCAAACAAAATTCTTGCACTGCATTGCAACAAACAAAACACTCCATCACTTTTATAGAGAAAGTTAGGAACAAAAAATCATTGCAATAGAGGCTCAAGTACTCTTATTTTCTCCCCCAAGCAGCCTTGAGTGCTCTTGGTGGAGGTGGTAAGCTTCCCTTTTCTCCTCTCTATCACTTGGTTGAGTTAGCACATTTACTTTTTTGTAGTGATTTTGTGCTCTTTACCATTTTTTTTGTTTATATCATTTTCTTGGTTGTCTGTGGAGGTGGAAACACCTAAATGGGGGTCTAATTGAGGTAGGCCCCTAAACAACCACCCAAAATTTCCCTCCTTTTGTGTGTAGGTGTATGTGCTTTGCAGAGCTAGTTAGAAAATAGGATCTTCTATGAAATCATCTTCGTCACCTGAGCTCTGGTATACTTTCTTTATCACATTCGTTTGTACTTCTCATATTTCATAGTGTTGTTTTACTCTTTTAGAAGTTGTTATCTAGGTTGCTAGCTTATTTTCTGATAGTTCACATTATACTTTTGGTCCTCTAGTCATATAGATGATAGTGTGCCATGTTGTCATTCCAAATCTACACTATCATCCTCAGACAGAGAGCTATCTAAGATATAGTGTTGATCTTGAAAAACAACTCTCCTAGCCTCATTTTGAATCTCAAGATTGCAAAGTTGGTTGCAAGACTTTATATTCCTCATCATTCTCATCCTCATATCCTAACATCCTACTAAGTTGAGGTAAGTTAGGGTAGCCTTTTGCATCTTGGTCTTCTATGACTTGGGGCCTTTCACATGGTGGTCCCCCTATCTTACATTTTGGTGAACCCAACATGAACCATTTTGGTTATATTTTTGCAATACTGACATCTCCTTTCCTCATACTCTAGGAGTGTTGTAGATGTGAGTGTTGTGAGGCCATCACCTTACAACCCAACCTGTGACCCCTATTTGGCATAGTTGGAAAGTTCCAAAGGTATTTCGTAATGAAACCTTAATTGGGTCACTGTCTCATCCTTTTACATTTAGGGATTCTATGAAAGTGTTGTCTAGTGTGTGTAATGGCCTCCTTATTGCATCAACCCATCCTCTCTATGTAGCTTGTGGATAGTGGTACTGGTATAACCTTCACTTCACAGGATCTGTCGATGGGCTTTAACAAAGAACCATCTCCTCTCTATATTCCTATGTGGATCAATAGGAACATCATATCGGTTGTTCTCATTAATTCGACATAACAAGTAAACATCATAACTGAGGATATTATGTTGATCAACTTCCTACATAAAGATGAGTATGATGCACCTGTGAGTACGATTTGCAAGTATGACGAGATTTTTGTGCCCCCTTTAGGTAGTATTGTCTTGTCAGTCCTAGTGGGACCTAAGTCTGTGAAACTCCTATTTGACATCATCCTTGGGTCTGAGCTCTTTAGGGTGAAATTGGGTATCCCTTGGTTGGTGATGATGAATGTAGTACCCTCAGTCATGCACAAATGTCTAAAATATATCCATGGGGGTTTTGTACACATAATCCACGACACCAGTTTCAGACCACCAGTTGCTTGTGGTAGCTACTCCATGGACTACTCTTGGCCTATACTCATTGGTCCTCTTCAGCCTAAGATGAACCTTGTACACTGAACATATCAAAACTATAAGAAAGGGTGCCTGAGGCCAAAAGTGAGATACCCTCCTTTGTCTTATGTTGTTTCACATAGGGCTTGCTTAAAGGTTGATAGTGACACCTCTAAGGCACAAAAGAAGGAAGAAGAGAAGCAGTTTCAAGATCCTCCTTCTTCCTCTTTTGCTAGTTAGTCTAGCACTTCTTCTTGCTCTACTGAGGTACCATCAAGGTTTTCTCCTCATCTACAAGAGAACCCTATGGTGCCCACTTGGAGAAAGCTTAAGTGTCTCACATTCGAACTTCCTATTCTTCTGATGGAGCCTAGACCCATTCGGTATGATAGGAAGAAGGTCTCTTGAGGAGAGTCCTCTTTGTCTTGACCTCCATGGCCTCCTACCACTCTTTCTCCCAAAGCTATGAATAAGAAGAGGCTTGTTGTCGAGGCTCTTGAGCTGACTCCCCTTGCTGCTCCTCAACCCTTCCCTCTTACTCCCATTCAAGAATTTGTTCCTCCACCAAAAATGGTTGTAGTGGAAATTCCCATGGTTGAGCAGGAGCCTTCTACTCCTTCACAACCTCTGGCCTCTAGCTCCAAGAGTCGAAGAAACTACCTTGTACATGAACACAAGCATCAACAAAAGGAACTCTTAGCTGAGAAGGTTGCCTCATAAAGAAGGGAGGAAGAGATGACCGCCCCTGCTTCAGGGCCTCCTATAGTGTCACCCTCTTCCCTTCCTTCTCTTCTCTCTAGTTTGGTTCTACACTACTCCTAGATTCTTCTACGAGTGTAAATGTACCTAACCCCAAGGGGGTACAAGTGTTCATCACTCATTTGGTGGAGCTTCCTTTACTAATGTCTGTTTCAGATATCCAGCCTTTCCCTAAGCCCATGGATATGATTAATACCTTGGTCATATTCACTATAGTTCTTTCCTCCTCTTCCTCCACACCCCTAGCCCCATCTGTGTGGAGTTCATCTCCTTTGATGAAGAAAAGGGTGGAGTGTGGTCCTTTTAGCAATAAAGGACGTAAGAGGAGCCCACCTTCTCTACAAGGTGGTCCTATTCTAACTTGTTCTATCCTAGTGAAGGAACTAGTCTCAGCTTCTCCTGAGTTCTTCATCAATCCTAAGTCACTCGGTGAGCCTAGCAGTGAATCTAAAGTGTAGCCTACCCTGCCTATTGAAGTTAAACATGAAACTCTAGTGAGGTGCATGTTTAACTCTGTGGATGAAGTGCCAACCTTGTCAATGATGTTTGCAAAATTGTTGACCTTAGCTCCACAAGAGCTTGGTGAAGAAGACCTTGTAGGACCTTCTTCCTTGGACCTTATTGTGGGAGGACCAGATTCTCCTCCTCTTAACATCCCACTATTGTAGGTTCATCCTCCTTCCCCCTATGATAGTCTAGAGTGGGAAGCAGATGACCTCTTGGCTGATCAATGTTATGAGAAGACCTCTTCTTTATCTTGTGTGTGTAAGTGTTTTGTGATGTGTTCCCTCATAATCGTGATATGTTTGGCTAGATGACCCTCATCACCCTTGTTAGTTCTTGGATATAGGTGTTATTTTTGTGTCATAAACCTTCCTCTATTTGTATCATCATTCTTCCATTTTTTGGGCTTGATTTTTGATAAATTGGGGACGATGCAAAGCATTGGGGGCATTTAGGCTTCCCTTCCATGTCGCCCCAATTTTTTATTTTTACTTTTTCTATGTTGGATGTTGTGGATGTGTTGCTAATATTTTCTTTTCATTGATGTCAACACTATTAGCATTTGGTGTATTAGAGGCTATATATGTCGAGAATATTAAGAAAATTGTAAAAGAAAATGTTCGAGGTTCCTAGTGGAACTGCATAGATCATGAAGGTTTCTTGTTCCTTTCATTGAAATTCAGTTGTTGTGCACTAAAGGGTTTTTGGCTGAGTGTATCTAGATCATCTAATAGAAGTTTTAGATTTTTACCTATATATTTGATCATGTTGTAGTCTGATAGTATTTTTGTGGTCTCTGTCAGTGTTCTTGAGTGAAGTTTGTGTGATTCTGGAAATCTCAGTTGTTGTAGATGTTTCTCTATTGCTTCTTGGTGCTCTTATATATTTCTAGATCATGCTCTATCTTTGTGGTACATCCACAATGATCGGTGTGCTCATGGTCAAAGATCTTTTCTTGTGTATGTTTAGTTTTTCTTGTTCTTCACTAACATGGTCGTAGTGTGTTGTGGATCTTTGAGGAGGAATTAATTGAAGTCCTTTTGTGTTGGAGTTGTGAATTTGGGTCCCCACTATGTTGTGGCCAACCTTGGTGGATTTTCATTGAAAATTTATTTGTAAATTTGGGCTGACATTGAAAATATGTTTTATTTTCTTGGCCAACTAAGTTATTGATGAAATCTCATGTAGTAGATATATACGAGTGATTGTTTCATTGGTGTAGTGTGTGGAAAAGGTGCTTCTTGTGCTGGGTGTGCTCTTATGTGTGCATGTGTGAATATCATTTGATTACAAAGCAGAGTGTGAAGAATATTGAGCGAAGTGTGAAGTAGTTTGTGAAGGAGTTTTTTGTGCTTAATTGGAACTGTAATTAGGCTTGTACAGAAGCTGATTTTTTTAGTTCATACCCTCTGTATTTTAGTCCTATTATATTCTATTGGGAAGTGAGCCCCTTCTATAATTGAGGAGTGAGCTCTATGAAGTGCTCTTGTATGCATGTGCATTCCCCTTTATTGATTTCATTATTCTTTTAACAAGGTATAATCTTGTGGGCTAACATCCACCATGGTTTTTCCCCTAACAGGGTTTCCATGTAAAAAATCTTAGTGTTCTTTGTCTCTCTGATGTGTTAATTGTTTATGGTTAATTGCTTATTCATCAGATCTGAGATTAAGTTTGAAACGGTTATATGACAACTATTTCCCCCCCTCCTGTCAGTTGTTTGTCCTTATTTTTCCAATAATTGGTATCAGAGTAGGTTTGTCTGAAGAATTCTAAAAGCTTGAGGTGATCTGAGATGGCAACATTCATGAAGGACAATCCAAGATTTGATGGAACTAACTACTCGCTATGGAAAGTTAGGATGCAATGTCACCTAAGGTGTATTGGTGAAGCCTACTGGAAGATTACAAAAGATCCATATGTTATTCCTCATAATGGTCCCTCCACTACTGATGAGAATAAATACGTTGAAAACAATATTAGGGCTATTGAAGCTTTGGTGAATGCTCTGAAGATTCAGAGATGGCTAATGTGGTAGGACTATTGAAAACTCATGATATTTGGACAAAGCTAGAAACTTTGTATGAAGGATATGTACAGGTGAAGATGGCTAAGCTATAGAGTTTAAAAGGCAAGTATGAGAATTTGAAGATGGGTGAAGATGAAAATATCACTTCTTTTATGTAAAGAGTAAATGAAATAGTGATGGGTATTACATGTGCTGGTGGCTCTCTAGATGAGGATGAAATTGTGGCTAAGAGACTCAGATCCTTGTCTCCCTCCTACAAAGTGAAGGCTCACACTATTGAAGAGCTCAATTTGGTAACAAACATGCCAAGAGACACGTTGGTTGGTAAGCTTGCTACTTTTGAATTAAGTGAATTTGGTGAATCTGTTCTGAAAACTGAATCGGTATTCAAGGCTACTGTATCTAGAAGTAACAAGAAAAGATATGGTCTAGGAGAATGTTATAGAAAGACATCCAAGTATGATTATGAACTGAAACAACTTGAAGATAAAGAAAGAGAGGTAGAAGAATTGGAAGCACTGACTGTAGAAAAAGAAGGAAGAGGAAAAAGTATGGAGTGTTACCTATTAAATGTTTTTCATGTAGTAAAATAGGTCATTTTGCATCAAGATGTCCTGAAAGAGTTCCTAGAACTAAGGTTAACAAGTCTATATTCCAATAGAAATGTTACTTTGTTGAAGAAGGAGTGACTGATGATGAGTCTAATAAGGATACTAGAAATGAAGATGAATGGTTTTTCATTACTACCATTGAAAATAGTCCTATGGCTACTGAATCTACTAAAGATGAGAAAACTCTTGCAACTGAGTTGAAGAAAAGGATAAGTGAGTTATTGATAGTATATTCTCACATCATATGACTAGTGATAAAAATAAATCTACAAGTCTAGAGAAGTATGATGGTGGTATTGTAAGATTTGGAGACAACAATGCTGGTATGATTCATGGTAGAGGCTCTATTTGTCTTAGTGGTAAGGATAACACTAATGATGTTCTTTATGTTGTAGGCTTGAAGCACAATCTTTTGAGTGTTGGATAGATGGTGGGAAAAGGATATGATCTACAATTCAAAGATAGAATATGCAAGATACGTGGAAGTTCTAGTAATATGATTGCTATTGGTAAATAGACAAAAGGTAATATTTTTACCTGAATATTGCTAATAGGAGTTGTTTAATTGCACAAGTAGATGAAAGATGGTTGTGGCATAGGAGGTTGTCACGTAAATTTTGATAACATTTTCAAGGTAAGTTCCACTCAAGTAGTAAGAGATCTACCTAAGTTAGTGAAGCCCACTAACACAATTTGTAAGGAATGTCAGATGGGTAAAAAAAATAGAGTCTCCTTCCAGAGCAAATAGTTTCATTCAAATGACTTGCTAGAGCTACTATATACTAACCTCTATGGTCCCTCCAGAGTCAAAATTATTCATGGAGAAAGGTACTTTATGTTGATTATTGATTATTACTCTAGAATGATATGGGTTTCCTTCTTAAGAGAAAAATTTGAAGCATTGGAAAAGTTCAAAAGTTTCAAGGCTATGGAAGAAAATGAGAAAGGTCTAAAAATCAAGTGTCTAAGATTTGACAAAGGTGGTGAGTTCACCTCCAAGGAGTTCAATTCTTTTTGTGAAGAACATAGAATCAGAAGACAATTATCTGCTCCTCGAACCCCTCAACAAAATGTAGTTATAGATAGAAAGAATAGAACAATTTTGGATGCTACTAGAACAATGATGATAGAAGGAAATTTCCCCCAGAGCTATTGGAGTGAAGTTGTAAGCATTGATGTGTATACTTTAAATCAATTAAATGTTAATGGAAATTCCTGTAAGACCCCTTTTGAGCTATGGTTTGGCTACAAGCCTACTGTTAAGTATTTAAGATCTTTGGAAGCAAATGTTATATCAAGAGAGATGATGATTCTCCTAAGGTGAATCAAACTAGATATAGGTCAATGATTGGTGGATTCCTTTATTTAACCCAAACTAGACCAAATATTATGAATGTTGTATGTATGGTTGCTAGATTTTAGGCTAATCCAAAAGAATCACGTGTGACTATTGTTAAGAGAATCTTTAGATATCTGAAAGGAATAGTTGACTTTGGACTTTTGTACATCCAAAGGATGATGATCTCACTTTGAGTGCATATAATGATGTGGATTAGGCTGGTGATATAAATGACAGGAAAATTACTAGTGGTGGTGCTTTCTTCCTATGGAAGAAGCTGGTGTCCTGGTTGAGAAAAAAGCAAAATTCCATTTCTCTATCTACTACTAAAGTAGAATATATTGTTGTTGCAAACAGTTGTACTCAAGTGATATTTATGAAACAAATGTTGAAAGATATTAAGGTGGTATATGAAGAGCCTATTGCCATATGCTGTGATAATTCAAGTGCAATAAATATTTCAAAGAATCCGGTGCCACACTCTAAGACTAAACATATATCAAACAAGTTTCACTTCTTGAGGAAGAAAGTGAATGAGAAAGAAGTCAAATTGGAGTATGTGTCTACCAAAGACCAGATTATAGACATCTTTAAAGTTGTCGCCAAAGGATAATTTTTATTATCTCAAAGGAATGCTAGGGGTAACTACCCCTCCTGATAAGAACTAAGAGATGCATTTACTTGCATCAATCCATGAGATATATTGCTATATTCTAATTCAGATTGATTTTCTTGTGGCTGCTACTCAGGGGGAGTAGTCAGATGTGCAGATATGTGGTTAAAAGCATGTATATGGAAAGTTCAGGGTTACCTTTACCATTGATGTCAAAGGGGGAGAAGTGCAATGTGAAAAATCCTTTTAAGGGTCGAAGGGAAATTTAGGAGAAGAGCAATAACCAAAGGGAAAGTGAGTGTGTTGGGTTGATGGTATTTTTCACATCATGTATTGCCATCAATGCCAAAGGGGGAGATTGTTGGATGTTGTGGATGTGTTGCTGATATGCGGTTGTCATTGATGTCAACACTATTAGAATTTGGTGTATTATAGGTAGTATATGTCGAGGATATTGTGAAAATTGTAAAAGAAAGTGTTACAGGTTCCTAGTGGAACTGCACAGATCATGAAGGTGTCTTGTTCTTTATGTTGAATTTTAGCTGCTATGGACTAAATGGTTTTTGGTTGAGTGTATCTAGATCATTTACCAGAATTTTCAAAGGTACACGTATATATATATATATATATACATCATTATATATATAGATCATTTACCAGAATTTTCAAAGCTTTGGTGAGTGCTCTGAAGATTCAGAGATGGCTAATGTGGTAGGACTATTGACAACTCATGATATTTGGACAAAGCTAGAAACTTTGTATGAAGGATATGTACAGGTGAAGATGGCTAAGCTATAGAGTTTAAAAGGCAAGTATGAGAATTTGAAGATGGGTGAAGATGAAAATATCACTTCTTTTATGTAAAGAGTAAATGAAATAGTGATGGGTATTACATGTGCTGGTGGCTCTCTAGATGAGGATGGAATTGTGGCTAAGAGACTTATATCCTTGTCTCCCTCCTACAAAGTGAAGGCTCACACTATTAAAGAGCTCAATTTGGTAACAAACATGCCAAGAGACACGTTGGTTGGTAAGCTTGCTACTTTTGAATTAAGTGAATTTGGTGAATCTGTTCTGAAAACTGAATCGGTATTCAAGGCTACTGTATCTAGAAGTAACAAGAAAAGATATGGTCTGGGAGAATGTTATAGAAAGACATCCAAGTATGATGATGAACTGAAACAACTTGAAGATAAAGAAAGTGAGGTAGAAGAATTGGAAGCACTGATTGTAGAAAAAGAAGGAAGAGGAAAAAGTATGGAGTGTTACCTATTAAATGTTTTTCATGTAGTAAAATAGGTCATTTTGCATCAAGATGTCCTAAAAGAGTCCCTAGAACTAAGAATAACAAGTCTCTATTCCAATAGAAATGTTACTTTGTTGAAGAAGGAGTGACTGATGATGAGTCTAATAAGGATACTAGAAATGAAGATGAATGGTTTTTCATTGCTACCATTGAAAATAGTCCTATGGCTACTGAATCTACTAAAGATGAGAAAACTCTTGCAACTGAGTTGAAGAAAAGGATAAGTGAGTTATTGATAGTAGATGCTCACATCATATGACTAGTGATAAAAATAAATCTACAAGTCTAGAGAAGTATGATGGTGGTATTGTAAGATTTGGAGACAACAATGCTGGTATGATTCATGGTAGAGGCTCTATTTGTCTTAGTGGTAAGGATAACACTAATGATGTTCTTTATGTTGTAGGCTTGAAGCACAATCTTTTGAGTGTTGGATAGATGGTGGGAAAAGGATATGATCTACAATTCAAAGATAGAATATGCAAGATACGTGGAAGTTCTAGTAATATGATTGCTATTGGTAAATAGACAAAAGGTAATATTTTTCACCTGAATATTGCTAATGGGAGTTGTTTAATTGCACAAGTAGATGAAAGATGGTTGTGGCATAGGAGGTTGTCACGTAAATTTTGATAACATTGTCAAGGTAAGTTCCACTCAAGTAGTAAGAGATCTACCTAAGTTAGTGAAGCCCACTAACACAATTTGTAAGGAATGTCAGATGGGTAAAAAAAATAGAGTCTCCTTCCAGAGCAAATAGTTTCATTCAAATGACTTGCTAGAGCTACTATATACTAACCTCTATGGTCCCTCCAGAGTCAAAATTATTCATGGAGAAAGGTACTTTATGTTGATTATTGATTATTACTCTAGAATGATATGGGTTTCCTTCTTAAGAGAAAAAATTGAAGCATTGGAAAAGTTCAAAAGTTTCAAGGCTATGGAAGAAAATGAGAAAGGTCTAAAAATCAAGTGTCTAAGATTTGACAAAGGTGGTGAGTTCACCTCCAAGGAGTTCAATTCTTTTTGTGAAGAACATGGAATCAGAAGACAATTATCTGCTCCCCGAACCCCTCAACAAAATGTAGTTATAGATAGAAAGAATAGAACAATTTTGGATGCTACTAGAACAATGATGATAGAAGGAAATTTCCCCCAGAGCTATTGGAGTGAAGTTGTAAGCATTGATGTGTATACTTTAAATCAAGTAAATGTTAATGGAAATTCCTGTAAGACCCCTTTTGAGCTATGGTTTGGCTACAAGCCTACTGTTAAGTATTTCAAGATCTTTGGAAGCAAATGTTATATCAAGAGAGATGATGATTCTCCTAAGGTGAATCAAACTAGATATAGGTCAATGATTGGTGGATTCCTTTATTTAACCCAAACTAGACCAAATATTATGAATGTTGTATGTATGGTTGCTAGATTTTAGGCTAATCCAAAAGAATCACGTGTGACTATTGTTAAGAGAATCTTTAGATATCTGAAAGGAATAGTTGACTTTGGACTTTTGTACATCCAAAGGATGATGATCTCACTTTGAGTGCATATAATGATGTGGATTAGGCTGGTGATATAAATGACAGGAAAATTACTAGTGGTGGTGCTTTCTTCCTATGGAAGAAGCTGGTGTCCTGGTTGAGAAAAAAGAAAAATTCCATTTCTCTATCTACTACTAAAGTAGAATATATTGTTGTTGCAAATAGTTGTACTCAAGTGATATTTATGAAACAAATGTTGAAAGATATTAAGGTGGTATATGAAGAGCCTATTGCCATATGCTGTGATAATTCAAGTGCAATAAATATTTCAAAGAATCCGGTGCCACACTCTAAGACTAAACATATATCAAAAAGTTTCACTTCTTGAGGAAGAAAGTGAATGAGAAAGAAGTCAAATTGGAGTATGTGTCTACCAAAGACCAGATTATAGACATCTTTAAAGTTGTTGCCAAAGGATAATTTTTATTATCTCAAAGGAATGCTAGGGGTAACTACCCCTCCTGATAAGAACTAAGAGATGCATTTACTTGCATCAATCCATGAGATATATTGCTATATTCTAATTCAGATTGATTTTCTTGTGGCTGCTACTCAAGGGGAGTAGTCAGATGTGCAGATATGTGGTTAAAAGCATATATATGGAAAGTTCAGGGTTACCTTTACCATTGATGTCAAAGGGGGAGAAGTGCAATGTGAAAAATCCTTTTAAGGGTCGAAGGGAAATTTAGGAGAAGAGCAATAACCAAAGGGAAAGTGAGTGTGTTGGGTTGATGGTATTTTTCACATCATGTATTGCCATCAATGCCAAAGGGGGAGATTGTTGGATGTTGTGGATGTGTTGCTGATATGCGGTTGTCATTGATGTCAACACTATTAGAATTTGGTGTATTATAGGTAGTATATGTCGAGGATATTGTGAAAATTGTAAAAGAAAGTGTTACAGGTTCCTAGTGGAACTGCACAGATCATGAAGGTGTCTTGTTCTTTATGTTGAATTTTAGCTGCTATGGACTAAATGGTTTTTGGTTGAGTGTATCTAGATCATTTACCAGAATTTTCAAAGGTACACACACACATATATATATATATATATATATATATATATATATATATATTAGATTGTAGGAATTGGGAAAATGACCCCCTATAAATTGTAGTGCGCTGGTAAACTTTTTAATGTGACTGGCGGCACTGGCGCGAAACACCCTCTAGTACCATGGGGGTGGAGGATACTAGACCTCGTGACCAACCTCTTGCAACAAGAAATATTTAGCCAACCGAGCTAGGTCCCCAACCCCTAGTCCACGTATATATTTGATCATGTTGTGATTTGACAATATTTTTGTGGTCTTTGTCAGTGTTCCTGAGTGAAGTTTGTGTGATTCTGGAAATTTCAGTTGCTACGGATGTTTCTCTATTGTTTCTTGGTGCTCTTGGATGTTTCTAGATCATGCTTTATATTTGTGGTACATCCACAATGATCGGTGTGCTCATGGTCGGAGATCTTTTCTTGTGTATTTTTATTTTTCTTATTCTTGATAGACATGTTGGTGGTAGTGTGTTGTGGATCTTCAAGGAGGAATTAATTGAAGTCCTTTTGTGTTAGAGTTGTGAATTTGGATCCCCACTATGTTGTGGCTAACATTGGTGGATTTTCATTGAAAATTTATTTGTAAATTTGGGCTGACATTGAAGATATGTTTTATTTTCCTTGTGGACTAAGTTATTGATGAAATCTCATGTAGCAGATATATAAGAGTGATTGTTTCATTATTGTAGTGTGTGGAAAAGGTGCTTTGTGTGTTGGGTGTGCTCTTATGTGTCCATGTGTGAATATCATTTGATTGCAAAGTAGAGTGTGAAGAAGAATGAATGAAGTGTGAAGTAGTTTGTTAAGGAGTTTTTTGTGCTTAATTGGAACTTTAATCAGGCTTGTGTAGAAGATAGTTTTTTTAGTTCATACCCTCCACATTTTAATCCTATTCTATATTGTTGGGAAATGAGCCCCTTCTATAATTGAGTAGTGAGCTCTAGGTAGTGTGCTTGAATGCATGTGCATTCCCCTTTATTGATCTCATTATACTTTTAATAGGGTATAATCTTGTGGACTAACATCGACTGTAGTTTTTCCCCTAACAGGGTTTCCATGCAAAAAAACTTGGTGTTCTTTGTCTCTTTGATGTGTTAATTGTTTATGGTTAATTGATTATTCATCATATATGAGATTAAGTTAACTAAAGTATGAAAAGTTTATTATTTTGTGACAAATAATTCACTCCCCCTCTCAGTTATCTATCCTTGTTATTCCAACAGTCTTCTCATGCATTCTACACATGGTTTGATATAGTAGGGGGTTGATGACAGTTCATTTATATACTATTACTATATATATCTATATATATTTATGAGTAATTATGACCCCAAAATATTAGGCTACCCCTATGCCCTTTGTTTGTGTTTTCTCTCTTTTTTCTCCCCTTTATCTTTCTCTCTTCTTTGCTTGAGTTGTCCCTTTTATGAGTGACAACACTTTTCCTGAACATTTCAATTTTCAAAAAATGCATTCGTTTCCAATGAATATTTTCTCAAAAATCCTCACAAACCTTTCCTTAGAATTGTATTCTCAACTTGAAATCCTAATAGGACATGTTTCCTTCATCATAGTTTCACAAAGAAAGGACTAAAGCCTTCCTCTAAAGCGGGAACAACTTTGACCTTCCCCTCATGTGGGGGCATATTTTGCCTTTCAAATTCCTTAATGAAGTGAACATCTTTCAAAAGGATTCCTTGATGAAGGATTGATTCAAGAAAGATAACATCTACTTTTGAACTATGGATCCCTTGAGTGGACCCCCTCTTCATGATGGGTTCCTAAGGGATCCCTTTGAAAATTTTCAAACTGTTGGTGGTCTATGTGACTGCCCACTTATTTGCCTACATGGCCGCTTCTTGCGACTGTCCACTTATTCGTCTAAATGGCCACTTCCTGACTCTACAAAGTTTTTCTTCCTAGGTTTCCTCCATGTGAGAGATCTTGGGGGATACCTCCTAGTAGGACTAAGATCCTGTAGGGTGCTTCCTTTGAGCTTCCTCCATGTGAGAGATCTTGGGGGTGTCTCCCTTGTAGGTCTGAGAGCTGTAGGGAACTTTCTTGGGTTTCCTCCATGTAAGAGATCTTAGGGGTTACCTTCCCTATAGAGTTGCAGATCTGCAAGGTGCTTCCTTAGGTATTCTTCATGCAAGAGATCTTTATGTTAGGGATGACTTCATGATGCGTAGATGTCTGTGTAGCGTGCTTACATCCCTGGTAGAATCCCATAGCTAAACCTATAGAGGTGTTACACTTCTCATTAGGATTCAAGTTATAATGCCCTCTTCAATCGACCAACCCAAATATGGTTGTTTCCTTTATTCCTTCCTTCAAATTCACTCCTTCAACATACATTCTAACTTCTTTAGATCTTCTACACACTTCAAGCATTCATTTTCACACTCTTTCACTCACTCTCAAGCTTCCAAAAAATATTCTTGCACTCCATTGTAGCAAACACAACACTACATCACTTCGATAGAGCAAGTTGGAAATGAAACACCATTGTAGAAGAGGCTCGAGTACTCTCATTTTCTCCCCCAAGCATCCTTGAGTGCTCTTGGTGGAGGTGGTAAGCTTCCCTTTTCTCCTCTCTATCACTTGGTTGAGTTAGCACATTTACTATTTTGTAGTGATTTTGTGCTCTTTACTATATTGTTCTCTTTATATTGCTTTCTCATCTTTCTATGGAGGTGGAAACACCTAAATAGGGATCTAACTAAGGTAGGCCCCTATATATCTACCCAACATTTTCCTCTTTCTATTTGTAGTTGTACATGCTTTCTAGAGCTAGCTGGTGAATAGGCTCTTCTATGAAATCATCTTCATCACCCTAGCTTTGGTATTTTTCTTTATCACATTCATTTTTACTTCTTGTATTTCATAGTGTTGTTTTGATCTTTTAGAAGTTTTTAGCTAGGCCACTAGCTTGTTTTCTAATAGTTAACATTGTACTTTTAGTCTGCTTGTTGTACAAATGCTAGTGCACCATAGAGATGCTAGCACATTACAATGTCTTCCTAGAACTGCTCTTACATCCTTAAACAAAGAGCTATTTCAAATACAGTGTTGAGCTCAAAAACCAACTCGCGCAGCCCCATTTTGAATCTCAAGATTGCAGAATTGGTTGCAGGACTTTATAGTCCTCATCATTCTCATCCTCATATCCTAACATCCTGCTAAGCTAAGGTAAGTTAGGGAAGCCTTGCACATCTTGGCCCTCTATGACTTGGGGCCTTGCACGTGGTGGTCCCCCTATCTTATAATTGGTTGCCAAGGGTTTTTCATAGATTGTTGGAATTGACTACATAGAGACCTTTTCACCAATGGCCAAGATGACTTCTATTCAACAAGTACACATTTTATTTTCATAGCATAATGATGGGATATGCATCAAATGGATATGAAGAGTGATTTTATTCATAAATACCTTGAGGAGATCTATGTGGAGAAACTGCTAGTATTTGTTCATGATTTATGCTTAGTGTGTAGACATAGGAAATCCCTTAATGGCATCAAACATGCCCCTAGAGATTGATATGCCAAGATGAATTCCTTTCTTCTAGCTTATGGTTTTAATTATTGTCATTCAGATCATAATGTGTACTTCTTATGACATGATGATTCATTATTGATTTTAGTAATTTATGTCAATGATCCACTAATCACTAGAAGGTCTTCATCTACTATTGCATTAGTTAAGTCAATGCTCTAGTTCATACTTGATATGACTAATTTGAGTTTGTTGCATTACTTCCTTGGAATTGAGATTTCCTAATTTAATTTTTGGGATCACTTCCTCAATTTCACATGGAGCCTAACTATAGGCCATATTTGACTCCCTTTCTCTCTAGGGTCAATCTTGAGGATGATGATACTTCTCTTTTGGTTGTAGCTACCCTGTATAGATAGCTTGTTGGAAATTTCATTTATTTGACCCAATGGGGACCTAACATCTCATATGATGTCAACATGGTTTCCAAATTTATGGAAGAGCTATATGAGCTACATTGGAAGGTAGCTAAGAGGATCATCTACTATCTTCAAGTCACTATCAAATTTTGGATTCATTATAGAGTTGACATAGAGATTGATTTCGTTTGTTATATAGATTTAGATTGGGTTGTGTTGTGCATGTTTTTTCGAAGGTAGTGACCCCCTCCTTTTGCTCAGGTCAGATCATTTTGACCTTGTCTCATTTTGTGCGCCCCTGTTTTCAACCCCAAATCATCCATGAGCCTTAAAACAATTGACTTCAAGTTGGCCAAGTTTACCTGGTTGAGTTTCACTAAGTCATCTTCTAGTGCAGGCTAAACCTTGCAGGTTTCCCTTTGCTTTTCACTTGACATTCATTGACCGTTGCAGACTCGCAGTTATGGGTTTCCTCTTGTTGTTTTCCTTTCTGCTCCATCATTCACCATCGGCCAAGTCCCCACATTAGCCCAATGGGAAAACCCCACACCTATCTTTGCTACCACATCTTTCATGCTCTGTGGACCCACTCTTATGGGTTGCCCTAGGTGGGACTCTATTCCCTATTCACCATGATCGCAATGGTTGGCCTACCATCGTTGTTCGCATTCATGTGGCCATGATCTCAAGCATAATTCTCTGGCATGGGACCTACCTATGGGGAGGCTAGTTCCCCCACCATTGTTTCACAATGACCATCCATTATTAACTCCCTGCCTCATGGGTATTTCATAGTCCTGCGGTATGCGTTTGGCGTGACTTCCTCCAGCGGGGGTGGGTGCGGCGGGGATGGTCAGTGTTGCGGATGCCTGGCTGGTGCGTTGGTATCGCGTGGTGTGCTGGACATCATCCTGCCATGGTTTGTCTCGCGGATCATTATGATTCCGGTAGATGTGGAGATCAGTAAAGTCGTCGACATATTGGTTATGATTATTCCTTCAATATCAAAATAAATTAGTCAGCGTTGAGCGGGTATTAAGGGGAAACCCGGCTGCCAAGTTTCGCTTTCTTTGGGTCGTCGCCAGCGGTAGCTTTTGGGGGTGGCCTCGCACATTTGCTTGTTGGATGGCATGCTGGAAGTAGATTTGAAGGCGTAGCGCCGCTCAGGGGGCCAGGCTGTCCCCGGTGTGGTGGCAAAGAAATAATCACCACTCCCTAAGGGCTATGCTAAGAAGTATTATTTTGAAACTATCACAAATCGGTGAGAATACAAGAGGGGCGAGTAATTATGATTTGTTTTGATTCTTCCTTTTGTGATAATGGATCCCACCTCTTATTGTCTATAGATAGTATGTTCCTAGAGTTTCCTATGAATAAGAATAAAGAGCCAACAATTGTAAAAATATTGGAGTTCATATGCATCTGCGAATCATTAACTACTAGAGAAATTCATAGGAATTTGCAATGAGGCCTCTCTTAATGTACTTAGCTGATTTCACATAAAGCTGAGGGTGGTCATCGAACATTGCGGGTTTCACTTCGTTGATAGTTGTTGGTCTTCGATACTACTACCATGGCTATTACACTCCATCCTTATGCGCTCAAATGCTTGCACTGTAAAACAACAGTCTTCTATGTAGATTAAGCTTGGGGAAAAGGTGGCAACCTATCACCATTTTTATGACAGTCATCACTTGGCCACACCCCTCACTCCATCGCCTGTGGATTTCCTTCATGCAGGTTCTGCTAAACTTATGGTCATCCATTTCTAATAGTAGTGGTAAAGTGACACCCCATGTTTCTCCCTCCACAAATAGTGTTGTCACCTCCCATACAAATCACTAAACTGTGTAGAGATTCTAACATGAAATTAACAAGATAATCACAAAATTGCCAGTCTTGTGAATGCAACATGCATATTGAATTGGAAGTAATCTTTGATAAAGCTACAAATGGGAGCAAGTGGTGAAATTATATTCTAAAGGTGGCAGAAATTGAAATGTGCTAGGGATGTCAGAATTCATCGTGGTAGACGATGTTATGCAGGCAGTTGCCTAGCCCAGGCTATCCTTTCAATGAACATTCTATGAAAAAATCCCACACTCTCATTCTCACTCTCAACGCTCATGTTCCCCCTAAGAGGATGGGTCACATACCTTCCTGAGGTGGGTGACAAGTGTATTGTTAGAAAGAATCAAGTGAATTAGCACCATGGGCTCAAGTGATGCAACCCATTTGGACCCGCATAAGCTCCCATCATGACTCGAATGAAAAGCTTGACCCTCGATGAGCTAATGAACTCAACTACATAGCTCATCATTATGGTGCCCATCCTTTTCAACGCCCATGTCCAATCATGATCATGAGTTTCCAAGGATGGTTGTTCTCAAGTAACACTGAATGTTGTAATAAATTGCAAAGAGAGTGCAAGGGTTGTACGTGATGGTAGTAAACCTATAGCTCGCCAAAAAAAAGTAAGGAGGTGGTATCACCATGAGGGAAGGAGGACATAGATGTCCATGAATGCCTTATTATATTTAACGATCTCCCTCTCTTTCCTATGAAGGGTGCTAAATTGGAATGCACTAATCACATCTTAAGCAGGAAATCGGGTTATTTTGAAGATTATTTGCATGGGCTTTGAGAGTAGATTTGCACCAAATGAATAAGTATAGAAGACATGTCAAACAGAGGGCTCCTTAAAATATTGTTGAATGGTGCTTTCACATGATAGTTGGGTGGTTATGGTTTGTAGATTTAACTGTTTGTGCATGTGCACCTATTACTCATAAAATAAAAGCTCAATCTCAAGGGGCAACAATTATTGCATAGGAGGGAAAAGCCAACGCTAAACATAGTTGTGGGCTTCAAGCATGTTGCTTCTCTCTCTTGTTGCATTTGGAAAATTCACCTTAGCCCTTGCCACTCACTTCCCCAATGGAATTTGTCATTGTTGGTTTCGAGTGCAAGCTCACCATGAGAAAAAGGCCATTGCCTAAGCGGCATTCCCAAAATTGATACCCACACAGATGTTATATGGGTGGAGCCCACACTTTTATCAACCGATGGAGGTCTTCATGCAGAGTTCTACCAGGGCAACGATGTTCCTAGTAGCTACCACTAATGACATCCCCACTACCTTCTCCTATGTCAGCTAACTAGTTTGGTCCACCTACATAAATGAATTCAATTATATCTTTCAAAGAAGGAAAATGGTGAGTTGGAGATTAGGGTGGGGCATAGTGTCTAAATGACCAGAACAGGATGATTGGGAAGTTGCTAACCAAAAGGCACTAGATGTGAATGATCGTGGGCTATATAGATGAGCAATGAGGAATGACTTCATGAATGAAGTATGGAATTAAATAATTGGGATCCTTTTTATGATTATACCCTCCTTGGTACTAAGAATCACATTATGAATTAAGAATCTTAACAATGCTACACAGGTTTCCCCTTGATACATGCAAAAGAACTTTATAGAATGTGATAGGAATTTGTGGTGGGATTTTGGAAAGCTTTATTTTAACTTTCATATTCTTCTACATGTAGGCCTAGTCTTATAACAAGGATTGGATGAATCAAAGCTTGCCGATGCGACTTTCATGCAAATGGTCATCATAAGAGGACCTATCAAATGAAGGTTCACGTGCGAAGGATGCAACTAAATATTTGAAGCCACTAATAGATCATGAATACATCAAGGGAAACTTGATTTCTATAAAATGAAGACCTAGACAAATCACATTGAGGAAGTCAATAACACAGAGCTAGAAAGATTTTTGTTAAAATCAGAGATAAAAGGAGTTGTGTATTACCTACCAAGTTTGTAGAAGAACGATGGTCAGGGGTCACCTACAATGTTTGGGCCAAGTTGGACTTTGATTCACAAATGATGCACTTAAGAGACATTAGGAATAACTAACAAATAGATAAAAACATGTCGAGGGGTGGCAGTACCAAGAACACAAATGGATGTCCACCAAAACTAGGGATAGGGAGTGGTTGTTCTATCTATTATCAAACAATTATGATCTATCAAGGGGATGTCTTGTCAAATCAGGGGGTAGCTAAGTTGTTCCATAGTGGTTCAAATATGTAAACAGGGCCTGTTTGACCTAATGAAGGATGTTGCAAGTCCATCAAATAGAAGATGACATCTAAGCAGGAGCAACTATAGTAAAAAGGGAAATCTGCTAAATGACAAAATACTACAACACCTAGCCACTAAAAGACAAAATAGGAATGAGACAAAAGATGTATTTAAAATTGCTATATAATGGGAGTAGGTGGAATCGTAGTGTAAAGAAAATCCTAGCCATTCGTTTGGGCTTTGGAAAACTATAAATAGTGGTTTTCCCCTCATTTGCAAATGGTTGGAGAGGTAGTGTAAAGGCATTCTGCAGCAATAGAGAGCTACATTGCATGATTTATGGATGTTTCTCTTGTGTTTCCTCATTATGCATGCATAGTTCTACTTCTTTATTAGTTTATTTAGTTTCTTGAATGGAAGTGATGATGGTGTTTGTTGTTATTGTATTTGATGAATTTTCAGCTCATGCTTTTGTGTTTTGTTGATGATGAATCACTTTGTAAAGCTAGTCTAAGATTCCTTACTTTATTGTTGTGACCTAGTTCAATTGCATGTTCATGATATGTGTATGCAATCTGAAAAATCTATAATCCTTAGAAGATTGCACTAGTTTTGTGTAACTGTAGGTTCCTCTTGGCCAAGAAAAACCTAGTTTAGGGAGTTTGTCTACTGTAGCATCCTCCATGATCACTATTCATTCATTGCTTTAGGTCTAGGAATTTCCTCCCTTCCCTGCCCTTTTTTCCTTTTTTTTTTAATAATTAACCTAGGCTAAGGTTCATTGCACATTGTAAAGCCAAATCTGAAGTTGAAATAGGAGTTCTAGACTATTGTTCAAACCTGCAGCAACTGAGCAACAATTTTTGTACCTTAAGAACTTCATTTGTAAACCCAACTTCTCACACTTTGTAACTCATCCATATGCCCACCTTGTGATTCCAGCAAATCACATGAATCAACTGAGATATTCAAAGCACTATCAAGAACTAACATTAGAGATCTTGGGATAGTGTTCTACAGTTTGACTATGGAAGATATTCTTTCAAGAGAGGTGATGCACCTATGCATTATCTGTGTTGTGAAGTGCATAAAAAATACATCAATAGAACTGGTGCTAGAAAGAGGGCAAGCATGTTGAGGCTACAAATTTGAAAGTTGGAAGTTGAGAAGAGCACTTTCAAGAAGAAATATGAGATAAGGATATCTCTTTTAATGTTGAAAGTTAAAATGTGAAAATTTTGAAGGCAAGTAGGAGTTGAGCTGAGATGGAATAGCATTTGTAAATCAACATCACTCAGCTACATGCAAATTTGAATAGAAGACTAAGGAAACCATTGTAGCAATTTGCATTAGCAGATAGATGTGGAATCCATGTAACATTCTTAAGTAGGATTGAAAAAGTCTTGTAGGGAGAGAATCCCTTTTGCAAAATATATCAACCCTTATTTCTTGAAGATCCAGAAGAAGAGTTGACAACCATGGAAGCTAAGGCATTCAAGGAGCTGATCCAAGAATGTTTGGGAAACAAAGATGGATCAAGATTGGACAAGGTGTCAATGTCTACCTAGTGCAGATTTCACAATGCACCACACTCAGAGTTAACTTGTTCATCATGTGCAAAAATTATCGCTCAAGTAAAGGGCTATTTGAACAAGTTGGAGCAGCCAACTTTCGATGAGGATGAGGCATTCCATGAAGCAAAGGAGCTATCAACACCTGGAGGACAACACCTTGAAGATGAACCCACTAGTTTGCCACAATTTGAAATTGGGACAACAAACATAGAAACTGCAAATGAAGGAGGATCAAAGTGTCTTGGAACAATAAAGTGGCTCGATGAAAATTTGATTGAGACTAATTTAGAAATCCTTCCCTCCACCAATCAAAAGTAATCCTTCATTCCAAAAGAGGAGTCACTGACAATTAGGGACAAACCAATGAGGTTTGTAGCAGCACATGTTGAGGCAACCCATGAAGATGTTGAAAATCAGAAAGAGGAAGAGGTTAAAAGTCTTGGGACAACAGAAAATGATGACAAAGGCATAAGTGAAATCAAATTAGAGGACCTCTCCTTCATGAATGATAGTGATCAAGCATCTGATAAATGAAGATTTGGAGGAGTGGAAAAAAACATATGTTGCGGTTATCCACTCTTCAACCTCCTTCCCAAGTGATGATGAGGACCCAATAGTGGAAAGATACAACTAGCTCTATTCAAGGCTAGAAAGGGATTGATTCCAGCTAAGATACCAAGTGGATTTGGAGGTGTTTCTACTCCTAAATTGGTGCAAAATCCATGATTTATCACATTTCGAGTTCACATGTGAACTATGCCAAGAGGCCATTGAAAAAGTCAAAGAACAAGTGGGGAAGCCAAGTACACTACCTCCTATAGCTACTTCAAGGATTGAACTAGAGGACCAAGAGTTGCAACAGAGTGATAACTTAGCTGAAGGAAATCATCAAGAAGGTTTCAAGACAACAATAAAAGAAAGGCAACAATATAGTCTCAAAATTTTGAGTGATGAAGTAGATCAAACAAGAATGCAGTCCACTAGTCATCAAGAATTTATCCTCTCAAAGAACATTTGTGCACCATGGACGATGGCATTTATGGTGAGTCCTTGGCAAAAATTTGCATAGTAAATTTTTGTCCCCTTGATGAGGTGTCATCAATCAATGAATTCTTTTCATTAGGAACTATATTGTGGAGGTATGCCCATGCTAAGGAAGAGTACATTCTGAAGATGATAGTGATGAAGACATACTACTTGAACCTCTTGGCAGTGAAACATTGGAGTTTTTGGATTGAGAGAGGGGTTCCTTCTCCATCTATAGTGACAGTGAATAAGAAGAGACAAGTGAACATCACAAGGAGCTACATGAACAACAAATAGAGGAGGACAAAGGTGGAGGTGTTGAGATAGTTTCCAATAGGGATGAAGCAACCAGCCGATTACAAGATGCAACTTGGAGTCCTTCTACCATGATTTTGTTGATCCTCCTTCATATTCAGATGATTGCAATAAGACAAATTCATGCATGTAATGTTCTCATGACATTGAACATCATAAAAATAATGTCGACACATGGGAAAGGAAATGGGACAACATATTGTCATCTAAGGACAACAACCAAGTGGATCCTAGGTTTGTAGATGATCAATGTGGAGAAGTATTTCTTTTTGAGGGGCTTCCAATGGGGGCTACAAATCCTGCACAAGACTTGAAAGATTTGTTGGTTTCCTTGTTCTCCTAGACCTTTCCATGGCCAAGATCAGAAATGTCGCATCCTCCACCATGCTCACCTGAGGTTGCTTATGCTATGTTCGATGAGGTAGTGCTCACTCTCAACTATCAAACACTGCCACCTCCATGTGATGACATCTAGCTTCTATCCTTCCTTACTTTTGTTAATTTTCATAACTGTGTTTATCACTTTGATTATGGGAATGATGGAAGGAAAACGTGTTTATGGATTAATTATGTGGGTTTAATGAATCACCTCAATTGTTGATTTTTCATGATGACGTAATTAAATTTGAATGCTAAAATAATAAACTTCCCTTTTTTTAATATAAGGATAAATCTACATGGTTAAGAACTATGAAAATGACCCATCTGCTTGTGCATGCCTTGTGAAATCCAATGAACATGAATGTCAATTTTCCTTGCCTGAACATAGTCCTTTGTAAATTTCTTTCTACATAGTTCATTTTGTGTAGCATAGTTTTTCTGCATATATCACTTTCTTGCTTTCATTAGGCTAGCTGGTTTGTTGTAGGTTTGCTTTAGATTAGTTTCCCTTTCATTTTCTTTCACTTTCCCACTTTGGTTAGTTTAGATGTTCGCTTTCTGTTTGCTTTCATTTTGCTACTGCTTTGCTTTGGGTCCCTCTGCTTTTAGCTAGGCACATTTATGTGCACAACAACCATCATATTTAGTGCCTGGGGTTGTTATTTATAATTCTTTGTCAAACTCTAATCAAGTTTTCAGAGTGGATGGTGAGGATCTTCTATTAGTGTTTAGTGATTCAGGTGTTTGATTCATAGAGGATAAGCTATTGGTTGGTCTCATTCCATATGTATTCTAAAATCTTACAGATCTTACACATTTTAAGAGTCTAGAGTTTTCTTTGGGTCCTTGGTGGAGTCTAGCTAAGTGAAAAATCTAAAATTCTACTTTAGTGCCACTATGATTCTTAGCCCTAAGTGTGAGCTTCATTGCTCATGGGTTGAAACAAAAGGAATTAAAAAAAGGAAAAAAAAAAGGGCAAAAATTAAAAATCAAAAGAGAAAAATTCAACTTTCCAGAGGTATCTAAGCAACTCTACTGGGGATATGGACTCCTGGTCAGCAATAGAGAAATGGAGAATCATAGTGACAACCTTGTCAGGGTGGATGCTTGACTGGCAGCGAAATGCTAGATGCTTTTGGAGAGAATAAATTATGTAGCTTAAACGAAACTTGGGTTCCTTTAGAAACTGAAGAAAGGGAATTAATGCAATTGCACACACTTGGAATTTTAGCATACTAAAGGTTGGGTTAGCTAGTGGTTTTGATCCTTTGGTTGAGTGTCTGGTTCATTTTTCCTAGCATGAAGATTAAGATTAGAGATTTTGGGTTCATGCATCTAGTTTTTCATCAAATGCTCTAGAGAATTTCCCCAATGAGTCACCATTTGTCATGCATGTTTTGCACACATGCTCCACTGAAGGGGGGGAGCCCCTCTTTTTTCTCAGGTCGGGTCATTTTGACCTCATCGCATTCTGCACACCCCTATTTCCAAGCCCAAATTAGCAATGAGCCTTAAAAAGATTGACTTCATGTTGGCTGAGTTTACCTGGTTGAGTTTCACTAAGTCATTTGCTAGTGTGGGCTGGACCCTGCGGGTTTCCCTTTGCTTTTTGCCTAACATTCATTGACCCTTGCGGACCCACGGGTTTCTTCCTGCCATTTTCTGTTCTACTCCACCATTCACCCTTGGCCAAGTCCTCGCATCTACTTGATGGGTGGACATCGCACCCATCTTTGCCATTGCATTTTTCATGCTTCATGGACCTACTCTTGCGAGTTGCCTTAGGCTAGACTTTGTTGGTCATTCAGATGATGGAGCTATAAAGAGGCCTTTTGGTGCTTAGAATTCATGGGCACCATCTAACTTAGTGATCATCCATTGCTAATGTTGGGATCCTTTGCTTCTGAGGCCACTACCTCATCCATTGTCCAAATGACCTTTTTCCCACAGTTACTCTGCACTCTAGTGACTGACAAGAATCTTCATAGCAAGATCCAACGGTGGTGGTACAATTTGAGCAGCCCATCTTTGAGCTTCCTATCTTTGATCCATCATTTAACAAAACTTTAGGGCAGCCTCTCACTCACATTACTTATTGGCTCATACACACTAAATGGAATTTAAAGTGTGTACCACTCAAGAAATGGAGTTATCCCTCAATTAATGATGTGAGAAGACTCATTGCTCCCTAAGGGTTGTGCTAAGAAGTATTATTTTGAAAGTATCATGAATCAGCGAGAATCCAAGAGGGGCGGGTAACTATGATTTGTTTTGAGCTTGCCTTTTGTGACAATGGCACTCACCTCTTATTGTTTTCAGATAGTATGTGCCCAGAGTTTCTTGTGAATAAGAATAAAGAGCTAACAATTGTAGAAAGATTAGAGTTCACATGAATCCACAAATCGTTAACTACTAGAGAAATTCATAGGAATTTTCAATGAGGCCTCTGTGAATGTAGTCAAATTATTTCACATAAATTTGGGGGTGGTCGTAAAAAATTGTGGATTCCACTTTATTGGTAGCCATTGGTCTCTGGTGCTACTACCATGGCTGTTACACTCTGTCCTCATGTGCTCAAATGTCGACACTGTCAAACAATGGTATTCTATGTGGATTTTTCTTGGGGGAAAGGTGGTAACCCGTTGTCATTTTTACAATGACCGTTGCTTGGCCACACCTTGTGCTCCATTGCCCACAACTTTCCTTCATGCAAGTTCTGCTAAACTCATGGCCATCCATTTTTAATTGTAGTGGGAAAGCAGCACCCCACATTCCTCCCTCTACAAATAGTGTTGTCGCCTCCCATACAAATCACTGAACTGTGTGGAGATTTAGAGGTGAAGTTAACAACATAATCACAACATTTATAGTATTTTGAACGCAACATGCATATTGACTTGGAAGTAATCTCTGATAAAACTACAAATGAGAGCAAGTAGTGAAATTATATTCTAAAAGTGGCAAAAATTGAAATGTGCTAGGGATGTCAGAATTCATCGGGGCGGGCGCTGCTATGTGGGCGACTGCCTGGTCCACACCATCCTTTCAACAGAGATTCTGTGATGGCATCTCATGCTCCTATTTCCACCCTCAACACCTATGTTTCCCCTGAGAGGATGGGTCACATAGCTTCTCGAGGTGCATGGTGGGTGTATCATTAGCAAGCATCAAGTGAATTAGAAACATGGGCTCAATGATGCAACCCATTCAAACCCGCATAAGCTCCCATCGCGACTTGAATCAAAATCCCAACCCTTGATAAGCTAATGAAATCAACTTCATGGCTCGCCATTATGGGGCCCCGTCATTTTTAGTGCCTATGTCTAATCATGATCGTGAGTTGCCAAGGATGGTTGAATTCTCAAGTAACACTGAACATGGTAATAAATTGCAAAGAGAGTATGAGGGCCATATGCAACAGTAGTAAACCTAAAGCTTGCCACAACTAAGAAAGGAGGCAGTATCACCATGAGCAAAGGAGGACATAGACGTCCACAGATTCCTTCTTATACTTAATGATCTCCCTCTCTTTTCTGTGAAGGGCGCTAAATTGGAATGCACTAATAACATCTTAAGTAGGAAATTAGGTTATTCTAAAAGATGATTTACACAGGCTTTGAGAGTAGATCTGCACCAAATGAATAAATACAAAAGATATGTCAAATGGAGGGCTCCTTAAAATATTGTTGAATGGCACTTTCTCATGATAGTTGGGTGGTTATGGTTTGTAGGTTTGACTATCTATGCATGCACACCTGTAACTCATAAAATAAAAGCTCAGTCTCAAGGGGAAATAATTATTGCATGGGAGGGAAAACCCAACACTAAACTTAGTTGTGGGCTTCAAGCATGTCGCTGCTCTCTCTCATTAGGCATGACAAATCCACCTTGGCCATCGGCCACTCACTTCCCTAATGAAATCCATCATTGCGGGTTCTGAGTGCAGGCTCACCATGACCAAAAGGCCACTACCTAAGCGGCATTTCCGAGATCGATACACACATAGATGTTATATTGGCAGAGCCTGCACTTTCATTTGTCGGCGGGGGTCTTCATGCAAACTTCCGACAGGGTGACGTTCCTAGCAACTCCTACTAACAACATCCCCACTACCTTCTCCTACATTGTCCAACCAGCTTGGTCCACCTACATCAATGAATTCAATTATATCTTTCGAAGAAGGAAAATGGCGAATCAAAGATTAGGGTGGGGAAAAGTGTCTAAATGACCAGAATGGGACTATTGGGAAGTTACTAACCGAAAAATGCTAGATGTGAATGATCACGGACTATATAGAGGAGCAAGGAGGAATGAATTCATGAATGAAGTATGGAATTAAATAATTGGGATCTTGTTTATGATTATACCCTCCTTGGTACTAAGAATTACATTATGAATGAAGAATCTTAACAATGCTACATAGGTTTCCCCTTGATACATGTATAAGAACTTTATAGAATGTGATAGGCAACTATGATGGGGTTTTGGAAAGCTTTATTTTAACTTTCGTATTCTTCTACATGCAGGCCTAGTCATATAACAAGGGTTGGACAAATGAATGCTTGCCAATGTGACTAGCATGCAAATGGTTGTCATAAGAGGACCTATCAAATGAAGGTTTGCATGTAAAGGATACAAATGAAGATTTGAAGCCACTACTTGATCATGAATACATGCCAAGGGAAACCCATTTTCTATAAAATGAAGACCTAGACAAATCACATTGAGGAAGTCAATAACACAAAGCTATAAAGTTGTTTGTTAAAATCAGAGATAAAAGGAGTTGTGTATTACCTACCAAGTTTGTAGAAGAGCAATGGTCAGGGGTCACCTGCAGTGTTTGGGCCAAGTTATACTTTGATTTGCAAATGATGCACTTAAGACTCATCAGGAATAACTAACAAATAGATGACAACATGTCAAGGGGAGGCAGTACCAAGAACACAAATGGTTATCCACAAAAACCAGGGAAAAGGAGGGACTATGATATTTCTTATCAAACAATTGTGATTTGTCAAGGAGCTATCTCGTCAAATCGGGGGGTAGCTAACCTATCCCACAATGGTGCAAATCTGTAAATGGGGCTTGTTTGACCTAATGAAGGATGTTGCAAGTCCAAACAAAAGACAACATATAAGCACGATTAGCTACAATAAAAAGGGAAATCCGGTAAATGACAAAATGCTACAACACTTGGCCACTAAAAGACAAAATAGGAATGAGACAAAAGATGTATTTAAAATTGCTATATAATGGGGGTGGGTGGAACCCAAAGTAAAGAAAATATGAGCCACACAATGCAAATCAATCCTAGCCATTTGTTTGGGCTTTGAAAAACTATAAGTAGGGGTCTTCCCCTCATTTCTAAATGGTTGGAGAGCTAGTGTAAAGGCATTTTGCAGCAAAAGAGAGCTACATTGCATGATTGATGGATGTTTCTATTGTGTTTCTTCATTATTCATGCATGGTTCTACTTCCCTATTTGTTTAATTTTTGGTTTCTTGAATGAAAGTGATGATGGTGTTTGCTATTAATTTATTTGATGACTTTCCAACTCATGCTTTTGTGGTTTGTTGATGCTGAATCACTTTGTAAAGCTAGTATGAGCTTCCTTACTTTATTGTTGTGACCTAGTTCAATTGCATGTTAATGACATGTGTATGCAATTTAAAAATTTGGTCCTTAGAATATTTCAATAGTTTTGTGTAATTGTAGGTTCCTCTTGGCCAAGCAAAACCCAGTTGAGGGAGTTTGTCTACTATAGCAGCATCCATGATCACTGTTCATTCATTGCTTTAGGTCTAGGAACTTCATCCTATCCTTGCCCCTTTTTATTTTTCTTTTAATAAGTAACCTAAGCTAAGGTTCATTGCACATTGTAAAGTCAAATCTAAAGTTGAAACAGGAGTTCTAGACTATTGTTTGAGCTTACAACAACTGATTAGCAATTTTTGCACCTTAAGAACTCCATTTGCAAACCCAACTTCTCACACTTTGTAACTCATCTGTAAGTCCACCTTGTGGTTCCAACAAATCATATGAATCAACTGAGATATTCCAAGCACTTTCAAGACTTGGCATTAGAGACCTTGGGATAGTGCTTTGTAATTTGATTGTGGAAGATTGTGTTTCAAGAGAGGCGATGCACCTATGCATTACCTATGTTGAGCAGTGCATAAAAAACACATCAATAGGTTGGTGATTCTCATACTCACAAGTCCACTCAAGGTTATAGTTTCTCACTTACTTTTGGTCCTATTAGTTGGTCTAGAAAAAAGAAACAAGCTATTTTTTTATCTTCCTTAAAGGCCAAGTTCGAGGAGCTGTTAATGCAACCACTGAAGTTACTTGGCTTCAAGATATTCTCATTGAGTTCGGTATTTAGTTTTGATAGCCTATAGTAATTTTATGTGACAATCAAAGTACTATTTAGATATATAAGAATTTGGTTTACCACCTAGTAAACAAAGCACATTGATATTAACGTGCATTTCAATTGGGAGCTCATTCATAGTCAAATCATTGACATTGTCTTTTTCCATTCTTCAAAGTAGGTTGTTGACATCTTCACCAAAAAATTTATTGATAGAAAGTTTATTCACTTACATGTTCTTCTTGTAGTGCATTCTACTATAGTAGGGTGATCCCACAATACTGGTTTACATGGTTTGGCCAAACTGGAGACTGAAATAATTTTTTCTAACTAAATCTTCACTTTTGGGAACCTATAGTGGCTAAACCATGAAGAATTTGAAGATGATACAAATTGGTGATTTGTGAAATTTTGTTTGTAGATTCTAAATATTTTTTTTTTCATACTTTTTTGAATTAAATTGCACCTCTTTTTCCATCTCCTTTGAAAACTAGTTTTTTCATTAAACAACATTTTTAAGGAGTGACACTTACTGTATAATGCATAACTTTTTTTTCATGAAGGATAAAATTCTTTTTCTTTTTTAATTTAGATTTGTAACTATGATATCTATTGCTTCCAATTGGTTTGATAGTGTTCTATTGAATGTTTTTTTTCCTTAATCGCATTTTGAAGTCAAACCAATTACAATTTAGACATAGGTTGACTGTATAATGCGTAACTTTTTTTGTATGTATCAAAATTCATTTCTTTTTGTTGGATCAAGGACTTCAATATCTAGTGCACTCATATTTTTTATTTTTTTTATAATCCACTATTTTTCCACATATGTAGAACAAAGAGCTTGATTTTGGAAGAAAAACCTTTGTTTAATAAAACTAAAAAAGCAAATACATAATAAAATCAAAACATATTAAAATTATATTTGATGGATAGCTCATTTCGAGGACTACCATCATCTTGTTGGGTTTGTGAAGTCTCCTCCATTTCCATCCTCAACCTGAGCTTCAAAGTTCAAAATTTTGGACGTTTTTGGTGCCAGAGGATGAGAAGGTGGAAAAAGGGGGATTCGGGCGAACTTGGGGGTGTTCGAGTGAATCCCTAGGGGTTCGCTCAAACTAGGGTTCATTTGAACCTTGGTTCATTCAAAGCCCCTTTCAAAAATATTTTCTTTGTTTTTTTGGAGACAATGGTGGGACCTTGCATTTAATTGGTTTGCTTGAACCAAGGTTCATTCGAGCCCTCTTTTGGTTCACTCGAAGCAAAGGGTTCATTTGAACCCTAAAAACCATTTTTTTTGCATCGAGTCAGTTTTTGCAACTTTTCCTTCCTCACTGAAATTGTAAACCAATTTATGGGTTTACCTAGCAACATCATCATTCTTGGGAGGGTCTTCTGTTCCTCCTCATTTTCCCTCTTTTTGGGGAGATTTTGTTAGAGGGTTTTCTCCTCTTCTTCATGAGGTTGCATTGTATAATTTGGGTACCTTATTAGGTCTTGCGTCTAGTACCCAATCCTTTTTCCCTATCTAAGCTATTCTTAAGAGGGGGTGTTGGTGTAAAATTTATATTTTATCATTATTTATGCCATTTATTTTATAATCATTTGCTTAGGTGTCGAGTTTGTTTTCTTACTTGGTGAGTTGGTTGATAGAGAGGTAATTAACTCTCATAGATAGTTCGTTATAAATTTTTAACAACCTTTTCCTCTACTTTTTGGAATTTGGTTGGTTCAAAATTAATTTATACACACATCATTAGGTGAATACAATACAACAATTTGACTTGTAATCTATCTTGTTTTGGTTGATTCAATACTCATTTTCTTTGCAATTTTTCCTAGCTCCATTTTTAGCATATATTATTTCCCATTTAGGTTTGTGCTTGTTTTGAGGAGGGAAAGTTTCATTTCTCATGATTGGTTTGTAGTCACAAATGGATTCATGTTTATAAACTTGTCACACTTGAATTCAAACTTCACTAACTTCCTTTCATTACCCTTCCCACCTAGGGTCGATTAAACAAAAATTTGTGCAATTTGTTGGTATTCCATTGTATTTAAAGACATGCATGCATTCATTCTAATCATATCCAACTCTTCAAGTAATAGGGGAGAGGGGCCCATAATGGAGCAAGGTCCAATAGTGGGGATAGAAGTAGTCCTTAGTGGGCCTGATAGTGGATCACTTTAATATCCAATTGCAAAACACTTTTTATCCATAAAGTGTGCAAAGTGACAAATCATGTGATGCCACATCAACGCACCAATAAAACAAGACTTAATGCACCACTATCGGTCTCACATTTTTTGGGGGCTTTTTGGATACTTCAACAAAAAGCAAGCTGATGTGGCATCATAGTTGATGATGTGGCCCTAAAAAATAATATAGAAGCACACGAGTTGCCGAATAAACTATTGTGCAGAATTGGGAGTCATTTGAAATTTCCATGTAGGATTTTGAGAAACACGAAGTTAGGGTGCTCCACTATGGCCCCCCCTCCCTATTCAAATAGCATTTGTAAAAACACTTAAATTAATGCACTAAAAGGAATCTAGTATTATATAAATATTTTAGGAGAATTTGAATGGGTCAAGAATATTATTTTTATTTTTTCATTCATGTTTCTTAGGGATAACCCATGAGAGCATGTTCTTTTGTTATACACCATTAGCCCTACAAAGTTATTTGTAAACACCAGTGGTCTATTAGATATCAAAAAGACAAATAAGCCAAAGTTGATCAAGTAAAAAACAAAATTTTATAAAACACATAATACAAATTCATAGCTATAGGACAAGTTCATAATCAAAAATTCCTCCTTAACCACAAAAATCATTTCTACATAATCTCAATAGAAGATTCTGATTTCAAGATTATTATTAATCTATCATTTACTATTCCTAATCTCAAATTTGAAAACATATTAATCTTTATGCATTCATCAACTATAAATCTAAGTCTTAATAAATTTACTTATATTTTTAATTTCTTATACAAAATGTCAAATTCCAACTTTTAATTAATTAATTTAAATCAATTTTAAAGATTTACATAATAAAAGTCCTTAAAACTAATTCTATGAGAAGAATGTTTCTAACACATAAAAGCATTGAGCATTTTCTGAGAAGTGTGAACAAAGAAAGCACGCAGCATTTTCCATCAACAAAAGCTTTGGAAAGTGTTTGGAAAGTAGATTAACGCGGTAAGGAGTTGGGAAAAATCAGTAACAGAAAATGTGACATGATTGACATGTGTCAAGTGTCTACAAAATTTTGTAGTCTTTCCTCAGTGTGGATGTGAAGGCCGTGCTTACCAAGGAAATTTATCATGTTTTTTGTGAATTGAAAATTACAGAAAGGAAGGTGTGTAGGTAATCAGTAGTTTTTCACCCCACACATAAAAGTCTTAGCCGTTGAGAACACGAATTAAATGAACACTATAAAGTCTGACTCTTTTACTTCACATGGTTACCATGCCATGCTGACCAACAATTATAATTGTATTTTTTTAATTGAATAATATGGTGATCTTATTGAATTAGATTTCTACATTTAAAAATGGATTGTCAATTTCTTTTTTAAAAAGGGTGGAATTGTATCATGTTTTAAAATTAGTTAAGTTGGTTTAGTATAGAAATAAAGTAGGAACTGGTTTAATAAAGAAAATAATCAGAATAAATATGGTTCTAATTTAAGAATAATATATATCATATATTTAAGTTTATTTGAATTTTTGGCGGTTAATTTTCCATGGTGATGAATTGCTGGTGGCGGTGAATTTTCCCGCAATGAATTGTTGATGGTGAAATTTTTGTCGGTAAAATTTTCGTAGAGCGAAGTTTAATACAAATATAAACAAATTTAAGAAGTGATGATTATAAAATTGTTTTTTAAAAGGAATTTTCAATCATTAGAGTTACTTCATCCTCTATCAAGATGATCTTATAAAAATTGTCTTTAGATTTCTCTTATTATGAAAATTCTTCTTAAATTGGAATAGGTCACCAACATCAAATCTCCTTGATGTGCTACATTTTTTCTCTTTAGTTTCTCTCATCATGGAGAGTTTTCTTGAAGCAAGATAGCTCACCAACATTAAATGTCTATCATATACTAAAATTTCATGCTCTTCAGTTTTCCTTCATTATAGATAAGCTTTCCAAATTCAAATAACTCAATAGCATCAAATGTCTTTGATACTCTAAAAAGTTTCCATCTTTAGTTTCCCCTAGTTGTGGAGAGCCTTCCTAAATTGGCCAAATAACTAGCATCCTCAACTATCTTATTTGATTTTTAAGCAAGCTCGCTTGATTGTTCTCTCAAACTTTTAGTTTCTCTTATATATTTTCCACCTACTTGGTTGGCTCAACATGTGACTTCAACATATTCTTCAATGAGTGTTAGACAAAAATAGTATATGAATGTTAGACCATTTGGCTAGTTTTTCAAAGAGCCCAATGCACCAACGTATTAGGCTAAATGCTACCAACCTAAGATATGAGAGGAATAAAAAGAAATTTACTAATCTTATATTTGATATATATGAAAAAATAAAAAATACATGATAGTTATATTGAACCAAACATGTTTGCCAATAGCTTATATATATTAATTAGCTTCATACAACTTGTCTATCATGTCTCAATGTTTAGAAAATGATCAAAAAAAATTCTTTGATCATAATGTAAATAAATTAAAGTAGTTAATTCTCATTCATCACGATATTCAATTCTTATTAATGTATTTCATCACAATATCATATAAACTAATATAACTAGTTCTTGCCTCTCTATGTATTTTTAGCTGAGTGGAATTCAGACGATGAGCATGTTTACAAAACACTTGTTCCAGTTGAGGCACATATAGTATTTGGACATGAGCTGGAATTCCTTCAGTGGCCTTCTACCCAAAGGTATTAATTTTAAAGTTTATGTTCATCTAAATAATAATATATCTGGTGTTTTCTTTTTATTTAATTTTTTTGTTTATAGATTAAAAAATTAATAGTAATTTTATATTTCATTTGCATTAAAAATAAGAAATGATTATTTAATTTTTAGTGATAATTTTTTTCTAATATATTAATATTACATTGTTTGATATTTTTAGAAATTTTTGGCCTTAAAAAATTGAGACATTTAGATCTCAATTGCAATCATTTTCAAGGTGAAATTCCAATGGGTCTTGGCTCTCTGCAAACCTTGACTTACCTCATCTTGGATAATAGTGGATTCCAAGGTAAAATTCCATGGCAGCTTGGGAATCTTTCACACTTGCAATATTTACAAGTTTTAGGTTTGGGGTTGTATAGCTCTAATTTAAGGTGGACAAAGAAATTGCAAGAATTAAAATATTTGAATCTTGGAGGTGTGTTGTTGAATATGACAAGTCAAGAATTAGAAGCAACCCTTTCTCATCTCCATCTCCTCCAATACCTCGACCTTTCAGATTTCTCTCTAACCATAATCCCTAACGCAATCCAAAATATCACCTCCCTCTCCCATCTTTATTTAGATGAAAATGAATTTAGCTCCACAATGCCTTTATGCTTGGGAAAAATGCCTCATTTGCAAGAGTTTAGTTTGTCTAACAATGTAAAATTGAGTGGAGATATAGATCACATATTATGTGGAAAATGGCCACATTTGACAGTGCTTTATTTGTCAGGGACCAATATAACATCTTGGAATATACCTCTATCTATTGGTCAACTTCCATCTTTGAATTTTCTTGATCTCTTCGACAATAAATTGAGTGGTATTATACCTTTTCCTATTAGCCAACTTTCATCTTTGACTTATCTTGATCTATCCAATAATAAACTTAATGGTAGCCTACATTTGCCTATTGGTCAAGTTCCATCTTTGACTTCTCTTGATCTCTCTAACAACGAATTGAGTGGTAGCATACCTTTGTCTATTGGTCAACTTTCATCTTTGACTTCTCTTGATCTCTCTAACAATGAACTAAGTGGTAGCATACCTTTTTCTATTGGTCAACTTTCATCTTTAACTTCTCTTCATCTCTCATCCAACAACCTATAGGACCACTTTTCTCTTCATGCTTTCAAAAGTACTAGTAACCTTGATAGGCTTTCCCTCTATTATAATAAATTAACTATTCAAATTGACCCGAAATGGATACCTCCATTTTCCTTATCTAGCTTGAGCTTGGCTTCTTGTAATATTGAAGATGTCTTTCCTCTCAAGATAGTATAAATTACAAAGTTTGGATTTCTCCCAAAATAGTGTCTTTGGAAACATTCCACCTTGGCTAGGAGATTTTCCCTCTCTACAATACTTGAATCTATCATACAATAACTTGCAAGGTCAACTACCATTCACCTTGAACATAAATAGTTTTTGGAATTTAGATTTACATAAGAATATGTTTAATGGTTGCCTTCCAATTCCTTCAATAGATTCCCCAAATTTGCATTTCTTGGATTTTTCACAAAATAGATTTGCAGGTGCTATCCCAATACAAATTGGCAAGCTTCTACTCAACATTGAATTCTTGTCATTTTCAACAAATTATCTAAGTGGTGGAATTCCTTCTTCCATTAGTCTTCTACAAAAATTTGAGGTATTGGATCTCTCAAACAATAGATTATCTAGAAAAATACCATCAAGTCTAAGTAATTGCTCTTCTTTGACAAGATTGAATTTGGGAAAGAATAATTTTTCAAGATACATTTCAACTCAAATTGGAATGCTAAGCTCTCTAATGACACTTCAACTCAATGGAAATATGTTGAAGGGAAACTTTCCATCAAGCCTCCAAAACTGTTCTAGCTTGCAGATTTTAGATGTGGGTGAAAATTTATTGGTGGGCAATATACCCCTTTGGCTAGCACACTTCTCCGAGTTGATGATACTTGTTTTGAGGTCAAATGGTCTTCATGGTCACATTCCAAATCAATTAAGCATTCTTTCAAACCTCCATGTGTTAGATATTTCAAATAATAATTTGATTGGAGCCATCCCACCAATTTTGTCAAATTTGAAAGCTATAATGGATGCACAAGTAAAAATCTCAAACAATACTAATCATAATTTAGGCTATTACTATAGAGAAGAGATACAAGTGAGCAACAAAGGATTTGAGCAAGTGTATGTGAGTTTTTTTCTATTACTCATCACTTGTATTGATCTATCTAGGAATCAACTATCAAATGAAATTCCTTCAACAATTGGAAGCCTTAAAGGTCTACACACATTGACCTTGTCAAGAAATAGTCTTACTAGAAAAATTCCAATTATTTTTGTGATGTTAGAGAAATTAGAGTCATTGGACCTTTCAAACAACAATTTGGAAGATGAGATTCCAAGTAACTTGTTAAAACTCTCATTTATGAGTTCTTTCATTGTATATAACATGTTTTGTGGAAGAATTCCAATAGGGGGTTAATTTGCAACATTCATTGATCCTACATGTTTCTTTGGAAACCTTGGTCTTTGTGGATTTCCACTTGATAATAAAACATGTAAATGTGGAATAATTGATATCAAACCTACTCAAGAAGAAGAGGATGTGCGAGGAGGAGAAATCCCATGGCATTGGTATGTTGAGTGGATGACAAGTTTTGCTATTGGATTTTGGGGATTATTTGGAATCTTGATTGTCAAAAGGCATTGGAGAAGAAGATACATTCAATTCTTGGATGAAGTTATCATTATTATTCTAGATAGATTAAGAGGTATCAAGTAGGTCAATATAGTTTGGTAAGTGTAATTTTTATGGGGAAAGGTTTATTTATATTTTTCATACCTTCCCAAGCATATTGATCATATCTAACAAAACATATATATAAGTAATTTACTATCAACAAAAATATTAGTGCACAAAGATTCATCAATGAAAATATCCAAGTCTTTTGTTCTAGATTTTTTGGAATGTGTATTTGCTTTCAGTAAATTGTAGTATGAAATAACTTTTCTATCATCAAAAATTAAAATATGATTAAAAATTCATTTAGATACATTTAAAAAAAAAATTAATTTTATAAAATTTATATATGATGGAAACATGTCATCAACTTGTTGTTAATGCTTGTTACTTCCTTTGGAGAAATAAATGCATAATAAAAATGAAAAGACTTGTATGTTTGTAAGACACATTGAGTATCTATTTTGTTGATTGATCTATAGATTTCATTTAATCTATCTTTTAAAGGTTGTGATTTTAATGTGCTAAAAATAAATATTTATTGTCTTATTTATTATTTTTTTCTTAAAGAAATTCCATTATCATCTATTAGATGTAATTCTTTGTGTTAATTAGCTAGTAAATATTGAGAATTAAATAATCATCATTTTTTAAAAAAATTAAAATTTTATATTTTTCATGTAATTATAGTTATCCATTAATCTTTATTGCAATGGGATGTTACTATGAATAGTTATGAGTTGATCATTTTTTTAAATTATTCAATACCTTGTTAGTATTGAATTGGATTTCCAACCATCATATGTGGAATGTGTACTACTAGATTATACAATACCTTACCAATACTAGATGTGAGATCCCATCATTTGTAATCTTGTTGAGTCTATGAGTCTTTGATGGCTTATGTCCAATATTTTATGTTCTTTTATGTTAAGATATTATACATGAGTGATGGTTGTTCCTATACATTAATGATGTTCATACTTTTGGTTGTTATTTGATATGGTTAACTGACTAATCCTATCTAACTAATGGTTGTTATAATTTCTTTTTGGTAACTAGATGAGTTTATTTCATTGTCAATATAAGTATGTGTTGAGTGAGATGTTCAATTATGATGAGTTATTTGTTATTTATTGTTAGTTTAGCAGCATTATTATGTATATCAGATGGATTATATTATGTTGATAAATCTTGTTGGGATGATTGATTTTATTATTAGATGAAATTATTAAATTAGGTTATTACATAATATGTGTGTAAGTAGGTGTTATTATGAAGATGATGGTTGATATCTAATGTTTACTAGTAGTAGTATCAATTATAAGGTGCATTTCAATAGGTTACTATTATAAGTGGTGATACGTGATGATATTTACTAGTATGATCGATTATTGCTTGATTCTATTAGGTGCTATGCATGTAGATATTGAAGGAGTGTTAATTATATGTTACTTGTGTAGATTATTGGATTTAATTTTCTAGTTGACTATTATTCTTGAAGTTTTATTTTACATATGATAGTTGCTTCAACTATTATTGTTCATGTGTTGTAATGACACTTTTTGGTTGAGTAAATAGGTGAATTTGGCCAATGATGATTGTGGTCACAGAGCTACTTCCATTATCTTACCTTTGTGAATTTTTTTATTTCTTTTAGACTGCAGGAATCGGGTAGCACGACCCCCTATAAACTGCAGTGCGCCTGGTAAACTTTTTTTAATGTGACCGGCGGTGCTGGCGCAACACGCCCTCCGGTACCACGGGACGGGGGAGACTAGAACTCGTGACCAGCCGAGCCGCAACGGAATTACTTAGCCAACCGAGCTAGGGCCCCCGCCCTTTTATTTTATCTCATAGGAAGAATAAGGACATGTAATTATTGTTGTATCTCATATGGGGGGTAGGGGGGAGGGGGATTGTGTTAATATGTGAGAGTTTATTTTATTAATCCTTTGGGTTGTCTTTTAATATGATTATTTATTTTATCATTTATAGAGTTCCTATGTGATTTTTAAATTATGTTTATTGTTTAAAAATTCCCCTACGTCATAAGCTTATATGTTGAGGGTCATTTTACCTTATAAATCGCCTTAAATAAAGTTTAGAACCCACTATATGGACCCACTTTTAAAAAGTGGCGAAAATTGGAGTTGTTGGGTAGTTATGTGGTTAAGGAAAGGTAGTTATTTTTCAATTTCTATATATTCCTTCTCCTTGAAGGGAGAAGAGGATTTTTCCTTTTGAAAGGCTCTTGAATCTCTTTGAGTTTTCAGTTTTGGGGAGGAGAATTCAAGTAGGAGGAAAAAATAGAAGAAGGGTAGAGGAATGGGAGAAGGAAGAGAGGGCTTGGGAAGTCTTCTTCAACTTGGGTAGAAAATCTAATGGTAGAATCTAAGTCCATCTATTTATCTTTGTTTGATATGTGAAACAATGTTTGGATTGTGTCACTAGGCTTGTTAAATTTATATGAAAGTGGATGGTGAGTCCTTGTGTCAATTTATTGTGAATTATGTTTGAGTTCATTCTTGGGTATGAGTACCCACATTGTCAAAATTGAACATAAGTGATGTAGGATCATCCAATGGTGTAGGGAAATCTTGCATCACCAAAAAAAAATGGTTTCCCTTATTTTCTATTTTTTTTTGAGTTTCATGATGGCACTTAAGGAGGGTGTAAGATAGTTAGGCATCAAAAATAGTGAAAAACAAGAACTTACTATTTTTAGTAAATTGGCCAAAATGGGCTCGTATGGGCATGAAAATTTACCCCAAGGAGCAGAGCTGAAAAAAAATTTTGGTCGCAAAAGAATCACGACAATACCTTGAACAGTTTGGGAGAAACTAAATTTTTCGTCCTTGGAAAATTCTCTTATGTTGCTTAAAATTCAGATATAAAACTCTAGAGGCCCAGAAACAACTCAAAAATTTATTGAACCGGCCTACAGTTCACTTGTAGAGCTCATCCAAAGCTTTCCAATGATATGCAATAATAGAAAATTGGACACCCGGATCAAAAGTTATGGCCCCACAAAGTTGGCCCTCTAAAAAGTGAATTCCATAAAAATTTCTTCCTAGGCCATAAACCAATCGGTAGGACTTTTGGCACGAAAAAAAAAAGGAAATTTGAAATTTCTAGAACATTTTAGGGTTGTTATTAAGGAAAATAAAAAGGCTTAAGTGGGGGTTGTAGAAGGTGGCCCTGAGAAGTGCAGATTATCGCTCCACCAATAATATATTTTCTTTTCAGAGTTAATTTTGTTGTAACGAAACAAGCCCATGAGGTTGTAGCATGTAATTTTTGAATCTGTAATTTCATTTTTTGAAAATAATTAAAAGTGGGTTTTTTTTGTCTCGCGTCTTCTGTGGTTGTATCTATTGTTGTGATTTGTGTGGTTTCGAGTGGCTTGGCCCTCATCAAGTGGTATCAAAGCCAAGTTTTCCTAATTTTGTAACAAAGCGTTGAATGTGAGGTAGTTGCAACAAGACCTATGAGTGTCGGTTGAATTCGAGATGCCTCCAGGACTTTCCTCGTATGGAAGAGGTAGAGGTCGAGGTGGTGGAGGAAGAGATCCACCTAGAGATAAAATCAGAGCCCTTAGAAGGCAATTTGAAACATTTCAACAAGAGGTTCGAAGAAGGGATGTGCAATGAGATAGAGATGACAGTGAGGATGAAATAGAAGAGGAAATGGAAGAGGAAAAGTGGGATCCAATGGATCTTGGAGAAAGAATATTTTTGCAAGTGATCTCAAGCATTGGGAAGAGACCTAAAATGGAGGTTTCAACTTTTAGTGGAAATTCGAATCCTAAAGAATTGATTGATTGGATCAATGACATGGAGGAATTTTTTGAGTTTCAATAGATTGAAGATCCTCACAGAGTGAGGTTTGCAAAGACAAAATTGAAAGGTCGCACTAATATATGGTGGAAAGAGGTCCAGTTAGAAAGAGGAAGACAAGGGAAAGATAAAATTCCCATATGGGACATAATGGTGTCAAAATTTAAGAAACAATTTATTCCAGTCGATTATGAATTGGAGTTGCTTAAGAAGATGTAGAACTTGAGGTAAGGGACAAGGATGGTGAAAGAATACCCAGAGGAATTTCACAAGGTTTTGATTTAGACAGGATATTCTAAGTTGAATAAAGAGAAAGTTTCCCATTATATTAATGGGTTGAAGCCAAGCATACAAGAAGAATTGGCATTGGTAAGAATGACAACCATTGAGGATGCTTATTAGTTCTCTCTAAAGGTTGAAGAGCGACTAAACAAGAGGTTTGAGAACAAAAAACAAGGTGGAGGTTGTGGAGGAAATACAATGGATGGTCATATGGAGGTCAAAATAAAGATCAAAAAAAGGGTGAAGGCTCCAATAGTAGCTAGAACTAGAAAGGAGATAACACCTACCATCCTCATGATCAGAATAATGGAGACCAAAGAGGAAAGGGAAGATCTGGACGAGGATCAGGAAGAGGAGGCTTTCATGGAATATGTTTCTAGTTTGGAGAAGAAGGACATAGAGCCTATGAGAGTCCTCAACATCCATGAAGGACAAATAGAAGACCTAAGGGTAATGCACAAGTTGCACATGTTGATGAAGATGTTGAGTCTTCACATTTAGAGGATGTAGAAAGAGGAGAGGTTCTTGTTACTAGAAGAGCCTTGTTGAATGAGGAGAAAGAACCAACTCAAAAGAAGAATTTATTTCACACCAGGTGTAAGTGTGAAGGTAAGGTTTGTAATGTTATTATTGATGGAGGTAGTATTGATAACCTTTTTTTATAAGAGATGGTTAATAAGTTATGGTTGGAGAGAAGAAGGCATCCAAACCCATGCTAGATTGCGTGGTTGCAAAAGGACCATAAAGCTTTGGTAAATGATTTTTTTTTTGTAAAATTCAAGATTGGAAATTACCATGATGAGGTATTGTGTGATATTATGCCTATGGATGTTTTTCATATGTTGTGAGGTAGACCGTGCAGGATGATTGATGAGTAGTACATGATGTGCATACAAAAACCTATTATTTGACAAAAAATGGAGTTCGTCATAAGTTGAAGCCCTTGAAAGAGGCAGAGGAAAAGGCATGCAATAATGCAAGAATTTGTTTGGTTGATGGAAGAAAGTTCCTAGAAGGTATGAAGCATGAGCATATATTTTTTGTATTGATCCCTAGAGTTGATAAAGAAGATACTATTGAGGTAGATTTGTGTAATGAGTTTCAAGCTATTATTTTGATAATATACCCAAAGGTTTGCATCGAGTAAGAAAGATTAGTCAACAAATGGACCTGATTCCTAGAGCCATTTTTCCAAATAAGGAAGCTCATCGTATGACTCTAGTAGAGAACAAAGAGTTGAACAGATAAGTGCAAGAGTTGTTGCAAAAAGGATTTATTCAAGAGGGTTTGAGTCCATGTACAATACCTACAGTACTAGCACCAAAGAAGGATAGGGAATGGCAAATGTGTATAGATTCTACAGTGATCAACAAAATGACCATCAAGTATAGATTTCCCTTGCCAAGAATGGATGACATTATGGATTGTTTGACTAGAGTTGAGTATTTCACAAAGATATATCTAAAGATTGGATATCACCAAATCCACATTAGAGAAGGATATGAATGGAAGATACCAAGGAGGGCTTGTATGAGTGGTTAGTCATGCCTTTTGGGCTTACCAATACACCGAGCACATTTATGTGACTTATGAATGAGGTACTGAAATAATTTTTAGGAAAATTTGTTATTGTTTATTTGGATGATATTTTGATTTTTGGTAAGACATTGGAGGAGCACTTGATGCATATTTGAAGAGTTTTTGAGAAGATAAGGGAGGAGAAGTTGTTGATTAATTTGAAGAAATGTAGATTTGAGAAGAGATAATTGGTGTATCTAGGATTTTTATCTTAGTAGAGGGTCTCAAAATCAACCCAGAGAATGTGATAGCTATCATTGAATGGCCTACTCCAAGGAGTGTTATAGAGGTAAGATCATTTCATGGTTTAGCAAGCTTTTACAGAAAATTTATTAAGAATTTGAATAGTATTTGTACACTTCTAACTAAAGTAATGAGAGGGGATAGAAAAGAGTTTAAGTGGACTATAGAAGCCTCCAAAAGTTTTGATATGTTGAAGAAGAAAGTTACTAAGTAACCTGTTTTGGCACTTCCGGATTTCAATAAGGTTTTTCTGGAAGATTGTGATGGTAGTGGCACTACCATAGGAGTTGTTTTGAGTAAAGAAGGTAAGCTTGTTTCTTATTTTAGTGAGAAGTTAAATCATGCTAAGAAGAAATATTTTGTCTTTGATCAAGATTTTTAAGCTATAGTTTAGGATTTGAAGAAATAGAGACACTATTTGTTGCCAAGAGAATTTTTTTTATATACTCATCACTAGGCTTTGCAGTATCTCAATACTCAAGGAAAGTCTAATCAAAGGAACTTAAAATGGGTTGAGTTTTTCTAGAGTTATACTTTTGTTTTGAAGCACATGAGTGGAAGGTCAAATAGAGTTGTAGATGGCTTAAGTAGAAGGAAAAATTTGTTGATAGAGATGAATATAGAGGTTGTTGGGTTCAATAAGCTCAAGTGTTTGTATCTTGAAGAAACAAAATTTGCAGAAGCTTGGAAGGCTTGTTTGGAACTTGTTACATTAGATAGGATGAGATGGTTGGATTTCCTAATCCAATATGGGATGTTGTTTAGAGGAAGCTAATTGTGCATTCCAAGTAGTTCTATGAGAGAGAATCTAATGAAGAAGAAGCATAGTGGCAGATTAGTTGGACATTTTTGTCAAGATAAGACCATTGCTCTTGTTAGTGAGAATTATTATTGGCCATAGTTACAAAAATATGTGAAGAATTTTGTACAAAGTTGTAGAATACATCAGATGGCGAAAGGAACAAGTCCAAATACTAGATTGTATTAGCCATTACCTATACTTGAGAGGCCTTAGGAGGATATTAGCATGGATTTTGTCTTTGGCTTGCTAAGGACATTGAGAGGGAATAATTCCATATTTGTGGTGATGGATAGATGTTCAAAGATGGCACATTTCATTCTGTTTCATAAGACTAGTGATGTTGTTCATGTTGCAAAGTTGGTTTTCAAAGAGGTGGTGAGACTACCTAGTCTACCAAAGAGTATAGTTTCAGACAAAGATACCAAATTTGTTGGTGATTTCTGGAGGACATTATCGAAGAAGTTGAAGATAGATGTGAATTTCAGTTTTGGACACCATCCATAGACTGATGGACAAACAAAGGTGGTGAATAGGGGTTTGGGTAACTTGCTAAGATCCTTAGTAGGAGATAAGCCTAAGGGATGGGATTTGATGATACCATAGGAAAAATTTTCTTATAATAATTATATTAACAAGAGCACTAGTAAATCACCATTCTAGATTGTGTATGGGAGTAGTCCAAGGACTGCTTCTGAACCGAGGAAGATGGACAAGGGGGAATAGTGTAGTGCTGAGGTTGGAGATTCTGTTGAGCATCTGAAGAATTTGCACGAAGACTTGAAGAAAGATATGAATAAGATGAACTCACAATATAAGGCTTTGGCAAATTAGAAAAGGAGGTATAAGGATTTCCAGGTAGGATATGAAGTCATGGTTCATTTGTGAAAGGAAAGGTTTCTAGTTGGTACATACAACAAGTTAAAGATGAAGAAGGTTGGACCATGCAAGATTATAAAGAAGCATGATTTGAGAAATGCTTACATGAGGTAGAGAAACCTAGTGGAATAAATATTTCTCCTATGTCCAACATTGTTGATTTGATAAAGTACCATGAAGGTGATATAGAGGAGGGGCTAATAAAAGAATAGTGGAAAATTTCAGCACCTTCTTCAGAGAAGGAAGAGATAGAAGAAATCTTAGATAGTCATGTAGGTAGAAGCACAAGAAAAAAAATGTAGTGTACCTAGTGAAATGGAAAGGAAGGCTTGTTGAAGATTCATCATGGTTGTTTGAGGCTGAGTTTAACCATCCTGGTTTCCCTCTAACTCCTAAGAAGTGATAGGGTTACTTTTCAAATTACCCTGGGTGTCTTATGTAGGAGCATCTAGCAATGTAGGGAAATCTTGCATCACCCAAAAAAAAAAATTCCTTATTTTATTTTGTTTTCTTGAGTTCTATGATGACACTTAAGGGGTGTAAGACAACTAGGCATCAAAAATAGTAAAAATGGGCATTTACTATTTTTAGTAAGTTGGCCAAAATAGGCTCACATGGACATGAAAATTTACCCCAAGGAGAAGATCTGAGAAACATTTCCGGTCACAAAAGAAACACATAAATACCCTACACGGTTTGGGAGAAATTGAAGTTTTCATCACAGGAAATTTCTCCAATGCATCTTCAAATTCAAATATAAAACTTTAGAGGCCTTGAAACAACTCAAAAAGTGATCAAACTGACCTACGATGGTTCAAGTGTTGTAGAACTCATTAAGAGCTTTCCAACAATATGCAATAATGGAAAATCAGACACTCAGATCGAAAGTTATGGCCCCACGAAGTTGGCCCTCTAAAAAATGAACATAAAAATTTCTTCTTAGGCCATAAATTAATCAGTGGGACTTTTGGCACCAAAACAATAAAAGGGAAATTTGAACTTTCTAGAACATTCTAGAATAGTTATTGGGGAAAATAAAAAGGGTTAAGTGGGAGTTGTAGAAGGTAGCTCTGAGAAGTGCATATTGTGGCTCCGAATAATATATTTTATTTTCAGAGTTGATTTTGTTGTAATGAAGCAAGCCCATGAGGCCGTAGCATGTAAGTTTTGAATCTATAATTTCATTTTTTGAAAATAATTGAAAGTGGGTTATTTTTCTATCTCCCATCTTCTATGTTGGTATCTTTTATTTTGATTTGTGTGATTTCGAGTGGCTTAGCCCTCATAAATAAGTAACCTTATGTGTGTCCTAGTGAAGAAATAATAAGGGGTGAATGAAATGGTTGTAATTGTGTCTACTTAGTAATGTGATTGTTATGTGGTGCACTTTCATTGTGAATTCTATATGTAAAGTATTTTGTGAAAGAGCTATGTCACCCTAGCTCAATGGTGGATTGAATTTCAATCCTACGGTTGGGTGGAGAGCTATTGGCCCTATTATTTTTTTTGGTTAATTTTAATTTTTAGGTTCATGCATTGAAGCTGGAAACCAATTGGGAGTTCATCAAAGTCACATTTCAAAGAATAGATATGAGTATTTTGAAATAGGGAAAGTTTTCAAGTTTCCAAGAATGAAGTTATATGGAAAATGTAATTGTTACATGTGTGGTTAAGGCTTCAATTTTATGAATGTGATATACCTTATAGAAGTAGTTGTGAAATTTTCCAAGGAAAGATATTTAGTCAATTTTCCTTTTATTGTTATATTCAAGAAATCCATGATTGAATAGTATAAGGGAATTTGATTGTAAATAATCATGTTATCTAGATGCCTATCAATTAAAGAAGGAAGTGTCTTAAAATAAATTTCTATGTTGTTATGCATATTGAAAAGAATAATTGAATCTATGAGAACAAATTCTATCTTATAGTACACCTAAAATATGTGGAATGAATAAAACAACTAAGAGGGAGGGGGTGAATTAGTTGTATCAAGTTAAAAAATTGAAACCCTTAATAATAATTAGATCCACATGCATTCATTAAACCCTTAATCTTTTATAATGTTTGAACATGGAGAAAAATAAATAGAAATAGAAACAACCAACATCATACATAGGAGTACACAAGATTTACATGGAAAACCATAGAAGGGAAAAACCATAGTGAGTTTTAGCTCATGCAATATAAGTATTTGCAAAACTGGTACAAAGAGGCTCACTACAAAAATAGGACACACTATCTAGAAAGGATAACAACCCAAGCTCATTTCCGAAATAGAAATAAGAAAGAAGATAAGATGTTACATAGGGAATATTATCTCAATGTAATAGAGATTCCACCACAACAATTTTAACAACACCTACAATCTTTAGGACTAGATCAAGATACCTCAACTCACTGCATTAAGCAATCTTGTGCATTGTAGTTCGCACTGTACACACTTTTGCACTTAACTTTGCATCACAACATTCAATTATATTCCACACTTCTTCTTGCATCAATTCATCTTGCATTTATAACATCCACAACTTAAAAAGTATCTTCAAGTTAGAAATACTCACCTTACTCTTTACAAATTCAAAATAGGTTGGCACTAAACATTTTGATGGTGGATAAGAAAAAAAAGTAGACCAAAGAAAAAATTATCTGGGACCCAAATTAACTCTCTCATTCCAAGCTATGCTTCCATTAATTCTTGATCATCTTCTAATGTAGTGTAAACACCAAGACAGTTGTCACCTATGCAAACACCATTAAAATTTGAATTACATGCTCCCTCAAATGCAAAGATGAATTGCAGACCACATACCATGCTTCATCACAATCTAGAATATTCCTCTATCAACCTAAAATCCATTGAAATCCTTCATAACAATTCACACCTTTAGAGTACATGCACAACTTATACATTCAAACTACATTGCTAGACAATGCAACTCTAAAACCCATCTTTCGGAGCACCAAGTCACAAATCCGCTTAACACGAGAAAGAGATCAACATCATCAACATACCTTCATAATCACAAGTATTGAAAAAAAAATGTTGAGAAATGCAGAGAAAATACATTTCTCCAAACACCTTTGTAACCAACATTGTAGAAAAAGTTCACATACTGGTGAGCATAACTTCTTTTGACCATTGATCTAGAAGATAAAATTTTGGATAAAGAAACCATAAACACCTCTATTCCATATCCAAACCACACAATTATATATTAAACCTAGAAGAAATGTGAATCAAAACCAGAGCACCTCTGCAAACCAGAACACCTCCACAACACCCTGTTTCCTTATTTTATTAATTTTCTCAATATCCTCGACATTTGAACCATAGATAGAAGCTTATAACAAAAACATCAAAGGTTAAAATCAAAATAAGTTAACTGATTAAATTATATTCTAACTAATCAAGGAAAAAATCTCTTTTCAACCACTTCATAACTATCATTAATGACAACACAAGCTTGTTGACACCAATGACAACACCTTCATACCTACAACAATCTCCCCCTTTGTCATTGATGGCAACACCAGATGTAAAAAAACTTCAAAGACAACATACAAATTTGAACATACTTATTTCCTTTTCTCTTTTGCACAACTCACTCATTACACTTTCTCTCCCTTTAATACTTTCCTTTTTCACATGAATTCTCTCTCTGATACTTTCCTTTTTCATATGACTTTTCTCTCCCCCCTTTGAAATCAATAGCAAAGGATAAGATATTTTTTATTTTTCTCCCCCTTTAACATGGAACAAAGATACTTGCAACCACTTTGAGTACTCCCCCTTAGGAGTACACACCAATCAATTTAGTATCTTCTGCATAATGACAACTTCACATTGCAACAATGTCACTACCTACTCCCCCTAATAGGTAGCCACCAACATTAGTCCAGACAAAGAATAAATCCATAGATCCACTAAACTCATACATTTCCATATGCATCTAGTTCAAAGAAGAAGGCGTAATATCCCCCAACTTCTCCTAAAGATACTCAAAATTATCCTTAAGAAGACCCTTGGTAAATATGTCAATGATCCAATCCTTTGTAGGTATATATTCAAGCTTTGAATCATTCATAATACCTTCTTACCACTCAAAGGTCAAGGTGAGATTTTCATTAAGTTAAATGAGTCAAATGTGGATGGAAATACTAGAGAAGATGTTCCAATGGATACCTTGGTTAGCTAGAATGAGATAATTGATTTGGATGATGTTGGTAGTAAGAAAAGAAAAGGAAAATCAAAAGTGGGGTGTGAGTGGGAAATGAAAAGGAATTTTCAGCTTTGTTGGTTGTCAAAGTACCCATTCATTGTACAAATGGAGAAAGAAAACAAAGATGAAACTAAAAATAATGCATGTGTATGATTTCTAGTTGGAAATGTAAAAGAGACAAGAAGTTGTAGCTAAAGTTTGACACTATAGAAAATCATATCAGTAAATTTTATGAAAAAAAAATCATAGATGAAAAGGAACAATTAGTCATATGATGGAAATCAAAGGAAGAATGTCTTCATATTAAGTATGTTGCAGAATATGAAGATCATAAGAAAAGAATGTGAAAGCTTGTTGCATGTTGAGGTATAATTGAGGCTCAATTCAAAAAAAAATGGAAGGAGCACATCTATCAAAAACTATTCAAATGAGTGTTTGTTTTTCATATTTTGTACAAAGGGCATCCTGTGACAGACTACCCAAAATATTTTAATTTATTATCTCTTTTGGGTGTTCCTCACTTTCCTTGCTCACATTGGTCAGTAAACGCTGGATGGGAATGATAAAATTGTCTTGTTGTAGTAGCAATATTTAAAGGAGAAAGTAAAAGAGTTAAACTTCATTGCATTATCTTTAGATGAATTTTTTGTGGTAGATAATACTTCTCGAGTTTGTATGCATGTGTATACTATAAAAAAAATTCCACCAAGCTCATCTTCTTTATGCTCATAAAATGAAGGACAACTCAACATCGCAAAATCTATTTGAACAAGTCAGGAAATATTTGAATGAAATTGTAGGTATGGATAACTTAACAATTTCCAAAAAGTTGGTGTGTGTAGGAGTTGATGGAGTTGTAGTGATGCAATTTCACAGGAGCAGTGGGGTATGTGTAGGATCATCATGGAAAAAATAGGCCCTTAGTGGCAAAATTTTTAGAAAATTCAGAGTTAGGCAATTTGATGAAAAAAATTGAATACTATATTATTTAAAAAATATTTAAGAATAGAATTTGTATAAAATTTAATGTAGTTTCTAAACTACTAGGTTTATTTTTATTTTTTTAAATTCTATTCAGTGAAAATTTGAAATTTCAATGCAATAGTACTTAAATTTTAGGGAAAAAATAAGTACGTGTCTCTCTGACCACCCTAACCACAATAAAACAATAATATTTTTTTATAATATATTAGATATAAGTAGAGGACTCATGTCCCGATGTGATGCATATTTTTTTGTAATTTTTTTCGAAGTAAATAATTAATTATGATTTTTTTATTACAACTTTTAAAAAATATGAAAACTCATATGTTTGACCACCTTAACTTGGTCAAAACTTCATGAAATTCTTTTTTTTTAATCCTATAGTATGTAAAGCATTGAATGTGATGCATTTTTCGGATTAAAAAAATGTGATACTGTTTGAAAGCTATAGTTTTTTTCCAATCAACCTATCAATTAGGACATTAGTTGTAATTCAAATAGAAAATGAATAATGATTATTTATTAAATTCAAAGTAAAAAATAATTTATATTGGTGGAAAGCTGAGAATCTCCTTTAAAAACACTTTTCGTTTCATCAATTTTGGGTAAAAAAAATGTCATCAGCCACATACCCTACACATACCCATCATATCACCACTTTTTGGCCCATCATGATCTTGCACATACCTAGTGTTTGCAAAAAGTTAAAAACTACTTGTGCACCATACATGTTTGGAATTCACTGAATGACCCACAGAATGAATTTAGCATTCAAAATTGTAAGCAAGTTTCCTATAGTATCAAAAGTTAAAAATCTAGTCTGTGAGCTCTACGTATACTTCTACCAAAATACCAAACGTTTCATGGAATTTAAAAATTTTGCTGAGAGAATAACAATAGGAAACAAGCTTCTCAAGGATGTTGATACTATATGGATCTCCCTGCATGGACTAGTACAATGAGTTCTTTCAGAATATCAATCCTTGACTAGAATAATGTACAAGATTCACAACACAATAGACAAAGCTCCTGACCTCTTGCATAGGTTAAGCAATATAGAGATACTCTTGACTTTAGCTAGTCTTCTCCCCATGTTGGATGAAATGAACAATCTCATGAAGAAATCTCAAGAAGAAATTGTAGATTTATGAATATTCCAAACTACGTAGACATGCATGCATGGCCTTCGATCATCTATACCTAGATCTAACTTCTGAAACCCCAATTTTTTTCTTCTAGTAGAAAATTGTTGATTCGAATAAGCCTAATAATTATTTACACTTTAATGTAAGCAGGAACTTATGTATTTGTGTATGCAGATTTGAGATACTAATGTACCATTGTATGACAACTAGGCAGTCTATCAGAGAAGTACTTGTTAGAAAGGAAGATTTTAATGACATTGTTAAATCTATTAGTGATAATTTGAAGGAAATTACAAAATGTTTTTCCACAAATATTTATAATAGATTCCCTCAAAAAGAAATACTTCAAGCCATGGGTATTTTGTATCCTTAATTTTGGGTAAACTGAGATAACCCAAAATATTTTCATGGTAAAGTAAATATCTTGATCAAATACTTTTCGAAAAGTGTAAAATATAATTAGTAGACAATAGAAGGAATTATAAATATAGATAATCTTAGACAACAATGTAAGAATTTTTCAAGAATTATGATGGACTAGTTTGATTCCATGGGCATGAAGAAGTCCTTTGAACTAGGATCAATAAGAAAGGTGTGGAATAACTTAGGTCAAAGTGAAATATTGTGTGGTTTGATGTCAAAATATGTCAAACTTGCTAATTTGTGTCAAACAATGATATTGGGGTTGGTGGAGGAAGAGAGAGTTTTCAATTCATTAGCATTTTTGAAATAAAAGTTAAGAAACAAACTAGAAAATAATTTGTAAAATTTCCCGAGGATGAAAGGAACTATGAATAATGTCAAAAAAAATCCTTTTGAAAGTATACTCACAATCTAAAGGTCCACATGTGAAAGAAGAGGGTTGTGCAACACTCCAATTTCAAATGTTGGTATTGGTGGCACTAATAGTGGCAGTGGAACAAATGATAGTGGCACAATGAATGTTGTGTTGGATTCAGGGAACATTGAGAGGGGGGGTTGAATCAGTGTTCAGTAAAATTTAACCATCAATTATGATCATAAACCATTCATAGTATTTAAAATGAAATAAAAATGTAAGCACATTAGAGAGACAATGAGAACACCATAACACCAATATTTTTACATGGAAAGCCTATTAGGGAAAAAGCCAAGGTGGAGATTAATCCACAATTTATACTCTGTTTTAAGTATGAACAAAAGGGAATGCACATGCATTCAGGAACACTGTCTAGAGCTCACTGCTCAAAATAAGGAAGGCTCGTTTCCTTACAAAAATGTTTGTGATTACAAAAAAAAATTGAACTGAGAAGATAACCTCTCCAAATTCCTAGATTTAGTTCCAACTAAGCTCAGTTAAAATGATCTCCAGCCCTTCTAACTGACTCTATATTTCTGCTCCACTCTGCTTTTCTCTTCTCTATTTTTTTCCCTTTGGAAATTGTGCATAGATCACTTCAACCACCCTTCTAATACTCGAACACACATCTGCTCTACTTTACACATCCATTCACACAATTTCACACTTCTTCTCATTACCAAAATGAATTACTAATCTCATATATATATCTGCTAACAATAATTTCCTTACTTGAAGTCAACTAGAAGTGCTAGACTATAGCTGGTACCCAAAACAAAATTCCCAACACAAGAAATATTTAAACTTCTCCTTATACATCTGTGACACACTACATACACCAAGTTAGCCACAATGAGGAAATAAACAGAAAATAATTCTACTAGATTTCCAAGTGCATATACCGATTCATACAACATCACAAAACTTACCAATAAGGTAACATATGTACTTAACAAACTATCCTTGGGATCCACAACTCAAGATGTTGATATGGTGAAGTATACAAATTGTCTAATTGACAGGATACCCTATTCTTCATGCTTTCTGCTAGTAATACTCTGTTTTCTACTTTGATTACTGATATAAGCAACTTTTGATCTATGGACTGAGATAATGACTTTAGTTGCTGTCAATGACAACACTAGAATCCATAAAAAATCTCCCCAATCCATATTCCAAGAATATCTCCCTTTGGCATTGATGGCAACACTTAGTGAAAAATGACTAAGTGTCAAAACCAAAACTCAAAAATTCAAAACAAAAAAAAGTACTGATCCCCCTTTAGATGTCAAGACATTTTTCACTACATTTTCTCCCCCTTTGACATCACTGAAAAAACTTTACTACTCTCTCTCCTACTGCACTATCTCCCCCTTTGTTGATGCAGAATCAATCAAAATTGAAAAGTTGGAACTACTGCACAAATCAGAAAATTATTTTATACTTATCTTTCATCTCTAGAAGAAATTTCTTCCAAGCATCCACTAGAATCCGAAAAATTATTATCATACTGTTTATTTCTGATGTCCTGTTAATGACCTGGATGGGGGATTCCAGAATAGTAATCGCTTCTTCCAACTTCTCTCCTTTCCTTAGGACATCAATCAACTGCTCCAATCTATATTTAGTTTGATCTTTCACTTTCCAGAAAGTATCCATAAGAGTGTTTTTGGAAAAGTAAACCTTTGCATGCTCAGTTTGCAACTCTTGAATTATTTTCTTTACTGCACCATCCTGGTCCTGAAGCATATTGTAATATTGACCAATTTTATTCAGTTCTCCTTCATTCTACTCTAGATTTTCTTTGTATTTACCAACCACATGAGGGCAATGAAGACAATAGTTGTAAATTTTATTAGCTGAATTAATACACTACCTCAACTCATTCATTTTCTTTTTCAGTTTGGTAAGGGACAACCTAAATTGCTCCTTCAAATGTAAGATTGTTTCCTCCTCTTTCTTATCCTGAGAGTCAAAGGCCACAACTTCCTTAGTACACTCAATCAACTCTTTAGGGAATACATTCTACAAAATTTCCAATTCAATGTTGTTCTGCACAAGATATCTTCCTAGAGTATTCTCAATAAGATCCTACTCATATGAAGCTCAATCTAACCAAATGCCAACAATTTTCTACATTCCATTTTTCTCTTTAACTATTTGTAGTATCTTTGATTTGAGAAAAGTGCCTTCTCCTTCATTTCCTTCAGCCATTATTTCATCTGGTTCAACTGATTCTGATTCAACTCTTGGAGTGTATTCATCATAATCTTCATCAATTATATCCACAATTATCTATTATTTACCTTTTCCTTCAATCTGTGTTGACTTGGGTGTTGGAGGGGTGTCATCAGCAAACTCTAGAGCCCTTTTTTGCTTCATTTCCACTTTACTATAAGAAGATCCAACTTAAATTTTTTTTGTTTCAAGAGAAATACCAACTACTCCAAACTTTCCTAGCAACTCTATAAAGAAATTTGCATAAAATTGATCACAGTTTTCTAGTGTGTTGAAATGCTCAAAGATTTGCTTACAGATTGGTACATTTTTCTTCAATACCACATTATTATTCTGAGGAAAGCAATTTAGAAAATACATTATGATACATATGATCAAAGTGCCAAACTTTAAAGGATAATCTATATCCATTGTCAATTGCACATTTTCCATCAGTTGATCTTTCAACAAACTACACAGGTCAAAGTCTTGGTCCTCCATTATCATCTTATCTGAAATGTAAACTGTGCCTGTAGAGGTTGATCCTTCTCTATTTCTAAAGAATATTCTATATGAAATTGAATATGAAATGTACCTTGTTAATGGATTTTTAATCATTGAAATTACAAGAGCCCTCTGATCTCCTTTTACTCCAGTTAGGGCTTCGACTTCAACTTATTTTTCAAAATATCTCTGGAACATTGCATAATCCTATCAAATTTCTAATCACCTCTTTTGAAATGAGATAAGTTTTTTCCAAATTTAGAGTGTCTTCATTCAATCTGCTCAAGATGAACCTAACCACTTATTTTGAATCAACTTATTTTGAATCAACTTATTTTGAATCAACTTATTTTTCAAAATATCTCTGGAACATTGCATAATCCTATCAAATTTCTAATCACCTCTTTTGAAATGAGATAATTTTTTTCCAAATTTAGAGTGTCTTCATTCAATCTGCTCAAGATGAACCTAACCACTTTCGTGTTGTCAAAATAAGGAAATTCATTGCAAATGTCCAAACTCCTATGTTTTTCACCTTTGAGCCACTTCAATTTCTCGATTGATAACAAATTTATCACATCCCTAGTCTTCCTACTACTATATTAATCCAAATTCACAATTTCCTTGATTTTCTTCATTTTTTGTATCAAACAAGGTTTTTCTATGGAGCACAAATGTAGAAATTTTACAAGCAAATGGAGTAACTAATGAATTCACAACTCAATTTACTTGACTTCTTTGAGATTTTTCTACAAAATCTCTCCTTTTGTTCTTCTTCGATGCAAGGTGATAAATGAGGGTTCCAAATACCCATTTATAACTTCACACACCTAACCTCTTTGTTGCATTAAGTGCTTTTCCCTAGGAGTTCCAGTAATTCTGCATTCTCAGATAGCAAGAGAAGAATCCATTTGCAGACCTTCTAGATTTCAAATTTATGTATAAATGATCATAGATACATTTGAAGATGAGTAACACAACTACTGACAACTTCCTACATTCCAATACCAACTACACATAGGGGGACAAAGGATTTTCTTGAAAAACTCCCACTAGGCCAATGGCCTAAAATCAATTGTTGGAAGAATTACTGGAGGGAGCTTCCAGTACAGCCTTATCATATTCACTCTTCTTTATCAATTTTTTCTTCATCTGATGTCTTATCTCTTCTACATATGATTTTCCTTTTCCTTTGTCATCTTTCTATGAATTTCTTCCTTGATATACCAAACAACTTCTATCCATGTTTTTGTTTATGTAGAATCTTTCAATGTGACCAAATCTATTGCAGTTGTAGCACACTAGATTTATTTGTCTAAACCATTCATTCCATTGGTTTCCCTTTGATCTGCATTGATTAGCAATATTTCCAAATCTTCCACAGGTGTAGCATTTAAAATTCCTTAAATAGATAGGCATACTTTTGCATTCTAATGACTTATGACCAAACTTTTTACAATTAAAACATTGACTGGGAAATGATGGACTTCTTGAATTTGTCTTACTTCTACAATGAGAATCCATATGACCAAATTTATAAAAAAAATAGTAACCATTAAAATTTTGAGCATTAGGTTGTCTTACCAGATATCTTTTTCCTTTGTTCATTTGAATTTTCTTATGGGAATCCTTTTGTTCAGATCTGGAGCTTTCACATTTCATATAGCCAAGACCTTGCTTATCATTTGCATCCTTTTTTCCTTTATTCTTCTCATCAAGCTTAGCAGAACTGATCCTAAACTTCTCCTTGAACTCATTTACAATAGAAAGTTCATCTCTGAGAATAACTATCTATCTTTCAAGCTCTTTTTCATTGCTTCTGTATTGCTGTAGTTCAATTTCCAGCTGAATGAATCCACTATTAACTCTGATGCATTCTTAATATTTTTTTTTTCAAGGACTAGGTTAGATTCTCCTCATTCTTCTTTCTTTCTTTAATCTCTTTAGTTAGCTTCATTGCCACAGATTTCATCTCAAGCTTTAGAGTAGCATTGTCCTTAGCAAGCTTTTCACACTCTTTAGTTAATTATTTTATGGTTTGATTTAGATGAACATCTTTTGGGCCCTTGCTTTATTTTTGCTTCAGTTGACCACATAGTTCCTACCTCCTTTCTCTTGACTCATAGATTTTATCCTTTAGTGATTGAATGAATTTTTTAGTAGCCACAAGATTTTCTTTTAATTCCATGACTTCTGCTCTAGACTGATCAAGATCATCAAGTGCCACCATAAGCTACTATTGAAGACCATCAGAGTCCATTGTAATCCAAGATCCACATCAAGCTATTAAACTTTTGAAGAGGAATCTATGTTTTATAGCAATTGTTGGACTTAGGGAACACTAAGAGGGGGGGTGAATCAGTGTTCAACAAATTTTAACCTTCAATTCTGATCATAAACCATTCAATGTATTTAAACTAAAATAAAAATGTACGCACATTAGAGAGACAATGGGAAAACCATAACACCAATATTTTTACATGGAAATACTATTAGGGGAAAAACCACAATGGAGACTAATCCACAATATATAATATGTTAAAAGTATGAACAAAAGGGACTGCACATGCATTTAGGCACACTGCCTAGAGTTCACTGCTCAAAATAAGGAATGCTTACTACCTTACAAATTTTTTTGTGATTACAAAAAAAAATTGAACTAAGAAGATAGCATCTCCAAATGCCTAAATTCAGTTCCAATTAAGCTTAGTTAAAACAATCTTCAACCCTTCTAACTGACTATGCTCTTCTCTATTTTTTTGCCCTTCTAAAACTATGCATAGATCTCTTCAATCGCCCCTCTAATACTCACACACACATCTGCTCTACTTTACACACACATTCACACACTTTCACACTTCTTCTCATCACTAAAATAAATTACCAATCTCATATATATCTGCTACCAAAGATTTCATTACTTCAAGTTCGCTTTAACAAAACATGAAATATCCTTCAATGGTCTGCTCAAATCACCAATTAAAATTAATGTGCACCCACATAAGTCGGCTATACTATAGTTGGGACCCAAAACAAAATTCCCAACACAAGAAATATTTAAACAACTTCTCCTTATACATCTACGACATGCTACATACACCAAGTCGACCACAATGAGGAAATAAATAGAAAATCATTCTACCAGATTTCTAGGTGCGTACACCGATTAATACATCACAAATATTACTAATAAGGTAACATATGTGCTTAAAAAACTAGCCTAGGGATCCACAACTCAAGATGATGATCTAGTGAAGTATAGAGATTGACTAATTGACCATATACCTTGTTCTTCATGCTTTCTATCGATAAAACTCTATTTTCTACTTTGAATGTTGGTATGTACAACTTCTGATCTGCAGACTAAGATAATGACTTCAGTTGCCATCAATGAAAACACTACAAGCTATAAATAATCTCCCCAATCCATATGCCAACATACTTAATTTGAGACATGGGTCAAAGAAAATGAATACTTGACTTAGAATGAGGACCCTGACTCCATTTGGGAAATGGAAGTGAATTAGTATCTTTTAGGTATTTATACTGCACTTCATTAATTATTTTCCAAATTGTAGTTGATGATATTTTATATTGTATTCCATGAAATTTTAAATCATTGCATTTCATGATATTCTATTTTATATTGCACTTCATGAATCATATTCCAAACTATAGTTGATGATATTTTATATTGCATTCCATGAAATTGTGATAATTTATATATTATATTGTATTCCATGGTATTGAATTTGATATGTGATTTTGCATCATTTTAAAGAACAACACTTATCACACTACTTATAAGTTCCTATTGCATTTCCATTCACACAATCTTTGATAAATAACTGAAAGGAATATTAGTCCATTCCTTTAACAAAAGCTAATATTTCAACATCCATAACATAAACACATGATGTGATATGAGAACTTATAAATAACCGTTTATTATTTTGAGTTAGAAGATAATGAATACAATATTGGAGAGCAAGATAGGTTGATATTTTATTCAAAATTAAACAAGTACACTTAAGTATTTGAGTCATATGTTTTTATTACAAAGAAAAGTTATGGCCCTGTGAAGTTGGTCCTCTAAAAAGTGAATTTCATAAAAATTTCTTCCTAGGCCAAAAATCAAATGGTGGGACTTTTGGCGCCAAAACAAAAAGGGGAAATTTGATCTTTCTAGAACATTCTAGGGAAGTTATTCGGGAAAATAAAAAGGGTTAAGTGGGGGTTTCAGAGGGTGGCCCTGAGAGTGTAGATTGTGGCTCTAAATAGTAGATTTTCTTTACAGAGTTGATTTTGTTGTAATAAATCAAGCCCATGAGGCTGTAGCATGTAAGTTTTGAATCTGTAATTTCATTTTCTAAAAATAATTGAAATTCAACCAATTTTTGTCTCACATCTTATGTGTTGGTACCTATTGTTGTGATTTCATTGGGTTTTGGGTAATGTGTCCCTCATCAAGTGGTATCAGAGTAGGAGTTCTTGAGCCTGTAATAGAGTGTCGAACATGAGGTAGTTACAATAGGACCTATGAGTTTTGGTTGAGTTCAAGATGCCTCCAAGATTTTCCCAATATGGAAGAGGTAGAGGCTGGGGTCATGGAGGAAGAGATCCAAGAGATGAAATCAAAGCCCTTATAAGGAAATTATAAACCTTGCAACAAGAGGTTCAAAGAAGAGACGTGCAATGAGACAGAGATGATAGTGAAGATGAAACAGAAGAGGAAATGGAAGAGGAAGAGTAGGATCCAATGGATCCTGGAGAAAGATGATTGTTGCAAGAAATATAAAGCATTGGGAAGATACCCAAAATAGAGGTTTCAACTTTTAGTAGAAATATAAATCTCAAAAAATTCATTAATTGGATCAATGACATGGAGGCATTTTTCGAGTTTAAGGAGATTGAAGATCCTCACAGAGTGAGGTTTTCCAAGATAAAATTGAAATTTCATGCCAGTATATGGTGGAAAGAGGTCTAGTTAGAAAGAGGAAGACAAGGGAAAGATAAAATTTCTAGATGGGACAGAATGGTGTCAAAATTGAAGAACCAATTTATTCCAGTCGATTATGAATTGGAGTTTCTCAAGAATATTTAGAGGTTGAGGCAAGGGAGAAGGACGGTGAAAGAATACATAGAGGAATTTCACAAGGTCTTGATTCAGACAGGAAATTTTGAGGTGAATAAAGAGAAATTTTCTCATTATATTAACGGGTTGAAGCCAAGCATACAGGAAGAATTGGCACTGGCAAGAATGACTACTATTGATGATGCTTATCAGTTTTCTCTAATGGTTGAAGAATGACTTAACAAGAGGTTTGATAACAAACAACAAGGTGGAGACCATGGAGGAAAGATCGGTGGACAGTCATAAGAAGGTTGAAATGAAGATAAAGAGAAGGGTGAAGGCTCCAGTAGCATCTAGAACCAGAAAGGAGATAATACCTACCATCCTCGTGATTAGAAAAATGAAGACCAAATAGGATGGGGAATATCTAGATGAGGATCAGGAAGAGGAGGATTTCGTGGAACTTGTTTCTAGTGTGGAGAAGAAGGAAATAGAGACTATTAGTGTCCTCAACATCAAGGAAGGACAAATAAAATACCTGAGGGTAATACATGATTTGCACATGTTGATGAAGATGTTGAGTTGTCACATTTTGAGGATGGAAAAAGAGGAGACATTCTTGATACTAGAAGAGCCTTGTTGAATAAGGAGAAGGAGCCAACTCAAAGGAATAATTTCTTTTGCACTAGATGTAAGTGTGAAGGTAAAGTTTGCAATGTTATTATTGATGGAGGTAGTACTGATAAACTTGTTTCAGTAGAAATGGTTAGTATGTTGCAGTTGGAGAGAAGAAGGCATCTAACTCATATCGGATTGCTTGGTTACAAAAGGACCATAAAGCCTTAGTAAATCAACAATGTCTAGCAAAGTTCAAGATTGGAAATTACCATGATGAGGTATTGTGTGATATTTTTCCTATGGATATTTGTCATTTGTTGTTAGGCAGACCATGGCAACTTGATCGACGAGCAGTACATGATGGACATGCCAAAACCTATTCTTTGAAAAAGGATGGAGTTTGTCATAAGTTGAAGCCCTTGACAGAGGTAGAGGAAAAGTAATGCAATAATGCAAGATTTTTTTGGTTGATGGAAGAAATTTCCTAGAAGGTACAAAGCATGAGCATATTTGTTTTGCATTGATCCCTAGACTTGATAAAGAAGATAATACTGAAGTACTTATAGAGGTTTTAGATTTGTTGAATGCATTTCAAGCTATTATTTTTGGTAACGTACCTAAAGGTTTGCCTCCAATAAGAAAGATTATTCATCAAATGGAATTGATTTCTTGAGCCCGTTCGCTAAATAATGTAGCTCATCATATGACTCCAACACAGAGTGAAGAGTTGAACAAACAAGTTAAAGAGTTGTTGCAAAAGGGATTGATTTGTGAGAGTTTGAGTCCATGTGCAGTACCTGAAGTACTACCACCAAAGAAGGATGGGGAATGGCGGGTGTGTATAGATTATAGAGGGTATGTGCAGAATCATGATGGGCCAAAAAGCGGCAATATGATGGGTATGTGACTGAAAACTTTTTTTACCCAAAATTGATGAAATAAAAAAGGTTTCTAAAGGAGATTCTCAACTTTCCACCAATATAAATTATTCTTTACTTTGAATTTAATAAATAATTAGTATTCATTTTCTATTTGAATTATGACAAAAGTCCTAATTGATAGGTTGATTGAAAAACATGTATAGCTTTCAAACGATATCACATTTTTTGAATCCAAAACATGAGTCACATTCTATGCTTCACATACTATTGGATTAAAAGAATAAAAATTGAATTTCATGAAGTTTTGACCAAGTTAAGGTGGTCAAACATACGAGTTTTTATATTTTTTAAAAGTTGTAAAAAAAAATCATAATTAATTATTTACTTGGGAAAAAATTACAAAAAAATGTGCATCACATCCAGAGATGATTCCTCTACTTATATCTAAAATATTATAAAAAAATAGTATCAATTTATTGTGGTTAGGGTGGTCAGACAGACACCTACTTCTTATTTTTTCCCTGAAATTTAAGTACTACTGCATTGAAATTTCAATTTTTCACCAAATAATTTTTTTTTTTAAATAAACCTAGTAGTTTAGAAACTACTTTCAATTTGCTACAGATTCTATTCTTACATATTTTTGAAATAATATAGATAACTTATTTAAATTTTTACTTGAAGTTGCCTAACACTGATTTTTCTAGATTTTTTTCCACTTAAGGGCCTATTTTTTCCATGATGATCTTGCACATACCCTAGAGCCATCAACAATATCACCATCAAGTACAAATTCCCCTTGCCAAGGATGGATGATATTATGGATTGTTTGAGTGGAGATAAGTACTTCATTAAGATAAATATGAAGATTGGATATCACCATATTTGAATTAGAGAAGGAGATGAATGGAAGATAGCCTTCAAAACCAAGGAGGGCTTGTACAAGTGGTTAGTCATGCCTTTTGGGCTAACCAATGCACCGAGAAAATTTATGTGGCTTATGAATGAGGTATTGAAGGATTTCTTAGGAAAAAATTTCATTGTTTATTTGGATGATATTTTGATTTTCAGTAAGACATTGGAGTCCAACACTTGATGCATATTCAAATTTCTTTTGAGAAGCTAAGGGAGGAGAAGCTGCTGATTAATTTGAAGAAATGTAGTTTTGTGAAGAGAGAGTTGGTGTACTTGGGATTTGTTGTCTCAGTAGAGGGTCTTGAAATGTATCCAAAGAAGGTAAATTAAGCCATCATTGAATGCCCTACCCTAAGGAATGTTATAGAGGTAAGATCAGTTCATGGTCTAGCAAGTTTTTACATAAAGTTTAATAAGAATTTTAGTTATATTTGTGCACCTCTAACTAAAGGGATGAGAGGGGATAGAAAAGAGTTTAAGTGGACTATAGGAGCAACTAAATTTTTTGATATGTTGAAGAAGAGAGTTACCGAGCAACCTATTTTGCCACTTCCATATTTCAATAAGGTCTTTCAAGTAGATTGTGATGCTAATGACACTGCCATAGGAGTTATTTTGAGTCAAGAAGGTAAGACTATTGCCTATTTTGATGAGAAGTTAAATGATGCTAAGAAGAAATATTTTGTCTATGATCAATAGTTTTATGCTATAGTTTAGGCTTTGAAGAAATGGAGACACTATTTGTTTCCAAAAGAACTTGTTTTATATACTAATCACCAAGCTTTACAGTATCTCAATAGTCAAGGAAACTTGAATCAAAAGAACTTAAAATGGGTTGAGTTTTTTTAGAGTTATACTTTTTTTTTAAGCATAGTGGCGGATTGGTTAGACATTTTTGTCAAGATAATAACATTGCTCTTGTTAGTGAGAATTATTATTGGCCATAATTCCAATAAGATGTGAAGAAGTTTGTACAAAGTTCCAGAGTATTTCAGATGGTGAAAGGAACACGTCAGAATATTGGATTGGATTAGCCATTACCTGCACGTGAGAGGCCATTGGAAGATATTACCATGGATTTTGTTCTTGGCTTGCTAAGGATGCAGAGAAGGCATGATTCCATATTTGTGGTGGTGGATAGATTTTCAAAGATGGAACATTCATTCTATGTCATAAGAACAGTGATTTTTTTCATGTTGTAGAGTTATTTTTCAAAGAGGTGGTGAGACTACATGGTCTACCAAAGATTATAATTTCAGACAGAGATACCAAATTTGTTGGTTATTTCTGGACATTATGGAAGAAGTTGAAGAGAGATTTGAAGTTTAGTTTTGCACACCATCCATAGACTGATGGACAAATAGAGGTGGTGAATAGAAGTTTGGGTAACCTGCTAAGATTCTTACCTAGAGATAAGCCCAAGGGATGGGATTTCATTATATCACAGGCATAATTTGCTTACAATAATTTTTTCAATAGGAGCACTAGTAAATCAACATTCCAGATTATATATGGGAGTAGTCCCAGAACTACTTCTAAACTGAGAAAGATGGATAATGGGGAGAAGAGTAGTGTTGAGGCTGAAGATTTTGCTAAGCACCTAAATAATTTGCATGAAGAGGTGAAGAAATATATCAATAAGATTAACTCACAATATAAGGCTTAGGAAGATCAGAAAAGGAGGCATAAGGAGTTCTAGGTAGGAGATGAATTCATGGTTCATTTGTAAAAGGAAAGGTTTCCAGTTGGTACATACAAGTTAAAGATGAAGAAGTTTGGACCATGCAAGATCCTAAAGAAACATGATTCAGGAAATTCTTATGAGGTAGAGTTTCCTAGTGGAATAAACATTTCTCTTGTGTTCACCATTGTTGATTTGATAGAGTATCATGAAGGTGATATAGAGGAGGGGCTGATAAATGAGTAGTTGAAAATTATAGCACCTACTTCATAGAATGAAGAGAGAAGAAATCCTAGATAGCCATGTGGGTAGAAGCACAAGAAATAGGAAATATGCAAAGCACTTGGTGAAATGGAGAGGAAGGCCTGCTGAAGATTCATCATGGTTATCTGAGGTTGAGATTAACTATCTTGGTTTCCCTCTATCTCTGAGAAGTGACAGGGTCACTTTTCAAATTACCCTTGGTGTTTAATGCAAGAGCATTCATTGGTGCAGGGAAATCTTGCATCACCCAAAAATAAATTATTTATTTTCCTTAGTTGTTTTGAGTCCCATGATGGAACTTAAGGGGTATAAGATTTTCATGCGTCAAAAATAGCGAGAAAATAGGCACTTACTATTTTTAGTAAGTCATCCAAAATAGGCTCATATGGATGTGAAATTTAACCCAAAGGAGCAGAGCTAAAAAAAATTTCCAGTCATGAAAGAATCACCTCAATACCTTGCACAGTTTGGGAGAAATTAAAGTTTCTATCCCAAGAAATTTCTCCAATGTAGCTTCAAATTCAGATATAAAACTTTAGAGGCCAAAAAATATCTCAAAAGGTGGCCAAACCAACCTATGATCAATTTATGTGTTGTAGAGCTTGTCGAGAGCTTTCCAACAATATGAAATAATAGGAAATTTGACAACTAGATGAAAAGTTATGGCTTTACAAAGTTGGTCCTGCAAAAAGTGAATTTCATAAGAATTTCTTCCTAGGCTAGAAATCAAATGGCGAGACTTTTGGCGTAAAAAAAAGAAGGGGAAATTTGATCTATCTAGAACATTTTAGGGAAGTTATTGGGGAAAATAAAAATGGTTAAGATGGTGTTTTAGAAGGTGGCCTTAATAGTGCAGATTGTGGCTTTGAATAGTAGATTTTCTTTTCTAAGTTGATTTTGTTGTAATAAATGAAGACCATGAGGTTGTAGCGTGTAAGATTTGAATCTGTAAATTTATTTTATGAAAATAATTAAAATTGCTCCATTTTTTTTCTCGCATCTTCTTTGTTGGTATCTACTGTTATGATTTCATTAGGTTTTGGGTGGTGTGGCCCTCATCAATACATGCTATCAAATAGCTTATAATAGGCATCCCAAAAGATTCTTACATCTAGTTGTCTTTCCAATATGGGTGTTCTATTGATTTGGAATGTGTCATAAAGCTTACTCCTCTAGTCGTTCTTATGTTCTAGGGTTTATGTGTGTTCTAAAACCTCTCAAAAATCATTTGTCTCTTTTCCTTTTACCTACATTCTAATTATAATTTGACTGGGTTTTACTTGTTCTTGGTCTCTTAAGTCATATCTTATGACTTTTCATATGGTTGGTATTGTCATTGATGTCAACTATGTGTTGAGAAAGTTGTTGCATATCGAGGATATTGAGAAAATTGTGAAAAAGAGGAAGATAGGTTGTTGCAGGTTGTACATGTGTAGTTAATATATTGACGAAGCATTGTGAGTACATCGAGCTATCTTTTTGTTACAGTGTTTGAGGATAAGTTGGAATGAAGTAATGAGTTGCAATGATGTTTCTAGTACTTGGGTATGTACAGGATCACGATGGGCCAAAAAGTGGCAATGTGATGGGTATGTGGTTGACGACTATTTTTTTACCCAAAATTGATGAAACGAAAAGGGTTTTAAAAGAGATTTCCAACTTTCAACCGATCTAAATTATGCTTTACTTTGAATTTAATAAGTAATTATTATTCATTTTCTATTCAAATTACCACAAAATTCCTGATTGATAGACTAATTGAAAAACATCTATAGATTTCAAATGGTATCACATTTTTTGAATCCAAAACATGTGTAACATTCTATGTGTCGCATACTACAGGATTAAAAAATGAAAAAATGAATTTCATGAAGTTTTGACCAAGTTAAGGTGGTCAGACATGCGAGTTTTTATATTTTGTAAAAGTTGTAGTAAAAAAATCATAATTAATTATTTGCTTGGAAAAAAATTACAAAAAAATATGTATCACATCGGGGCATGAGTTCTCTACTTATATCTAAAATCATATTAAAAAATATTATCATTTTATTGTGGTTAGGGTGGTCAGACAGACACCTACTTCTTCTTTTTTCCTTGAAATTTAAGTACCATTACATTGAAATTTCAAATTTTCACCAAAATAGATTTTTTTCTTTTTTAAACAAACCTAGTAGTTTAGAAACTACATTAAATTTTCTATAGATTCTATTCTTACATATTTTGAAATAATATAGATAACTTATTCAAATTTTAATGTCAAGTTTCCTAACTTTGATTTCTCTAAATTTTTTGCCACTTAAGGGCCTATTTTTTCCATGATGATCCTGCACATACGCACTTGGTTTCCAAGTTCTTTTGAGAAAATTTGATAAATAGAGTAAATTGTGTTGTGCAAGTGGTTAAAGTGTGCTTTGGTATTGTGATCTGTGTTTCTTCCATGATGATTTTATGCCTATGTGATGCCAAGCATGGGGTTCAATTCCTTTCAACAATCACAACTTTACTAAACACAAACAATTCTTTCTTATTCATCCACCTTTGACTCATCATTCTCCTCACCAAGCACTTAATTCAAAACATCCAAAACTGAGATTAGGGTATAAAACCTATTATTGAATCCTCAAACCACCTTAAAATTCATAAAAATGATGGAATTAAACCAAATAAAGTTCCCTCAAACACTGAACTCACACTTTCCAAATACCCACTCATAAAAGGCTTGTTCGGTTGTAGCATCCCACAATGAAAAAAATGATTAAAATTTTCAAAACATATTGAATCTTCCAAAATGGAGCACAAATTCAAGGACCCATTTGGTCCACATTTGAACACTTCATGTCTCTGACCTATAAAAGCTCTTTTATCTAGTTTTCCTTTCCAATGTGTCAACTATTGAAGCTCTACATTGTTCTTTGCATTGATAGAATCCTTAAAATAGTTCAATATTTCCTTCATCTTCACCTTAGGCTTCCTTAAATATTTTATAAGATGTTTAGGCCTATAAAATGGCATAAGCTTCTTCCTATTTGCATATCTAGATACCTGCACTTGAATAAGAACAATGAAAACTTCATTCACCAAAAAAAATTGGTTAGTACCATTAGCACCCATGTATTCTTTACTCTACTTTTCACATTCTCTTGGATACCCCTACAATTTTACATCTAACTAAAGCATCTTAGTATGCAAATATTATTTAACAACTTGAGTATCACACCAACTTTATCAACATCCTTCTCTACTTGTTCATCTTGCTCATTAGACTCAAACAACTAAAAATGGTATGAAGACTCATCCAAAGCTATGTCTACCTTATCCTTCTGAATTTATTCAATGCTTGATGTCAAAATAGTCATAGATGTAATTACCATTTCATTGCTTACCTCTTCCTCTATCTGAGATTGCTTTTCTTCTTCCTCTATTTTTTCTATCCTTACTTGTCTTCTTCTTCTTTGGAAAATTTTCTTGATGGGCCATGTAACCTTCCTCTTAACTGACAAGTTCCAACTTTGCAACTGCTACATCACAATCCTCCATCACTCTTCCATTCTTTCCATAGCCTACCTCAGCTCTTGTATTTCTTGGTCAATCTCCATTTTTTTTCCTTTATTTTTCCCTCTTCATCTCTTTTTCCTTTTTTTTCTTTTATTGTTTCCTTTTTTGTGAACACTCAGCCTACAAGTACCTTTTCAACACATTCATCTTTCTCTTTCTCCAAGCAAGTCTTTTTCACCTTAATTCCCTTGTCTTTGATACCTCACCTCAAGCCTTTCTCTCTCTTTTCCCTTGGCCTAGTCTCTTGGCATCCAAGTCCTCTCCTCAACTTGCAAAAAGACAACACACACAAACACACATTTTCCTTTCCTAGATTCTTCTAGCTTTGATACAAATTTGATGCAGAGCATGGGGTTCAATTACTTTCAACAATCACAAATTGACTAAACTCAAACAATTCTTTCTTATTCATCCACCTTTGACTCATCCTTCTCTTCACAAAGCACTTGATTCGAAACATACAAAACTAAAATAAGGGTACAAAACCTATTATTGAATCCTAAAACTACATTAAACTTCATGAAAATGACTTAATTAAACCAAATAGAGTTCCCCTCAAACACTGAACTCACACTTTCCAAATACCCACTCATAAAAGGCTTGTTCGCTTGTAGCATCACACAATGACAAAAATGGTTACAAATTTCAAAACATATTGAATCTTCCAAAATGGAGCATATATTCAAGGACCCATTGGGCCTTCTAAAACATGCCAAAATTTTAAATAGGGTTGTTTTCTAACAACACCCTCTAAAATAGACTATCCTACAACAATAAGGCTCAATTAGGCATATTTTACAAAGTGACACCAACCCAGACCTTCTTCCAACCTCCAAACTCTATTGAAAAACTTTCATCAAGTGAAAAAAGATCTAAAGCAACAATTATCATTAGAGGAACAAACAAAAATTCACCCAAACAACAAAACCCTTGGTTATGCCCTTTCCTAGCTTGAAACAAGGAGGTTTTAATGGAAGTCAATATTCCCAAGCCTACTTCACTTTTTCAATGCTTCCAAAATGTTCAAATATGTCTGCATATCCTATACAAACCTTCACCTAGAATTTTCCCATACATTTTATGCAAACTTCCTCTCTAAACCATCATTTTCCAAGCTAAAACTCATAGATTTGTGACTAGGGCAACATTGAAACTTCTCCTAAACACCTTCCCTGACCCCCAAACCCTTCTTTAACATTGAAAAATACCTAAAGACCTCCATTTCAACAAGTCTTAGAAAGATCCACCAGAGGAAATGACAACAAATGCACTTTCTTGTGCTTCAAACCCCAAAATAGGGTTACAGACCTGCTTCCATCAAAATCACAATAAAAATCTCAAATCTTTATAAAATTCAATAAAACTAAGTGAAAAATGATGATAATTCATGAATTTATCAATTTAAATGGCCTTTAGATCAGAAGCCACTTGTACAAGGCTGTACAGTGGTCTATAACATATAATTACCAATAAAAACATAGAATTTAAAATATAAAATAGGGGTTTCATTATTGATTTCCTTTGTTTACAACCCTCCAACCTCTTCCTCGAGGTTTGCCATAATTTTCAAATGTTTTCCACCCCAAACAAAATGACTACAACTGAATCTTTAACTAACTAGCCCTTCAACTTCCTTACCCTTGCAATTTTTAAATTTTTGCAACTTTTGTGACATCTTGACAATTTTGCAACATAGAACAAAATGAACTCAAATGATTTCCAAATACATTTAAAGATGGTCTATTAGACCTTATTGGATGTAAAATAAGAATTAACACCCTAAACCCACCTATCCAAGACCAAATTTGCAAAATGACCTTGGTGTCTTTGCACCACTGCACGTGGATCTTACAAGTTGCTCATGGTTGTTAGAAGTTTTTGTATTTAGAATCTGGGTTTCTAGATCATTGTACAATGTGAGATATTTTCACCAGTACATGAACTAGTTTTTTAGTGCTATTTTTTGTGGTCTCGAAGAAATATATTTTCTCCACATTTCTCCACATTTGGCTTCAGATTGTGCAAATCTAGGAAGTTTCTTATTTTTTTATATATTTCTTTCTTCAAGGTTTTACTTGATTTGGTGTAGTACAGTATATGTTTCATGCGTCAGTATGCAAATAAGGGTTAGAAATTATCCTAAGTTGAAGTATTTGTATGATGTGAGTTTGGATGAATAGTTCCATGAATCTTAAGTAGTTCATGGATTATTCTAGATCGTGTTTGATTAAAATTTTGTTGTCTAAATGTTACAAATTGATTTGGGGAAGTTTGTACTTAATGTTTTATGGTGTTTAGCATAGGTGTTGGATGACCTTGCGTTAGCACTGTGCATGCAAGCTTATTAAAGAATGTTTAGATGTGTTGAGAACTATTTGGATCCTAATTAAAGGTTTATATTGGGTCACATTCTTTCCTATCCACTATGGGAATGTTTGGTTGCCGATCTAAATTGAATTTGTAAGTGTAATAGATAGTTTTTGACTTTGGAGAAGGTGTTTGAGATTAAGGTTGATATAAATAAGTGTGATGTTGTGAATTTAAAGAAATAATCAAGAAAGAATCAAGATAGAGGCAAGATTGATGTGAGTGGTGTGTGTTATGTGAAATTGAGCAGAGCAAAGTGAATTTCAATCTTAGGATTCTTGAAAGTAGTGAGCTGAAGGTATTTGAAATCATTCATGAAAAATTACAAAAGTGTGCAAGCAATTGTGGTGGACTCCTTTTTGCATTGAAATTTTTTCTCTATGTAACATTTCTCTTCTATCCTCTTGTATTTCTTTTTGTGGGAGTGATCCTTGGATGTGAGCCTTTTGGATAGTGTTTCTTATTATGGAAGCAAGCCCTTGTACCAATTTTTGATATTACTTATATTACAAGCTAATCATCACTATGGTCTTTCCCTCATTGGGTTTTCCATGTAAATATGGTCTTCTATTACATTGTATGGTTTTGTGATTTCGATTTCTATTATCTACATTTCATGTTCAATCATACTAACATAATAAGGCTTTAATGAATGCATGTGGATCTAATTATTGTTGAGGGTTTTGAAGGTTTAATTTGCTACAATTGATTCACCCACCTCTTAGTTGTCTTTTTCATTTCAACAGTAAGGACCATGCTATGTTAAGAAAATCTACCGAATATGTACTAAAGAGAATCTACATAGACTTTTTTGTACAATTTGAACTAATTTTAGATTAGATGTGAGACTTATAAGACACCATATGATCTATGGAGAGGAAGATTTACATCAGTCCAACATCTTAGAATATTTGGATGAAAGTGCTACATTAAAAGAGATGAAGGAAATTTGGGTAATTTTGATTCTAGATCTGATGAAGGCATTTTTCTTGGCTATTTTTTAAGAAGTAAAGCTTATAGGTGTTATTAAAAAAGATTGAAGAGAATAATAGAAGACACAAATGTGAGAGTTGATTAAACTATTTAGTTTACTATTATTCTGAAAGAATATAATGAAGGACCAATTCACAGTAGTATTCAAGATTTAGAAAAAAAGTTACAAAATCTCCAACAAAGTATGTTAAAAAAAATAACTTTACATACTAGATTATAGGAGACAAAGATAGTGGGGTTCAGACCTAAAAGAGACTTGAAAGAGAAAGTGAGCAAGTACACTTTACATTACTATCAAAGATAGAGCCTACTTCATACAAAGAATAAATAAAAGAGAAAGGTTGGATTTAAGCTATGGAGGAAGAATTGCATCGAATCATGGAGTATGAAACTTGGGAACTTGTCCCAAGACCTAAAGGAAAGAATGTGATTGGAACCAAGAGGGTTTTCAAAAACAATATAAATGAAGAAGGTGAGGTGATTTGGAAAAAAAGAAAGACTTTTGTGTAAAGGGTATGCTTAAGTTGAAGGCATAGATTTTGAAGAGATATTTTCCTCGGTAGCAAGACTAGATGAAATTAGGATGGTTTTAGATTTTTTAGCTTTCAAGAACTTCAATGTATACCATATAGATGTGAATTCAACATTATTTAATGAACAACTAGAAGAAGAGGTCTAAAGTGAACAATGAGAAGTATTTCAATGTTCTAACAATCTAGATTATGTTTGTAGATTGAAGAAATCTTCAGATAGTATAAAAAATCCCCTAGACCTTTGTATTCAAGGTTGGATGGATGCTTGTAACAACAAGGGTTCCAAAGAGGAGGTGCAAATAGTAATTTCTACATAAAAATATAAGGAGATCAATTGTTGATAGTTGTGGTCTATGTAGATGACAACATATTTGGAAGTAATAGTGATGACATGTGCAAGGAGTTTCAAAAGGAAATGAAAATTGAATTTAAAATATTTATGCTAAGAGAAGTATCCTTCTTTCTTAGGTTATAGATTGTACAATCAGAAAAAGGCATGTTTATTTCATAGAACAAGTACATAAAGGAGATGCTAAGTAAATTTAGGATGGAAGATTGCAAACTAGTTGGAACACCTATGGTTAAAGGATGCAAGTTGAGTACAAATATGATGAATCTTCTTCAAAAAATTAAACCTTATATAGATACATGATTGGAAATTTGTTGTTTGTGACCTAGCATCTAGATTGGATACAATGCCAGAAGTTGGAATGGTTTGCAAATTTGAGTCAGCACCTAAAGAAACTCATGTTAAATTAGTGAAGAGGATATTGAGGTATTTAAAGGATACTGGAGATTTTGGACTATGGTATCCAAAGAGTGAAAGTTTCACTTTAATTACATACAAAGATGTAGATTGGACAAGATGCATTGATAACTGGAAGAGAACAAGTGGAGGGGAATTCTTTCTTGGTGACAATTTGGTGTCTTGGTTGAGCAAGTGAATAAGAATCAGTTTCTTTATCTACAATAGAAGCAAAATATATTGTTGCAACATCATGTTGCACTCAGGTTCTTTGGATGAGGCATAATTTGAAGGAAATGAAGATTGAGTTTGATTAACCTCTTTCTATTCTTTGTGATAACACTAGTTCCATAAACATATCTAAGAACCTGGTGATGCATTTAAGGATAAAATAAATTACAATCAAGTATCATTTTCTTAGGGAGAAGCTTGTAAGTAAAGAGGTAAAGTTGGAGTATATTGATACCAAGGATCAAGTAGAAGAGATATTCACAAATCCAATTCCTAAGAAGACATTTGAGTTTATCTTGCAGAAGTTGGGAGTTTTTCTCCCTCCTCTTGTGTAGTGCCCTTCGTTTGCGGTTGTCGTTGATGTCAAGTAAGTTATTGTTGGTTGGTCATGTCATTTTCCTTTGTTAAAAGTGTTATTAGTTGTTGGTAATGTCATGTCGATGTGGTGATTTTATTATTTAATTTAATTTTAAGATTATGATATAACACTAATAATATGCTTGGAATTGATTAATAAAGCTAATTTAATTGTAAGGTTATTTGTTTATTTGGAATTAGGTTCAATAATAAATATTAATTGAATTATCTTTGGGAGTTAGTTATTTAAAGTAATCAGATTACATAAGGAAAGATAATTATCATTTAATGATTAAATTCAATTAATAAATTTAAAAGTGAGAAAATATTAAAGAGGATTAAATATTAAAATGGTACTTAAGTTTAACTAAATTAAGGTAAAAATATTTATTCAAAATAAATATATGCTATTGTAACTAAAAGAAAGATTAAAATTATTAAATATTTGGTTCATATATTAAAGAGTCATTCATAAAAAATAAATAAATAAATAAATAAATAAATAAATAAGGGTAGTGGCTAGCATTCAATCATAACTATTGGTAGTTGAACGGTTTCTCGTTGGGAGTGGAAAAGACTCCGTGAAAAAAATTATTAAATGAGAATTATTCTGGAGAAAAGGGGGAGGGGCGGGTTCGAAGGGTTGCTCCTTCTGTCATGGATTGTTCGGCACAGGGTTTTCGTTCTAGACAACATTGATTTACAACGCCCATTGAAATTTCCTGTCAATGCTCTTTGGACAAGAGTACAATTTTCTTCCCCCTCTCTATATTTTTGATATGTTGTGTGCGAATTGTAAATCATCCTGAAGATTCAAATTTCATGTGGTGCTAGGGTTTTGATTTAAGTTTTTATGATGTGGTTTTCAATTTATAATCATATGCGGTGGTTTCAATCTATATTCATATGTTATGTGAACGATTATAAAGAGTTAGTTACGTATAGCAGTGTGGAGGTTTGTATCTTTTGCATTAGATTGTTGATATAGCATCGCGGCATTCAACCTTTCTTATATATGCTCAAATTTTTGGATCATTTCCCCACTCTGTGCGATTATGCAACTCATAACCTTCCCTTGATTTCCATGGGTTATTTTCTACGTCTCCTCTGGTTCTGATCGGCTTAGTTTCCTTGCTAACTCAAAATTGGGATGGCATTCTTTAGTTAGATTTTTCCTTGGGTTGACGGTTATGGTTTTCACCTCAATTTCACCGGCCTTTTTATTGTGTCCTTTCAGGATTCTCATACCTTAATCTGTTTTCTTTTTCCTTTCCTTTTGTTGTTGTTTCAATCTTTATATCTTGGAAACCCCATCTCTACCGTGGTTTTCAACCCTCTTGGTACCTTATGCATGTAAATTCACACTCTAGGAATTATCATCTGTTAGAATCATCATTATTACTCATTTAATGCCATCGTTTATTCTGCCTTATTAATGGTAATCGATCGAGAGGTGTGAACGGACATTAGATTATTTGATAAAATTTTTGGTTATAGCTGTAGATATCCTTCTGTTATGGCAGTAAAAGTTGTACTCTGTAACATAGTATGATATTCATTTCTGCTCTCTCTATATCCTTTTGTGGTATATCCCTTGCCAGGAAGTGTATCCTTGTGTTTTGATTCTCTGCATACTATAAAATTCAACTTTCAATTCAACAGATGTACCCAATGCTTGTTATTGAGGCTTGAGCTGCGATTTCAGGTCCAAGGCATTCGACGTTATATATTTCATAGTGTTTATGCCTGACATTTGTTGCTTGCTTGCTCTTATCTCTTTGTATGTTCTCTAAACGAATCCATTGCCATGGTTTGGTTTAATCCTCTGTTTCCTTTCACAACCTGTGGCAGCGGCAGTACTTTAGGGTGCTTGAGTCAAATAAACTCCCCAGTTCTCTTGGAACCTCTCTCTAAAATATAGAATGTTGTAGAGGCTTAAATAATCTCTCTAATTGTATCGTCAACCTGTCTCAGCTACGACTCTTGAACAATAATAGAAAATTTTAAAGAACCTGATTGATCACTTTGACAATCTAACACAGTTGCAGCACTTGAAAATAAATATTGTCAAATACTAACATAATAAAAGAGCTCTCCATCGATCGTGGTGAAGTTTAACTTTCAACTTCAACTTGAGCGCATCTCTGGAAACTCACCAGCAATAGAAATGTTGTACATTATTTCTCCACCTCTTAAGTTATGTGGTTGCACCTCACCTTTCTCCTTCTCTTCTGCCTTGTGGGTAACATGAGAGATTTGACAATAATGCGAGTAGATGGCGATATTTCCAAATTCCAATATTTACTTTCTAATATAATTAGCAACCTGTCACTGTTGTGGCTGAAACATTGTATAGAATTAAATAGTCTCCTTGAAACCATTGGCAAATCGTCACAGCTGCAACGTTTAGACTTGCAAAGGAGTAGTAAATTAAATAATCTCTCTGTTTTGTTGTCAACCCATCACAGTGAAGCACTTGAACATGGTAAGGTGTATAGATTTAAATGATCCCTCTAAATTATTTGTTATACTGCCTCAGCCGCATAATAGGTAGTTTAAAAGTTATATGATTTATCTTATTTTATCGTCAATCTGTCTGCTCTTTTCCGTCGCAGTTTCTATATTTAACACCAGATAGAATGCCTCTTCATGTCTTTAATCTGTATTTAATTCGCTTAATTTTCTTCTGGTTGTTCTTTTTATGGATATGACTTAGGGTTCTTTTGATGCATAGTTCTTCTCTAGGTGACAATAAACATATTCATATAGGAATACAGTGAATAAAATAGTTTCCTTTTCAAGTATATCAAAATAAGGGGAAATAAATAAATAAAAAGATTAATAACAGCATCAATAACTATTTGCATAAATCAATGTTAGTATCATTGTGGTTAGAATTAATCATGAATGTCTAAATTTAATCCTTGTAGATCAATTTTGAAACTAATAATAATATTGATATATTGTTTTAATCTTGTATGAATATTAATGTAATACCTCTAGGAAACATTAATAATAGGTAAGTAGGAGGTATTTTTGTTACATATAGCAATATCTAAACATTAATAATAATCAAACAAGATTGCATAATAATGTATTCCACGTCTATAATAGCAGCAATGCCAATAAAGATGTGTAACGAATAAATCCTAATGTTAATAATAACACAACAGTGAGGTGTAAATAAGTGTTGTGAACGTGGGACAAGTGCTCTTAAAATTAGATTTAATTACAAGTGCTTTCAAATTTAGATTAATTATTGATATAATAAATAATGCATTATTAAAATAGGTTAATTGATTTATTAACTTAAGGTGTATAGTACATGAATTGGTTTTAGAACGATGAAGGAATTATTGTTAAGGAGAAAGATAGGATGTTTTAATTGTAAATAGAAGATATGTGTTAGGATAAGTAGCTTTTGACTTAAAATTGTAGGGTTCCTATATTTAAGTGGTTTGACTTGTTTTCATGTTTGGATATTTGAGTGTCTTCAATTGTTAAATTTATTCGTATCAATTCATGAGTTGTGAAGGTTTTCCATACTTATGGTGTATTGTTTGGATAAATTGTGTTTGATTGGTCATTGATCATTTGAGGGTAATTTGGTGTATCCTAATTGTGGTATTCTCTTTGGAAGTATTTTCATTCCATTGGGTTCATGTTGTTTTATGAGTGATTTGACATACTCTTTCATTGTGACTCTTCTTGTGTTGACGTGAGTTGGGGATCTTTAAGTTAAATTGTGTTGATATTCATTTAACCATATATGGTGAATTCTTGGTTTGTTGAGTTGTGGGGGTTTTATTAATTGATTTTTTGGTGGAGTACTTGGGATACTAATGTGATGCTTGGTTGTGATAAGTTTACGCTTCTTGTTGTATGCAATCTTTCTACTTGTATCAGTTTGGTGAAACATTAAATTATATTGTTGTTATATTTGTTGATTTTTGTCAAAGGTCATTTGTTTATCAGTTGCACGGGTATCTTGTGAGGAGGAAATTGAGGTCTCCCTTGGATGCCTGGTTGCATGCTTTTACCTTTCCTATTGAAGGATTGTTGGTTCCGTTTTATTTCATATCAAAATTGGTTGTGTAGTCTGGATGGAGTTGCTAATCTTATTAATGTATCCACTCTTCATTTTGAATTTGAAAATAGTTCTTCAAGGTCTTGCATTTATTGTTGTCATATTTTTATGGGAAACCCTAGTGTAAACTTTTTGAGAGTCTTCCAGAGGCTTTTTTTTATGGTTGGTCAATGTTCTCTCTCTATGTGCCTTGATGTGGCAAGTGTTTGGTATCATTATTTTGAAAAGGGTTGTACGAAACTTTGTGAGACTTTGATTATGTATTTATAGCGAGATGGGTAATGCCTCGCATGTTTCTCTGTTGTGATCTAATGATGTTGTTATGTTGTACAACCCTTGGATTTTGGTTTTTATGTTTTGAGTGTTTAGAGTGAGAGTGGCTCTAAGTGGGTGGTCGACGCACAAAGGGGCACTAGGATAGCCCTTGTTGGAGTGTGATTAATAATTGAAAACCTAAGTAATTAACTACGGGGTGGGTAGAATCACATTAAAGATATAATTGATGCCTCATGCACCTTTTAGTGCTACCATAGACTAAAGGGGATTGAGAAGGCCGTGGTTGGCATGTTCGTTTCCTTGTCTTCGTGAAGGGTAACAGATCCGCATGAGCAACCCTATGGGGAGGCTCCTTGAGATAGGTAGTTTGGATAACCATAGATGGAGGTGGCTCCTAGCGCTCGGTTGTCTGGATAATCCGTCAGTAGATGGAGGCGGCACCTTGCAATAGGTAGTCTGGAGAATCCATGTTAAGCCATGCGATGACACTCTCCTCTAACACTCCTTATTATGTTGCTTCTTTGGAAATCCTCTGGAAGTGGTCCTTTGTCTTGAATTGATTTATGGTTTTATCCTATTTTATCTATGGTGTATTCTATGGTCTTGTATAAATCTTGTTGATGTTTGGGTTTGACCTTGTACTCTTTTCGTACTATGATATGATGTTATTGTATTGTTTAATTGCAATTTGGATATGTATTATGTTTATTAATTCAGTTTATTTGGAAATTTTTCGTGATCATCCTTTGGTTACTTGTTTACTGGTCATTGCTTTGATTTATGTGATGAGATTTATGACTCTTGGATGTGGTTGATTATGTCATTGTAATTCCTAAGTGTTATGATACTTTTGTATGACATTGAGTCTTGTGGTTTCCTGTTTGGGTGGTCTTGGTTGAGGTCTCTTTCTTGTTAGCTCCTAGCACGGGGGGTGGGTCTTCAGACTCACATGGTCGGGTGGAACGTGCTATGCACCCCATTGGGTCCCCAGTCGAGGATCAAGAGGTGCGGATTGGTGCTGTTGCAGTGACTCTAGTGTTGTATCTATCTTGGAGCCGGTGATGATATTGTGTATTCCTCTGTACATTGCATTATGTTATCTTTTGTATGGGTTCCATTCATGCTTGGAACACTTTTGTATCATTGTACTTCTTAAAATCTATATTGTAAAGTAATGTTAAATGTTATGTGGCTATTGGCCATGACAGTTGTAATTCAATGTGTTGTGTTAATCTTGTATATGTTGCATTTATGTACTCAGATGGTTTCTTATCATTGATTTATCATGCATGTGTTACATTTGTTAATGTTTACTTTGTTATGGAGTATATTTTTGGATCTTATTGCTGTTGTATGGGTTAAGTTCATAATGTCTCCTTGTGCACCCCAAAGGATGTATATCTTAATGAATCTACTTAAATAAAATTCATGTTATGACTTAATGTGTATTACATGTATGTTATGTTTATTTAAAAAAAAAATTGTGTTGTTTTTTATTGCATTGTTGTCCTTTGGGGTTCGCACGGCAGGGCGTTACATCTTGAATGAAGAAGAAGCATAGGTTGAGGGGGAGCTTGGTCTCTATACCACAAGAAGGTTTAGTGGTCTTGCAGTATATTTTTAGAGATAGTGATTTGTGGGCTTAGGGGGAGTCTATCTGGGAAGTAAGTTTTTGAATTGTGTAGAGTACTATAAATGAAAGAAAGGAGGAGAAGGAGGCGTTGTTGTAGTCAGGGAGGTTCAAATAAATGATCCAGATTTAACCACATTATGTGGGATAAAGTTAACTCGAAGGATTCAAGAGAAAGGGGAGAGATATTGCTGACCCTTTTCCATTGATGTCAAAGGGGGGAAGAGTAAACTCAAAATACTGAATTTTTCAGAAAGAATATTGAACTAAGAAAAATGCTACATCTACCAAAGGGGGAGAGAGTGAACTCAAAATAATATAGAGAATAAATCATTCAAAGGGGTTGTCATTGATATCAAAGGGTGTCAAGGATTTCATAAATGTCTTTGATGTAAAGGTTTTCATGAATGAAAAAGATTGTACAAGAGTACTTGAATTATCATTATATTCCCTTGGGCTTGTCATTTTGTGATACAAGAAAGTTGTAAAAGTATATGCTATATTTTTTGGTGCATGTTGTGTATCTTGAGGTGTTAATCATGAAGAAGTTGTCTCATCAATCATATCACTAAATCAAGTGTTATTGAGACGTGACTACCTTTCTAGGAGTTGGTATGTATTGTATGCTTAACATACCATACAAAGTATACAATTATTATGACTATGGTGGTCCACAAGTCTGCACAAGGATATCTTTTGGGTAGAGATATTTCTCTAGCAATATAAATATGGTTGGAACTTATTTTTAGAAATTTTTTTTTTCTTTATGGTTTGGAAGGAGAGTATGTATACACTAGTTCCATTAGTATCCTAAGTTTTTGGAGGATATTTTCAATGTGCAAGAAGTTTGAAGTGACAAAATTCTCTTTTTTCCTATTTTTCAACTTGTTCAAGTTCAATACATGTGTGGTAATGACTAGTAGTGTGTGGAATTCAAATCTTACATGTGGTGTTAGGATAAGACCTAGTTAAGGTCCCTATGGTAGCACACAACATTGTGTTCTTTTGGTGGTAAGAAATTGAGATTGGATTGACCTATTACACATTTCATGTAAATTGAATTTAGGTCCACCTTATGCATCTGGCTATTTGCGGATCCCTGACCAACATAAAAGAATTTTAATTTAATGTCATATATATATATATATAATTTTTATTGCATGTGATGTGACATGAGTATATTATATGAAGTATAACTACACCGTTGTGAAGAAAAATTGTTTGAAGGAGAAAGTGTGAAGAAAAGAGAGTGCACTAGTAGCAATAGATCATTTTTAGTAAGGAAGAGTGTCACCATTTATTCTAACATATGTATGTGTTGTATTAAAGATCCACAAGCTTTATCATTGTATTTCAGTAGGACTGGTGTTCTACCTATTGTATTATTTAATTTGGTGATTGGTGTATCTAGTAGGTTGGTGCCTACAAACACATTAGGGGATTTTTATCTCCAATAGGTTGGTGCCTACTTTAGTGTGTAAAATTAACTTGTATATTTTTCCATTGTGAGGTTGGATTTGGGTAGTATATCCAAGAATCTATTCTCACCATGGTTTTTCCTATCTTGGTTTTCCACATATATCTAGTGTTCTCATGTGTGCTTTATGTTGTTATGTTTTGGTTTTTAAGTGGGGTTTGTTGTGAAGAATAATATATCCTGATAACTATGGAAAAAGTTAAGAATTATGGAATTATTTAGATCTACTAATTAACCTCCCCCCCTCTCCATAGATTTTCTGTCCTTGAATAGTGATGTGCCAAGGTAATTTCTCCATCCATCCTTTACTATGGAAAGTCCTTCATAGATAATTTTTCAAGATATACATGGGTCTAATTTCTTAGACAAAAATGTAATGTATTTGAAAAGTTTTGAGATTTCAAGGTAGTAGTTGAGAAACAATTAGTGGATGCCATCAAGATTCTTTAAATTGATAATAGAGGGAATATGTGAACACTAAGTTTGAGTAGTTTTTCATAGTAGAGGGATATATATGCGAATGATAGTTCCTTATACTCCCCAAGAAAATGGTGTGGCAACTTAAGAACAAATTCTTGAAAGAGATGGCTAATTGTATGATGCACTCAAAGGTCTTACACCATAGTATTGGGTAGAAGCAATCAACTATGCTTGCTAAAAACAAAATAGAGTTCCTCACAAAGCCTTGAAGGGTATAACTCTCTTTAAAGCTTGGATAGGGAGGAAACCTTTAGTTGAGAACTTAAGGGTATTTGGATCTCCAATTATGGAACAAATACATCAACAACATTGTAAGGCTATGGATCCTCAATCTAAACATTGCATCTTTGTAGGTTATCTAGATGGTGTAAAAAGCTATCACCTACTCTACCCAACCACACATGTGTTATTCATTGAGAGAAGTGTTAAGTTTCAAGAGTGTCCTATTAACTCTACAATTGATATTTATCCTTGTTGTATACATCTAAAACTGGTCACTGTTAATCAAGCTTGTTAGTTAATTAAATATGAATTATTTAATTAATCTTCTACAGTCATCTACATATAAATAAATTTAATTATTTATTTATATCGTTCACTTTCTATTTCTTCTCATTTAATTAAATAAATAAGTTTATTTAATTATTACCATCTTCCATATTCCTCTTAATTAATTAAATAGATTTTATAATTTATTTATATTAATTATCATAAGTTTTAATTTTAAATTCAAATGATATTCCTCTAAATACCTTTTTCACATTTAATTAAATATTCTAAAATATTTAATTAGAAACTTGCTTGACTTCATATTTAATTAAGTATTTTATATATTTATTTAAACGTTTTACTATCATCTTCTCACACATAATTAGATATTAAATATTTAATTATGGAAACTTCTAAATTCATTGTCATATGTAATTAAATAAATTTATTTAATTAATTATGGGATTTATCTTCAACTATCAACTAACTTCTCAAATGGAAACTTTCGTTCAATTTTGAATGGAAAATATTGTGTAGGAGGAAACACCTTTCTTTATTCTCTCAACCTTCCATCTTTTTCTCAACTTCCAGAATCTCTCACCATTTGTCGATCTTTGCCAACTAGATTATTGCCTCCAAAAACCCTATAAATACAGCCTCTTGTGAGTTGAAAGGAATCCTAGATTTTGTGAATTTACTATAGTTTCATTCTAATCAGCATTTAGCAATCTTTTCAGACATTTTTATTTCAAGTTCATAGCAGCTTAGTTTTCATATCATAGCTTAAATGATTTAGCAAATAGACATGCATTTTGCATAAGCTCATTCTCTGAAGTTGTCATTCTAACAAGCTGCTGCTTACACCAACTGAGGGCTAGTACTAGCAACGAATCCTTGGAGATAGCACAATAAGATGCTTTTGAAGGAGCTATTGTTTTAAGAGTTTGATTTAATTTTTAATTTGTTTACTTTGATTTAGTGTCTTATTGTTGTGTTGGTTTATATTTCTTTAGTTAGCTCACATAATCAAACACACATTTTTGGCACTCACGGTGGGGATTTTATGCCATTTTTGACATCTACTTGCATGTTTTTTGACAAGATTTCACGTTTTGGAGTTCATCTTTTTGGAAAAGTTTCATGTTTTAGCACATCCGTGGGTTTCTGTAGTGCATCCAGGGCTTCTTTCAGCATTTTTCCAGGTCTTTCGATGCATCCAGGCACTGTTTAGGCACATCTAAAGAATATAATGGCGCATATAGGGAACAAAATGGCACATACGTTAGCTCACTTCATCAAAATTTTGTTTTAAAAAGTTGATTTCTAGATTAGTGCATTTAGGATTTCTTTTAGCACATTTAAGGTTTTCTATAGCCCATTTATTGTCTGTTTTAATGCATCTAGCATTTTTTTTAGCACATTTGACACTTCTTTTAGCACATACGAGGACTATTTTAGCACATCTGGCTTTTTTTTAGCACATCTAGAAAAAAATAGCACATCTAACAATTATTTTAGTGCATTTGGCACTTCTTTTAGCGCATATGAGGACTGTTGTAGCGCATATGTCCTCAGTTTTAGCGCTTTTATATTTAATCTTAAAATGGCCATATCTTGGTCATATTTTGGTCTTTTCCAGAGATTTTTTTTGAAATGGGGTAGAATTTCATAAGCTATCCAATGGTGTGCATTTTTATCAACTTTGATAGAGTTAAAATTTTCAAATTCTCACATATTCTCTAGCGCATATGACTTTTTTTCTAGCACATTTGTAATTTGTATGATTTACTCTTTAGATCTGACACGACTATAGCCAGTGGTTTTATTGCTACTTTTGGATTAAAATGAACCAATCCTAGGGTAGCCATTTGGATTAAAATGAACTAATCTTAGGGTAGTCACCAAACAATTGATATATCTTGGATAAAATGAATCCCATGGTTGTTGTGAAGCAATACATTCACTTAGTCTAGAAAATTGTCATTTGGGATTTAAAACTGAACAAATTATTTGTTGTGATTGTGGGGTAATAGGTTTATGTTCTCCCCTTAACTACACGATCAAAATACCAGACTTGCATTTTCAATTTCTGCAATTTTAATGCTTTATTACATCCTTTAGAGGGCCTACTCTTGTGGGAAAAAGTACTCACCTAAGAGGAATGACCCAAGTGGGTTCAATCCAAAGCCAGGCTATTCCACCCCACTATAAAATTTAAAGCAAATCCAGGGAAACCCACTTTTGCTAGTAGTGTGCAAGATAACCATCCCCAAAGCCTTTGTTCTAAAGGTTGGGAGGTCTCCTAAGGGATTTTATTATTTCTACACTAAATGGAAACCTCTACTATGAACCTAGTGTACTAGCCAATCATGTCAGTTTCTGAACATCCTAATAATCATAGTGCAAGGGCATCAAAGAATATGTGCCCAAGATACTCACCATATAACTGCCAAGGACTGTTTGCTCAGGGGATCTGGTATCCACTTCCATCACTCTGAGTATGCACTAGAAAAGACAAAAACATGGGCACCCCTTCAAGGGTGACACGGCTGTGTGAGTCAACACAGTTCTAAGATGTGGGTTGTTGATTATTATGATGAACTACTTGAGCACTAAGAGTGAGTCTACCTGAATTGTCTATTATGTGCAAAAACCTATGAATTTTTATTTTTTTGAAAACATTTTGAACATATACTCATTGTTTAGATTCTAGAACTTTAAGAACAATTGTCTTTTTATTGCATGCTTTGTTTTCAAAACAATAATTCAGATAAGATCATCTAGAAAACACAAAAAGTTGACAAATCAAACCATGACATTTATGTTAAGGGATTGGAAATCAACAATAGAGAAAAACTTGGAAACATTAGGCTTTTGCAAATTCCTTATTTTCTCAAACTAAGAACAAAACATTGCAAAGTGCATCATCGCATCCATTTTTGATTTCTAGTTTCATTCCTATAACAGGATCATCATCCTTTAGTCCAGGGAATCACAAACTAAAAATTAGAAATTCCTTAGTCATATCAATAGAACCCACCATTCTATTCTAATTAAGCTATCCAACAAATTGCATTCTCCCATTTGTAATTAAATTTAGTAAAAATTTGGTATAAGCACATGCCTGTTGTCACAAGCTCTCAAAAACACAAAGAAGAAGGCGAAAGAAGAGATCCACTTTACAACATGGGTGATAGGGAAGAAAATCATTTTCATAGGTTTTGTACTAGGAATGGTTCAAATGATGAAATAACCAATGAAATGATTCAAGAAGATGAATAAGATCCATAGTTTCACATAATTTTGGACAAGATCTTAGAGTGAAATAAAGAAGGCTACTTTCTTTTATTAGAAAACCAAGGTGCCAAATTTCCCTCTGGCTACAATATGGAGAAAATTAAGGAAGATCCTGAAAAGAATCAAACTCCCTTAAATTATCTTAGTAATTTTACCCAACAAATAAGAGCAATCCAAAGGAAAATCAAGGAAATACAAGGGGGCGCAACTAAGAAGTCCTTTGATGGAAATATGAATGTAACCTCTTCTCCTCTGAAAACATCATCCAAATTCAATGTTTTTGAATTTTTGCAAAGGTTAAATGAGAAGCCCAAATATAAGCCATCAAATAAAATTGACCAATCCTATCATGTCATGCATTTATATTCATCCCCCATAATTCAAAATGAACCTCACAATTCTTTCACCCAAGATAACAATTCCATTCAATCACCTTCTTCTATCATATCCTCTACATAAAATGATTCATTTCAATCTACACATCTCGATCAAGACATTCTTTCCACTCCATCCCATGAAACTAAAATTCTACAAACTCTTCCTATCTTTGATCAAGATCCCATCTCTCAAGAACCATATGATGATCCCCTCATTTCATTATTCACCCATGATAATCCTCTTCCATCTCAAGAACAAAATGTTCTTCCAAGTTCTCCATCCACCCCATTCAATGAATCCATACTCTCTTATGATTCCATTGCATCCCAGGAGCAGAACAATTCTTCCATCCTATCCAAAGATTCCCTTCCATTTGATGATCAAGCTACTCCATCTCCTTCATCTAGCGATTATTTTCCTAGTCAAGATCAAAGTATCCCATCATCCTCATCTCAAGAGCCTCTCACGCCTTTTCAAGCTATCCATGAACCCCACACCTATAAATTGGGATCCTCCACCTTTATCCACTCCATTTTACTTCCAACACCTACCCTTTCATCCATATCGTATCCTCCTCAAAATGGGCTCGCATCTTGTTTCATAAACAATGCATATTCCATTGGTAAACGAATGTGCAAAATTATGAATTACAAAGGAAAAGGCTTAGGCCTTCATGAGCAAGGTATCCTAGAACCTCTTTCTATCTAAGCACATCCATATCCTCATGCTCAGCCCAGATATCCTAGTCCATCAAACTCTCCATCCATCCTAGGTCCTTATCCTAGTACATAAAACACTCCATCTATCCTAGGTCCTTATGCTAGTTCATCAAACCTTCCATCTATCCTTGGTCCTTATCATCCAAACCCTAGCTCATCAACCCTTCCATCCATAGTATGGCCCCACATTTCTTCATCCCTATTCTTCAAGAACAACAAAGGAACACATCCTTGATCCACTTTCAAAATTCTTCCTACATTAACTCATCCATCATACCTCCATATTGATCATCTCAATACATTCCTCCCATTTCTTTTGGAAGCAATTTGGGTGCCAAATGTCAAAAGCTTCAATATAAAAATCCACGTGTATCAAAGGATCAACATGTCTCCTCGAAGAGTCATGCAAAAATAAAAGAAAATTTGATCCAAAAATTAAAAGAAAAATTCAAAAGGCCACAAAGGCTGATCAAAGAAAAAGAAAAATTCAAAAGGCCACAAAGGCCCATCAATTCAAAAGAAAAATTTCAAAGACCGCAAAGGTCCATAAATCAAAGAGAAAAATCTCAAAGGCCACAAAGGCCCATAAAGAAAATATCAAAATCAAAAGTCATGTGGATTACTAAAAGTCTCATAAAATGCTCAACAAAATTAAAATTGGCATCCAAATTTTATAATCTGAAAGCCTCCCCCCATCTCCCATCTAAAAACATATCACCTTCCAAATCCATTTCTCCTCCATCACTCCATCACCCTTCAAGGTGCATGCCAATGTTAATCTTGCCATCCTTTCCATCTATCCATCACCAAGCCTTTCAACCTCCTATCCATTATCCAACATCCAATCCCCATTCTCCTCCTTTAATTCAAAGCTTTGAATAAGGCCTTAGCTTCTACTATCATGCCAACATTTATAAGTCTAATTCCCATTCCCATGGTCTATTAGAGCACATATTTGAGGGATATTAGTCGTGAAACTTGATGCTTAAAACCTTCCTTCATCCCCTTATCATGCAAATATTATCTTTCATATCCATCTCCCTATCCATATACTATCTTCCATTTTCCTCTTATCATTCATGGTCATTATCCTCATTTTCACCTTTGATCTTGACAAGGTTAAGGATCTTCTTGAAAATCATGCATCTTATCCTATTCACTTCATCCAAATCTTCCATACCATATCCTTCTTCAAGCATCTTCTCTTATATTGTGGGGAATCTTGTTGCTTCAATTGGTCATCTCATTCCATCTTAAATGTCTTGAAATATCCAAAAAAATCAAAACAACATCAAAGTCTAAAACAAAAATCAAAATAACATCAAAATCCAAAAAATAAAAATAAAAACAACATCAAAATCCAAAAAAAATCAAAACAACATCAAAATCCAAAAAAATCAAAACAACATCAAAATCCAAAAAAATCAAAACAACATCAAAATAAAAAAAAGAAAACATCAAAATTAAAATATTTCCAAAATCCAAAAAATCAATCAATAAATCATATGCTTTCATCAATAAAATGTTGATGTCTCATCCTAGACTGGGGGAAAAATCCTGAACTCACTAGGGGCAACTTGTTTTCAGCTTAAATCAACTTTTAGGTTTCACAGATACAACAAGACAAGGACATCAACAGTTTCACAATCATAAATGCACAAACAATCAAATCTTGCAAACAATATCCAATCATTGATCTGTATCGCACTAGTTATCAACAAATTTCATATCATGACTCATATCTGGATGATCTAAATTTGAATAATGTTTGGAATATCAGTAGTATAACTTTGAATAGTAGTTGTTTTGAATTTGATGACTTCATATCTCTCAAGTGACTCAATGATGTACTGAACTAGAGTCACGAGAAAGGAATATGATTTTTCTTTGATTTTTGTCTGTGAGTTAATCATTATTACTGTGTGAATTTTTCATGGGACATGCTCTACAAATGTATCATTAATGACATTTCAGAATTTGTATGGGAAAAGGATTAACTCTTGTCTGTTTTCGTAAGCAATACTCAGGTCATTTTGGTTCAATTATATCTCAATGCTTGTATTAACTTGCTATATCAAATATCATGAAAGTTGTACTCAGGTAATCATCGATGCTAATATCCCCTTTGATGCTTGTACTAACTTTCAACATATCAAAAGGCTCAATGATGATAAGTAAGCATCAAGTTGGTTCACAGAATGACAACAGTGTGTAGTTCATTTTGCATAGTTAAAATCTGCATGGTTAATATAGATGGCATCCATATTAGTTTGTGCATGAGCATTATCATATTCATCACATCTCATCTGCATTATCTCAATTAGTCCATCCAATCATTTCTTCCAATATCATCTCAATCAATTCATCCAATACCTTTCTTCCAATCTCATCTAATCAATCCATTCAATCTAGCACAAATAATTTAACCATACCTTTGATCTTGTTCCTAGCTTTACTGCAAGCCTTGATCATTACCATCATCATTGGGATGTATCCTTCCCTATCCTTGTGTTGTTTTGGGATGTATCCTTCCCTCATCAACAACACTCTCATCATCATCATCATCATCAGGATGTATCCTTCCCTATCCTTGTGTTGTTTTGGGATGTATCCTTCCCTTATCAACAACACTCTCATCATCATCATCATCATCATTGGTATGTATCCTTCCATCATCAACAACACTATCATTATCATCATCAATCCATCTTGGCTCGTAGTTTGATTGGGGCATATTTTAATCAATTATCGGGAGCTAAATCACTGCATCTCTCTCATTATCTGAATCTCATCATCAACTCAACATTTTTCTCAACATCAATGATTTACCTCTCAAGGGGGCATCATAAATATCAGCCGCATTTTTTTCAATCAAAAACATATCAGATTCAAATCAAAAGGAATATCAGGCACATTTTTTATTTTTTTTATCAAGGGCATATCAGTTAAAATTTTCTGACTAGGGGCAAAATCAAATGTAGCAAAGGTAGGAATATTTTCTTTGAAGCAATGTGTTTCACACATCACTTCAAAGAGGGCAAAAATGTATACATCTAAAAATTTGCCACAATTAATCAAGCTTGATAATTAATTAAATGTGAATTATTTAATTAATCTTCTAAAGTCATCTACATATAAATAAATTTACTTATTTATTTCTATCGTTCACTTTCTAATTCTTCTCATTTAAGTAATTAAATAAGTTTATTTAATTATTACCATCTTCCATATTCCTCTTAATTAATTAAATATATTTTATAATTTATTTATATTAATTATCATAAGTTTGAATTTTAAATTCAAATGATGTTCCTCTAAATACCTTTTCACATTTAATTAAATATTCTAAATATTTAATTAAAGACTTTCTATTCTTCACTCTACATTTAATTAAATATTCTAAAATATTTAATTAGAAACTTTCCTCTCTTCACATAATTAAATATTCTAAAATATTTAATTAGAAACTTTCTTCACTTCATATTTAATTAAGTATTTTATATATTTATTTAAACACTTTTCTATCATCTTCTCACACATAATTAGATATTAAATATTTAATTATGGAAACTTCTAAATTCATTGTCATATGTAATTAAATAAATTTATTTAATTAATTATGGGATTTATCTTCAACTATCAACTAACTCCTCAAATGACAACTTTCCTTCAATTTTGAATGGAAAATATTGTGTATGAGGAAACATCTTTCTTTATTCTCTCAACCTTCCATATTTTTCTCAACTTCCAGAATCTCTCACTGTTCGTTGATCTTTTCCAACTAGATTATTGCCTCCAAAAACCCTATAAATACAACCCTCTTGTGAGTTGAAAGGAATCCTAGATTCTGTGAATTTACTATAGTTGCATTCTAATCAGCATTTAGCAATCTTTTTAGACATTTTTATTTCAAGTTCATAGCATCTTAGTTTTCATGTCATAGCTTAAATCATTTAATAAATAGACATGCATTTTGCATAAGCTCGTTCTCTGAAGTTGTCATTCTAACAAGCTGCTACTTACACCAACTAAGGGCCAGTACTTGCAACGAATCCTTGGAGATAGATCACAATAAGAGGCTTTCAAAGGAGTTGTTTTAAGAGTTTGATTTCCTTTTTAATTATTTTACTTTGATTTAATGTCTTATTGGCGTGTTGGTTTATATTTCTTTAGTTAGCTCACATATTCACACACACACTTATATTATCGATTCAATTGATTTTGATGATTCTTCTTGTGATGACTTTGTTCGTCCACTATTGGTTCAAGAAGTAGAGTCTTTTCCTTCTGGTTTTGATAGTGAGGATAGTGATGAGGACCCACCTTCATCCAATTCACCGCATTCTTTGGATGATAATCTTTTAGCACTTGACTCACCCACATCTCACCCTCTTTGGGTTAGATAGACACTTGATAGTTGAGATACTTGGGTAGGGAATCCAACAAATGGTAGACATACATGATTAAATTATCAAAATGGGCCACATGATTTCTTAGCCACTACCTCCAATCCACATACATTTTGAGAGGCATCAAGCATACCTAAGTGGGATAGGGCTATGCAAGAGGTATATGATTCCTTAATCAAAAATCACACTTAGGATTTGACTTCACTTTCTAAGTGAAGGGAGATGGTTTGATATAATTGGGTATCTCAAACCATGTTTGTAATAGATGGGTTGATTGATAAGTACAAGAGACACTTGGTTGCCAAGGGTTATTCATAGATTGTTAGAATTGATTACGTAGAGACCTTTGCACCCATGGCCAAGATGACTTCAATTCAACTCACAGTTTTATTGTCATAGAATATTGATGGGATCAAATGGATATGAAGAGTGCTTTTATTCACAAAGACCTTGAGGAGATCCATGTGGAGAAACCACTAGTGTTTGTTCATGATTTATGCTTAGTGTGTAGACATAGGAAATCCCTTTATGGCCTCAAACATGCCCTAGATATTGATATGCGAAGACAAATTCCTTTCTTCTAGCTTATGGTTTTAATTGGTGTCATTCCGATCATGATGTGTACTTCTTGTGACAGGATGACTCATTATTGATAATATTACTTTATGTTGATGATCCACTTATCACGATGAGCTCTTCATCTGCTATTGCATTAGTTAAGTCAATGCTCCAGTGCATCTTTTATATGACGAACTTGAGTTTGTTGCACTACTTCCTTGGCATTGAGATTTCCTAATTTGCTTTTTGGGATCACTCTTGCTCAATTTCACATGGCTGACTACAATCCATCTTTGACTCCCCTTTCTCTCTAGGGTAAATCTTGAGGATGATGATACTTCTCTTTAGGTTGTTGCTACCTTGTATTGATATCTTGTTGGAAATCTCATTTATATGACCCATAAGAGGCCTAACATCTTATATGATGTCAACATGGTTTCCAAATTTATGCAAGAGCTATATGAGCTGCATTGGAAAGTAGCTAAGAGGATCATCTACTAGATCTTCAAGTCACTGTCAAAATTTGGATTCATTATAGAGTTGGCATAGAGATTGATTTGTTTGGCTATATAGATTTAGATTGGGTTGGTGATTCTCATAATCACAAATCCACCTAAGGTTATATTTTCTCACTTAGTTTTGGTCCTATAAGTTGGTCTAGAAAAAAGAAACAAGTTATTTCTTTATCTTCCATAGAGGCCAAGTTCAAGGAGCTATTAATGCAACCATTGAAGTTATTTGGCTTCAAGGTATTCTCATTGAGTTTGGTATTTCCTTTTGATAGCCTATAGTTATTTTATGTGACAATCAAAGTACTATTTAGATATACAAGAATTTGGCTTAGCACCAGTAAACAATTTACACATTGAGATTCACATGCATTTCAATTGGGAGCTCATTCATGGTCAAATCATTGACTTAGTCTTTTTCCAATCTTCAAAGCAGGTTGTTGTAATCTTCACCAAACCTTTTACTAGTAGAAAGTTCATTCATTTACAAGCTCTTCTTATAGTGTGTTCCACTATAGAAACACCATCATCCTTGGGAGGGCCTTCTATTCCTCCTCATTTTCCCTCATTTTTGGGGGATTTTTTCATAGGGTTTTCCACTCTTCTTTATAAGCTTGCATTGTATTTGGATACCTTATTGGGTCTTCTGTCTGGGACCTAGCCTTTTGTCCCTATCTAAGCTATTCTTAAGAGGGGGTGTTGGTATAAAATTCATGTTTTATCATTATTTATGCCATTTATTTTATAATCACTTGCTCAGATGTCGAGTTGGTTTGCTTACTTGATGAGTTGGTTAATAGAGAGGCAATTAACTCTCACAATTTGTTAGTTTGGTACGAATTTTTAACAACCTGAATTTGGTTTTCGTTGCAGTTTGTTAGTTTGGTAATGTGAACAAAGAAAGCACGCAGGATTTTCCATGAACAGAAAGCGTTGGAAAGTGCTTGGAAAGTAGATTAACGCGGTAAGGAGTCGGTAAAAATCAGTAACAGAAAATGTGACATGATTGACATGTGTCAAGTGTACAAAATTTTGGAAAGTCTTTCCTCAGTGTGGATGTGAATGCCGTGACATTGATAATGATAACTTTCCTTGATAACTAACCTGCGCTTCACCATATGACCAGAATTGTAATGCAAATGAGATGGTGTCGATGGAAGAGGGCTGGCGTGGCACAAAAAGCATAAAACGCCGTGTTTCTAAAGCTATAATCATGGCAGCCCTGCAATTGAAGAGGGCATGAAAATTATATCTAATAGATGTATTGGGATTTGAAATCCTTCTAGAATATTTTGGGTGAAGATGAGAATTGGTATCAAAGTAAAAGGAAGTTCTTGGGACCATGGGAAGCTCCAATAAATTCTTTTAAAGTGAGGTTCAAGATGAATTGAAATGTATGAGGGTTATGAGGGTATTGAGAAATTTTTGGGGTTAAAAGAGGGTATTAGAACTATTTGGAGTTCTTATCAGGTTAGGAACTAAGCAATGCTGAGGGTTTTAGTGTTTTTAGGAACTAAAATGGACAAAATAAATTTTAAATATTTTAATATTAAAAGTTTTTTATAAAATCTATAAAAACATCTTGACTAGAAGACTTTTTAAAATCCAATCAATACCTTGGCCTTTGACATTCAAATTTTCAAACCACGCAGATTCCACAGAGAACAAGCATCAATATTTCATCAAACTATTTAAACTCATGAACCTATTTTGAAAATGCCCAACAATTTCGCAAGCATGATGAATAAGGATGTATGCTTAAGTTTTGATTGAGATATTATTCTCATAAAAATTGGCCACATTATTGATAATGATGTCACAAAACTCCTTACTAGACCATTTTCCTCAAGCTCCTATGAAACTCTAGATTTAGTTGTTTTCGTAAATTGTCCTACAAGAAATTGAACTTTTAATATCCCGCTAATTAAAAGGTGTTTTGATTTGAAAACTTTCCACATTAGAAAAAATATTATCAAGAACGTCCCTATAAAAAGACTTTGCATCATCTATCACATATTCCAATATTTAATTATTTTCACAAATCTTGGCAAGTTGCATCACTCCTTCTAAGGGCTAGTTACAACAACAAAGAGTTTTCTTCAAAATGACGAGAGACATAGCATTTGAGGATAATTGGGGAATTCTTTTACTAGGAACCACTCAACATAAGAATTTGAAAGCAAAAAGTTTAAAATTTGGTGAGTTTAAAAAAGGGACCAATAAAGAGTAAGAGGTTCAAACTTCTTCTATTTGGGTACTTACTCATTGTCATTCTTGAACCCCATACTTTGATGATTCCTTCTATAGATATTTTCAAAGTCAATTTTTTTCTCATACCTATCCCGAGTACTTCCTCCTCGACATCTCTAATGCTTGAATCTTGACAACTTCCTCCACATATCCTATCAAAGTTAGGGGTGTAGCCATACCTTTAATATGGTATTGAGTTTGGTATATCATTGAACCCTAATCCTTGAGAAATATATGAGTCATGAATCACTTTCAACTCCTAATCCTTTAAACTCTTGTATTTTTCCTGATTTTCTCCCACCTACCTCCCAACATAACACAAGATGCCATTAATGATCCAATAAGTTCCTACAACTACTCAGTCATATTTTTTCCCACCTAGAAACAACTAATCATCTTGATGGTGTAAGTTTATATGCCTTTCTAGCAATGGATAAATGAAGGTGACCCATGAAACCATTAATATAGTAATCAACATTTCAGCCCCTAATAGTTCTAAGATGACTTGAAAACTACCATCCCTATAGATTTTTAGGCTCTATTTTAGCTTACACATAAAAAATATAATGACACCATCAATGTAGAGGACATTTTTCAAAACATAAGAGAATTCCTCCATGCCTTGTGGAAACATCTAAGACCAATTTTAACATAATTTCAAGACTGATTTAAGAGAAAATAATGCTTGAAAGTGAGGATGTTCTCTACAACATACCAATATCGATCATAGAATTTAATACAAATTTTAATGACCTTATTTGGGGTATTAAGGGCTTGAAGGAATTTATTTGAAGAGGATGGGAAAAGGGGAAAAAATAAGGGACCATAACAAATGAAGAATTTTTCTTAAAAAACCCTACGATTCATAATTTCTTGCTTTGGGTATAGCATATTAATATTATGATCCAAGTTCATGAAAAAATGTATAATAAAACTTATAACCTTCAAATATTGAATGATTAAGGGCATAATTAGCCTTGATTGAGTCTCTCCTTGTGTATGGTGTACATTTTTTATTTGTAGTTAATTAGTTGGCTAGCTAGATGATTATAAAATCTTCATGATGCTTTTGTTAAGTATCTTTTCAATTAAATAAAGGAAATGGATGGTTATACTCATGGATTACTAGATAAATATTTTAATACTCAAGAAATATATGTCATCTTTCTAAATGTATGTGTGGAACCTAGTTTTCTTATACATTTTGAAAGAAATTGTATTTTGTGATATATTCATTAAGGTATCACCATTAGTTCCAGTTATTACATTTTTTTATATGAAATCAACAACTCTATTTCCCAATTGGATATAGGCACCGATCTACTATTGGCTCCACCTTCCCATCACCCTAACACACTCAAAATAATTCAATACAAATGGATCTAGTTCAAATATGATCTAGTGTGTTCTCATTTCCATGTCTTGATGTGTATAATAGTATAAGGGGTTATCATAAAACACATTCATAAAAATTCATGTGGAAAATTATCTACTTTAATAAGGTTCTTGGCCTTAAATATTGCAAGCCAAAATATAGGTACAAAGTGACAACTTAAATAGGGGTGACCCACGTAAGGGGTATAGTATGTTCCAGGGAAAGTGCTTATTTTATGTAATATTATCAATTGCAACACCTTAGGGAAGCCTCATTATTTTATCAAAGCTAGAAGTGAAGGAGGTTTTATCCACCTCAATAATCAATCCATTATTTCTCAATATAAACATAAGATTATAATTTTCTTCTCAAATTTAACACCCCTAACACTTGGGAGAGGACCAAGATTTATGGATTTGGGAACTACAACTTTGAGCATCAAAAATTTGGATATGGATTGAGACAATTAGAAGGAAGTTTTTGTGACTAGTTGAATAACTAAATACATGTGGGTGTGGAGTGATAGTAATCCAAACAACAATACATATAATAACTTAAGTTCCAATTATGATCAACACTAAGTCAATAACCATTTTAATGAATACTAAGTTCCAATTATGATCAATACTAAGTCATAGGGTATCCAGACTTTATTCACACTGATCAAACTGCAATAAGGTATTTAATGAATAAACCTGTGATTGGTGGAAGACTTCTTAGATGGTTCTTATTGTTGCAGGAATTTGATATCACCATAGTGGACAAACCTAGTAAGGCAAATGTGGTGGCAGATTTTTTGTCTAGATTACCCACTCAATTAGCAGAAGGTGTTGTTGATGATTCTTTTCCAAATGAATGTCTATTTGATCTAACATTGCAAACACCTTGGTTTGCTAATATTGCAAATTACCTAGTAGCAGTGTAATGACCCCTTTCTAGTGGAAGGACTTAAACCTGAACCTTGCACTCAATTTTTTTCTCAAAGAGACATTAGGATGTTAGAGATCAATAAATTTTAGTAATGACAACCTTTAAGACCAGAGATGATATAATTATTTAATTCTTGTCAAAATATTATTTATTTCCTCTGTCACTCACTATGAATGACTCTTCTAGGACATATAAAACATATTTCAAGGTCCCATAGAGGGTTTATGATTGTTCCATGTCATAGTGGATTTTATTACTTACAAAGCCCAATAATTGCTACAAGTACCATTATTGGAATAATCATAAATTATATATATATGGGTCCACCTCCCCCCCTATGAGGTGTTCATGAGGCTCAATATACATATAAATATAATTATCAATTACCACAAGATATATTTACAAGCATATGAACTATATATAGGAGACATATTATATTTATTGTATTATATTTATCATAAATTCCGGTTTTATTCCTTTATTACCATTTTCTTATTCTTTAATTAGTTTCCAGCATATTTTGCCATTGCTTATTTTATTCCTTTATTACCATTTCTCTTATCTTCTTAATGCGTCATTCATGAGACATTACAGAGTAAACGACATGGAGAAAGCAAAGCGTTTCTTATTTATAAACTGCTCTCTTCTATCCCGACTCTTAACAAGCTTGACGGGAGATTTGTTAGTCCTGCGCTTGCTTTAATTTTATTTTATATGTAATTTTCCTTTGTATGTTTATATCGATTAGCTTAGTGCTAAAGGTATCATATTTATAAATTGCATATCTTATCATTTATAGTATATGTTAATTTATTTATTATTTACGATTTCCTTAGGAAGTGATACCAGTTAGTTTAGAATATAGCTTAACATCTTGTGTTTTATAATATATTTATTTATTCATATTCTACTAATTATTATAATAACCAAATATTTTATTATATTTTAGTATTTATATCATTGTTTATTATTATTTTCTTTTTATTTCTATTTATTTGTAATTCAACTTTTGGTTATTTTCAGTGTCTTGAATCAGGGACATGATAAGTAGGGTAGATACCACCTCATTTCTCCCCTAAAGAAAAAAGACAATTGGTGCATAAAATTTTCCCATACTCTTGAGTAGTAGGTTATTTATTCTATACAGGCTTAGAAAATATTATGAGGAGATGATAAGAGAGGATGAGGTCTATGAAATTCTCAAAATATTACATGATAAGCCCTATTGGGGGACATTTTGTAGCAAGAAGGACTGCACTTAAGATTCTCACCATCAGCTATTATTGGACAATTCTTCATAAGGATTTAGTGAAATATACAAGGAGTTGTGGCAGATGTTAGAGGATGGGAAATCCAACTAAGACAAATGAGATGCCTTTGCAACCATAGTTGGCACTAGCACCATTTGATAAATGGGGGCTAGATTTTATTGACCCAATATCACCAACATCCAATAATAAGGAGTGTATCCTAGTTTGCACAAAATATCTAACCAAGTGGGTTGAAGTAAAAGCATTGCAATTTGCTAGAGATGGTAATGTGGCCAAATTCCTATATGACGACATATTCACAAGGTATGGAGTGCCAAGATAAATTATGATAGATCAAAGTCCACAGTTCACATTAGAGTTGGTTACCAAATTGGTTCAAGAGTATGAAATAAGGCTTAAGAATTCAACACCTTATCACCCCCAAGCCAATGGGTAGGTGGAAGTAACAAACAGGGAGATAGAAAACATCCTAACCAAAACAATACAAATTCATAGAAAATATTGGGTAGCCAGGTTACTTGAGGTGGTACGGGCCTATAGGACAACATGGAAGACAACAACAAGATTTACACCCTATGAGTTGGTGTATAGTAAAACAACACTTTTTCCCATTTAATTTGAATACAAGACACTCATAATAGTAGTTGAACTAGATATGGATTTGACATCAGTACAAAAAGAAAGACTACACAATTTGAATGGACTAGATGAGATTAGAATGGAGGTCATGCATCACACAGAGATTATTCAGAAACGGAGAGTAAAATGGTACGATTAGTATATAAAGACAAAAGAGTTCAGTGTAGGTGATTGGGATTTATTAAATGAATCAAGGTATAAAGATTATAAAGGCAAGCTACAAACAAGGTAATTAAGACCATATGAAATAGAGAAATTTTTCCCAAATGGACCAGTCAAGTTGCAGACTATAGATTTTAGATTTTCACTATTGGTGAATGGTCACAGACTGAAATTTTACAAGAATCCAACACAAAAAGATGATTTTATCATTTCTCTAATGTAACAATATGAACCACACAGTACTTCAGATAAAGATATTGAACATGCCAGTGATCATGACAAAGGTAGTAATCCTAATGAAAACATTCTAATAGACAACAAGGATACAAAGGTACACACTACATATTCTACACATGCTTCATTAGATGAGCTACATAGCTCATCTATTGGGGTCAACCGGGTATAATTTTCTAACACTTGTACATATGCACAAAATTCATAGGTGATCCAGTCTTGACAATTCTTTTCAACTACACTCCACAATGGAGTAGGGACCTACAATTTTATGAATAAAATCCAGCATAGTTCAAAAAGGGACCTACTGTTGATGGTACCCACAGTACGCACTCATGTCAAAAAATTCAAAATTTTCCACCAAATTAATTGCATGCCATCTACATATATTACATTTCTCTACATATATGCAGCCAAATGTCTGCCATATCATTTCATTCATCCTATACCGGGATGCATTCCTCGATTTTCATGCATTCAAGAAATCATTTCATATCCATAAGTTGTACATTTTATAGCCTTCATTACCACATTCCACACTATCATTTTGAATCCATCACCCATTGCAATTAAGAAAACATCAAATCATAATTACACTGTGGCCACTCCTAATCAACTTCATATGAGCTGAGTTCACTTCACTTCATGTTGACAAGTACACATTCTAATTTACCATAATTAACATAGCTTGTAATTATTTTTCAATTTATTTGCATTTAATTTTCCATGCTTCATTCTCATTATCTTGTTTCCATTATATGTAATTAAACCTTTAGCCTAGTACAATACAATTAAGTGAGGTCACTTAATGACTTTAGTTGGGGGGAGAGTACATTTCCAAGGTTTTCATAAATGCATTTTCACCACCAAAAACACCAAATACCTTTCTTCTTTTTTGTAAATCTTTTATCATCATCCCAATTCTAATCCATAACCTAAGCCCATTTTAAGTTATAACAGACACAATATAAGCAATTGGTAGATGGTAAATGAATTTCAAGAATTCAAGTATACTAGGCAAGAAGGATTGGAAAGGTTAAAGTTGTGAGCTGAATTTGTAGAATTTGAATAGAAAAGAGTAATTTTCCATCATGGGAGGAGATATTATTCACAGAGAACCTTCTGCACACCATCAAATACTAGAAGATAGGTTAGTCTTGTCTATTTTTCAAAAATGCAAGATGGTTGGACTATTTCTTGAAGTTGACAAAGTATAATGAATCTATGACAGAATAGTTTGTAGAGACACTACAACATGGTGAAGACACTATTCAAGGGCTAAAGGTAGATGCTTCAGAGGTTGCAATTATAGAGGTATCTGATCTTCCAAGAGAAGGAGTTGAATTTCCTATTAGGGAAAATGCACTAGCTGCCAAGGAAGAATTCAAAGAGCCTAGAGATAATTTTGAGTTGTCATCCCAAGGTACTAGAAGATTATCACTACCATGGATATGGGATTTTACTACCTCTTATATTGTCAAATATCTTACATGTGATGGTAGACAATCTCTTTTTTATACTATGCATTTCAAACTTTTGAATCACCTTCATCGTGATTTTAAGAGTTAATGTGTCAAATTTTCTTTATAACCTATTGAAGAGAATGGGGTTTGAATACAAATGAAAAAGAAACACTACAACCCTACCACACTAATTTTTAGTTACCCTACTCGTAAAAAAAATTCTAAGGGTTAAATACCAACATGTCTCTTGGGAAAGATTTTTAATTTGTAACCATATTAGCAATATACTTGAAGAACTAGTTGTTCCAGAGAATTTGGAATCACCTATTGTATCATTAAGGGAAATACCCTATGGTTCACATGCTACTTCACCTACCCGTAGTAGGGGAGAACCAGAGGAGAAAAATCTACAAGGGTCACCACCAATAGCTTCTAAGTAGCCTACAATAGGGGATGTCCAGGAAACCCCAACTGCTTCTAAGATGACAAAAATAAGAAAGAGGAAAGGTGGACCATCCCTTGCTCCCAAGAAAATGTAAAAGAAGGCCACCCAACTAAGGCATTCACATTGTTTGAAAAGGAAGGGTATCATGATGGGTAGTGTCAAGAAACAAGAGGACAAGATTACTATGACAATGGAAGATTCAAACTTGCAAGAATTTTTTTTAAGGATGTACATACACCTATTAAAACAAAATGGTATGTTTCAACACCTCTGAATCTAACTCAAAGGACATTTTTGTTGCTAATAAAACTATAAGAAGAACCCCACAAAGCATTGACAATGAGGGTGGTGCATATACTAGGGTTGATGATGACCAAACTTTTGAAGAAGATGAGAATTTGTTCATAGAAGAAAGAAATGTAAAGGAGTTACATGAAGCATTAGAGAGAATTAAATAGTTTGAGGAACTCATGAAAATATATGAACAAAGAGACAAGAAAAGGGACTTGAAGATTAAAGAATTGAAGGAGAAACTTCATATCTATGGGCATGGGTCTAAATTGGACTTTATTGCACAAATTTCCATAGTAAAGGTAGGGAACATAGAAATCACAATTGCAACACAAGGTCCCCCTATTACAAAGACTCCAACTTATCATACCACTATGTCTATAGGCTACCAGTTGTGGCAGGTAACTCAGGAATTCTCCCAACAAAAAGAAAATTGGGAAAAGGAAAAGGAAAGAATAGTTTTAGAGCATACCAGAGTTCTGAAGAATAAAGAAACTAGTAGTTAAGGTTGAGGAAATAGCAGATAAGACTACTCAAATATTTAAGTGCAAACCTTCTGCTAGGGTATATACTTTGTTTTTACAAGAAAAATTTCTAAGCTTTCAATTTAGTCAATTGATTAGTAACTTGGCAGTTGCAATGAGTAGAAAGTTTGATTTTCTAAATATTTTTGTTGATGCCATACCTAAAGTACAAGATCAGTTATTTGAAGTCTATTTACATAATTATTTTGTGTTAAATGATATAAAGTGGAACCCATTACTATTTGTGGGTGATTTACAAATTAGGGTACTAGCTTCATACTTTAGAAATGAAATGCATGGGGGTGAGATTATGTAGGACTATGTAGAGAGGGAGAAATCAATTACTCTTCAAATCATAAAGGAATCTAATAACCCTCATAAGATAATAGATGAATGGATAGAGATTTTGAAGTATAAAGGTACAAGCAAAAAAATTATGCAATTAAGACTAGAAATGATTATGAAAGAATATAGAGGTGAACAGTAGGACTTCATCATCATTCTTATCAACTTATATAGGAAAGATGAGATATTTTAACCCCTAAGTTGTAAAAGAAGGAGCCCTACTCTATATATAAGTTTATGGCTATTATTGAAAGAACCCAAGGTATATCATGGACATTGCAAAAGATAGAGCACTTGAATGGGTAGCTCTGACTTTCTCTCCACCAATGCTTCTCTACCTTGTACCACATTGGATAGGGGAAAGGAATGAAGAATGGAAAGAAGTTGAGGATTTCAGGTGGCAAATACTTTCATGATATAAAGGTTTTTATTTAAGACAACAAAAAGGAGTGGATGTGATCATAGACCTTAAGGATATGACCTTATAGTACAACCTATAGTCTTCAAACCACTTTGCTTGAGGACACACAAATGATCAGTTGGGGGGAATGATGAGGCCTACTATTAGTTAGTTTTTTTTATTTGAATACATGCTTTTAGACATCTCCAGATACTTATTTCCTATATATCCCTAAAAATTTACTATCTTTTATGATCATTATGCAAACTTGGACTTGGTTTAAAGTCTATGGAAATATGATTATGATATGATAACAATTGCATGGTTAATATGTGGATATGTATGAAATGCAATGAATATATGTGTTTAAATTATGGTTATTAGTATTGTGTAGATGTTGTGTGAAATAACTCTTTTCAACCAAGGAGTCAAAGCTAGTAGATTGTAGCCCATAGTAACTGGGAGTCGTAGCTTGTAGCCAAAGGGAGTTTTAGCAGTGATGTAGGAGAAGTTAGAAGAACACAAAAATTGCATAATTGGAGACATCTACTTGTCATGATTATTGTGAATCATCACATCATTTAATAAGACTACTTAAGGAGAAGAATTTTTCTACAATTGGGAATATAATGTGACTGTTTCTAAAATCCAAGTTTTAGTTTAAGATTGTTATAGCAGAGTTATAGTCCTATTTCAATTCTTCTTCCTTTTGAATTATGTTTTGATTACTCAAAATTTATCACACTCTATTTTGTAGGGAGTGGTGATTTATGATTAGATTTATGTTTTGAGTCCTTGTTCTAATAATACTCCATCACACCTATATGAATGGTTCGATGGTTGAGTTAGTTATTTAGTTGGAATAGAGAATATAATAGATAGATTTGTTCAGTTAGTTTCTATTTTCATACAAACATTGTTTTTTTCTCAATCATGATCTTATGAATAAGACATTCCAGAAGAATCTCTTTGGATTGTGATATCTTGAGTTATGCAATGAGATATTTTCAGTTGTTGTTGTGTTAACTTAGTTTGAGGAAGCTAGATTTGAGTTCACTTTATGGAGATAGTCACTTGAGCAAGGGCCACTCAAGGTAACTATTCCCCACTTTATTTTCTATACATTTATTTCTATTACAATAGTTAGTTTCATAATTATGTTTGTCTTATTAAATTCTTCATGTGGTGAATGTGAATGAGATTTTATCTTGTATTCATGCTTTAATTGTTTTTTATTATATAAGTAGGGAAGGAACCTGATCCCGTGGTAACTAGTAATAGCATCCACAAGATCAGTGTAAGTATAATAAAAAAAAGAAGAGCATACCACATATTAACCCAAAATGTGGTACTCGGACCATAACAAAGAATAACCATAAACTAGCAAGTTTGAAACCATAACATAGCCATTGAAAAATAAAATTCGAGGACAATCAAATGGAGAACTAATAGTTTAAGAGCAGACATAAGACCAAAACAAAAAGGAGAACATAATAGAAAAACATAGCCATTAATTGGCTTTAGTAATCAATTCCTAATTTTCACCAATCTAGGAAATGAATTCCCTCCTGCCTGGGCCAACTCCATGTGCCTGATTCTTTTCTTCTTCGTGTATCCTAATCTTCTTCAACTTCATCTTTATCTTAGTTTGACCAGTAATAGCTCCCACCATGGCATGACACATCAAACCATTAGTCACCTTCATTAGAGTGATGATCGCTTTCTCCATATCTTCCATCTGAACCTAAAAAAAGGTAATTCTTCTTTTCAAGAAATGAACATTAGTAGCTTCAAGAATAGTAGCATCTTGGGCTTTGTTCTCCACTTCAGTGAACTCCTCCATATCCCCAATATCCTCTTCCCTCTCAATGTCTTCCTCCTCCTTGTCATCAATATCCTCCTCAACATCTTCTTCTTCCATCTCATAGGCGCTATCTTCAAACTCCATATCTTCACTTTCCTCATCCACCTAAGGTTTGAAATCTTCCACAATCAAATGGTCATATTCATCTAACTCAATTTCTTTCTATTTACCTCTTTTATCCACATACATGACCTTGGCTAACCTCATCGATCTTCATCCTCCACACATTATACCCATCTTCCCATCCTTCACTTCCTCCCTATGGTTTCCATCAGGATCTTCAATAATTTTACTTCCTCAATTTCTTATCTTTTTCAATATTTTCCTATTGGGGGGTTCAAGTAGTAGTGGTGAATGTTTCCTTTTTTTGGGGTTAATTTGAGAAAACTCATACTCAAGGGTTTTCTCCATAGAGGCTTTATCGCGTTTAAAGCTAGAGGATTTGGAACCAAAGATGGCCAAAGGGGTAGCGCTGAACGAAGAGCCCTCCCGCGAATCAAAGTACTGGGTGGTAGACCTAGGGTTAGGCCCTAGGTTCATATGCTCACCATCTATGGGTAAACCCTCTTCCTCTTCATCATTTTGGTGTTGGTTATCCTGCCTAACCAACAATGGGTTGTCATGGGGGTTATTTGCAAGGGAAATTTTTTAAAGGGCTAGCATTAAACCCTAGTGCAAAGGGGCGACACCCCATTCTCAATATTTTTTGTAGAGAGGATAGCAGATAGAAGGGAAAATTTATCCTCTCATTATGGTAGATATGATTGAGAATAGGAAAATAGTAGGCATAAATAGTCATGCACCTACCTTCAAGGGTAAAGTAGCACATAAAAAACATGCTTACTAGGGAAAACGATAGAGGGAGTTCAAGTTGTGCATAACTATTCTAAAACCTCGTTAGCTTATCACCATCATGCAAGAATTTTTCCACAAATTTTTAATAATCCGCCCCACTTTTCTTCGCCACCTTTCTCCCATCATTTACCAAATGAGTAGCTTCTACTATAAACTATGTTGTGACTTCAAATTTCATCGCCCTAATTGAAACATTCCCTTCTTTCCAAGAATTGGTGAACTTGGCCATTAGATTTTCATTATAGCCCTTCACTGCTTCAAAGAAGGGAGCCATCCCCGCCGTTCTAAACATCTCCCATATATCATAATTTTGCTTAACAACAACATAGTTAGAGGGTTCAATGCATTTCCTAGGCCCACTCATTTTAGAAGTTTGCAAAATTTTGAAGCTTTTATTTTGATTAGCAATTCTCTTCATTCCACCCCAAAAAATGAACACTCCACCATGGCAGACTCCAAACTTGTAGAGAAAACACTTAGAGTTACTGGGAACAAGGTTGGTGTTTAAAATGTTTATACAAATTTTCCAAATGAGGAACACCACAAACACAAACTTGAGGATGCAATTGGAATGATTAACCTTCCTCATAATAAATTCTTCCATATTATCAAACTTGAGCCAAGCTTTGAAAATGTTGTGGGATGATATTTTTGGCACATCGAAGATTTTTGAAATGACCCAAGCTTTGTAGTTACAATTCAACATGTGATACAAAGAGTGCTCAGGAATGATTACCTCATTAAATATTTTCTTGATGATAATCTTCATATCATTACCCTTGATTTGGAGGATGCCAACCTTATAATCAGTAATTTTTTATCTCATTCCATTACCAGATCTAGTTATCACCCTACCTAGGCCCCTTATCCCAAACTTATAAGTTGTAGAAATTTTCAAATTTTTATTTTAACACATTATCCTTTATTTCTTGTGGCAATTGACCATACTCCCAATAGGACCAATTGTTAAAATTAAGACCCTCATTAGCAGCTATATCTATGAAGCTATTTCCCTCCCTATAAACATGTTGAATTCTACAATGAGTAAAAAATTACATATGCACCTTATAATTGACCATTATATCTCTTATTTCCTAGGAAACAACACTACCACCCTTCAAAATATCAATAATTAGTTTAGAATATCCTTCCAAAATGACTTCCTGGAAGCCTAAATCTCTTAACAACTTGATGCCTCCCCAAGAAGTCATGGCCTCCACTTTGTTGTTAGAACAGATTCCAACATTTTTCCCATAACCAACTATACAATCACCAAGATGGTTTCTTAAAAGGTCACTAGCCCTTGCCAGGCCAGGGTTACCTTTGAAGCATCCATCAAAATTATATTTGATCTAATCCCTCTTTAGAAGGTTCCAAACAGTAGTGCTCAAAAGAAAATTAGTCTAGTTAATATTAGTAAGATCCTTTCTTAGACCCCTTAATTGTTTTATTATCATTTCCTTGTGTGAAGGAACAACCTTAGAGTAGTTGTATCTCCCTGCTTCCACATTTTCCTTCATTTGATTTTTTATGGTTATACATAACTCATTGATGTTTCTCTAAGTCTCCCTAAAGATCCTATTGTTTTGCTCCTTCCAAATCCCCCATGTTATGAAAGGAGAGACTTGATTCCAAATATCTGCAATGATCTTGTGATAGTAAGGACCAAAGGACCGACTATCAATAAACATTTTTATGGAAGGAGGGAAATCCAATCAGTGCATAACAAAGGGAGGAAGAAGGACTAGATTTCTCTTGAGAACATACAATTGAAGAACAAGTGCATAATTTTCTCTTCCTCCTCTTTACAAATGGCACATATGTTAACCAAATGGAACCCCCTTCTAACCATGTTATCAATAGTTAGGATTTTTCCATGAGAAGCAATCCACCAAAAATAGTTAACTTTAGGGGTCAAATATTTTATCCACACTTTATTCCATAAGGGATCCATGTTTGCTATTAAAGTTTTTCCTAATTCCACATAGGCATTTTTGACATAAAAATAGCCTAAGGGGTTATCAATCCATAATCTTTCATCCCTCCTATCTTTAGAGAACCGGTTGGCCTCCCCAATTAAACAATCAAGTCTTTGCACCACAATCTCCTAGTTTTGCTTTATATCACCTCTTAGCTTAGCTCCCTTGAGCAGGTTGTTATATTCCATCCACCTGTGCTCAACTTTCTCCCAATTAATATATCCAACAACCTTCTTTCCATAGGTTCTGATCAATCTTTGATTCAGGGGGTTGAGGTTGTTTAAAAATGAGAGAGGGGGCCCATTCCAAGAGTCTTTTCAAAAGTCAGTATCCATACCATTACCAATGCACATTCTTGCACCCTTTCTTAGCACACTTTTAGTTTTAATTAGGTGGTTCTAGAAGACATAACCATAAGGCAGATCAAAAGAAGTGAGGAAACAACCCTAATCTTTGTTTCTAAAGTATTTAGCTTTAAGGATCTTGACCTAGTCTTTGGTTCCTTCCAAAAAATTCCATCCTAGGTTAGCTGCCAGAGCTTTATTAGAGAGTTTAATTCTCCTTATCCTCAAGCCACCAACACATTTAGGAGCACAAAATTTCTCCCACCCAACCAACATCATTCTATTTATTTCCTCAATTCTAGATCATAAGAATCTTTCTTGGACTTGTTCAATTTTTTCTAGAATAAAGGCAGGGATGTTGAATAGTGACAAGTAGTAGATCAGAATATTTTGAAGCGAGGATTTTGGCAGTTGGAGCTTCCCAAGTTGACTTATAAGTTTTCCTTTCCAACTAGGGAGCCTATTTTGAATTCTTTAAATAATGTGGTTCCAATAATTGCTATCCATGTTTTTAGAGATCAAGGGTAGGACAAGGTAGGTAGTGGGAAAAATAGCTTCCTGACAGCCCAAAATTTAAACACCTTTGTCTTTCACCATTTGGTCAGCATGAAAGAAGTATAGCTTACTCTTATTTTAATTTATATATTGACTTGAAGTAGTGGAATAGTCATTTAGGATGCATTTCCATTGACTATCTTCACCAAACTATTGATGAGAAGCAAGCAGGAGGGATGAAGTAGCCTTGACACCTTCCAGAACCTTAGAATCGAGAAGTTTTTGGATATTTTTTCCAAAGACCTTAGTAACAATAATAAAGAGGTATGGGGAGAGAGGGTCTCCTTGCCTAAGACCACGACCACAAGAGAAGAAACCATGAGGAATTCCATTCACCAAAATTGAGCACTTCAGGGTAGTAACACAAGTAGTGATCAGCTTTAGAAATCTTCCATTAATCCCAAACTTCTTAAGAACAACAAATAAAAACAGCCATGAAACTTTTCCATAGGCTTTAGAAATGTCAAGTATCAAATCCATCCCCACATTTTTACTAAGAGCCATTGAGTGGAGAATTTCATGGGTCATTATGGCCACATCCAAAATGTTTCTTCCTTGACTAAATTATTTTTGGTTTCGAGCTATCATTTTGGCTAGAATAACTTTCAATCTTATCACTATTATCTTAGAAAAAAATGTATACATAGTGTTGCAAAGACTAATGGGTCTAAAGTCATGCATAGAAGAAACCTTTGCCTCTTTGGTAATAAGGCCAATGAAAGTAGCATTAAGTTGATTGAAAAGCCTACCAAATCTAAAGAAGTCTCTAACAACATTAAAGAGATCAGACTTTACAATTTTCCAATATAGCTAGAAGAAGGTTGGGGGGAACCCATCAAGTCCAAGGGATTTGTAAGCACCAAAATAAAAAAAAACTTCTTTCACCTCCTACATAGAAATAGTTCTAGATGTCACCTAGAGATCCTGATCAAGAATTACCTTAGGGACAACTTGAAGGATATCATCAAATTCTTGTTCAGAAGCCACAAGTTCATTTTGGAGGGAGGAGAAGAAGGAAACAACTTCTTTAGCAATTTATTTTTTGTAGTGACCAAATTTTCATCTTCTTTCTTAAGTTGTCTTATCTTGTTCCTACTTTTGTCTTTCATAGTGGATTGGTGGAAAATTTTGGTATTTCTATCTCCATCCTGGAGCCACTAAACATGAGATTTTTGTTTCCAAAAAATCTCCTATTTGTTGATCTTGAACCATTAGGTTCTCAGGTTACATTCATGGTTACAAATATCTTCATTTACCATCCCAGACTCCATCTTATCTGACACTTCCTTAAACCCCTCATCCAAGGACTTTTTTGTTTAAAAAATGTTTCCAAAGGTAAGCTTGTTCTAGCCTTTCACTCTTTCTTTAATTCTTTTCAATTTATCAACAAGACAAAATATAGGGGTGCCAACTGAGGGTTCATTCCACCATTTTTCAATTAGAGCAACAAAATTAGGGTGAAGGGTCCACATTATTTCAAATATAAATGGGAAATAACATTTAACAGAGTCGACATTTCTCTCTAGCATGATAGCATTATGATGATATCCAATTCTTGGAAGGGAAAAGAGAGAAAGGTGTTGAGATGTTCCAATTGGAGTAAACTAGGAACCTATCCAACTTAACTTGAATCAAATGATTTCCAAGCCTCCTATTGGACTAGGTAAATTGGATACCTAGAAGGGGGACATCATATAACCCCACAAAGTTAAAGAATCTAGACAAATCCATCATACTTTTGGAATAGTCAAAAAGGCCCCCCAGCTTTCCTGAAGGTAGAAGCGAAGAGTTGAAATCTCCTCCAAGAATCCAAAAATCCCCCTTTCTACTCTTTATTCTATCATGACGGGAATTAGGAGCATAAAGATTAATCAGATTTCATTTTCTAGAGGTAATGAGGTCTTCAAAGGAAACCATAAGAAAGTTTTTACCAAAGAATCCCATAGAGACTTTAAGTTTCAAGGGGTTCCATAGAGTAACAATACCCCCAAAGCACCTTCAGCCTCACTCAAAAAATAATTAGCCCTAGGTGAAATATTCAAAATAATCTTATCAAAAAAATTCTTCTCTTTTTCTATTTCCTGAAGTAACAAAACACCAACTTTGTTATCCAACAAGCAAGTTTTAACCAAAAAATGTTTATAGGGACTATTAAGGCCCCTAATATTCTAGGATAGGATCTTCATTAACAGGGGGGCAGCCCACCAAGTCACTAGGAAATAGAAAGGGAGGGGAAACAACCTCCCTCACTTCTTTTTAGACTTTGAAGCTGCAGTTGAGTCCAAAGTCTTTTGTTTTCTTGAAGCCACACCACACATAGTGTCCTTGTTTCTTATTTCCTGAAGGTCTTCCAACCTTATTTCCTCCTCCTACATTTGGTTTATTTTACTTTTTTGACTTGTTATTAGCTTGAATCCAGTCTTCATTAGCCACCTCATCTGAGGGTGAAGATGGGAAACCCAACATAGCCCTTCACTCCTTGATATTCCTCCCTTCCTTCTAAAAGATATCTCCCTAAGCTAGAAAGGGAGGAAATGAAGCTTTAGCAACCTAAGAGAAAATTTCTCATTCCTCGAAAAACTAACTATTCCCTTCCAATCAAGGAATAGATATATTAGCCAAACCCTGATTTATTTCTAGTTTCTCATAGAAATTTCTTCACCTCTTCATTTGTTTCTTTCAAGGCCAATTTCTCTTTTGAATTGATTTTGCTTCCCTCACAAGAAGCCTCTTCCAAACTTACCTTATACCCCATGCACCGAGAAACAAGTGGGGGGACTTCTTGAACCACTTCTTGAGACTTAGATATTTCACTAATCTCAGGGTAGCTTCTTTCAAGGCTTCCAAAGCACCACCATTATTTTCTTTTACCATTCATGGGGAATCCTTAGCAACATCCTTTTGTTCCATTACCATAGACTTTATTATAGGACAAAGCACCTCACTTGACACATTTTGAGGCTTCTTATTATAGGAGTCAATTAGATGGACAATTTTTTTGCAGGATTGACAAAACAGTCTAGCATTTTCATATTCAAGGGGTTGGGAATAACATCCAAACTTTGATTTCAAAAGTACTGAAGTAGGAAAAATAGTGTTAACAGCCACATTAACACAAATCCAAACAAAAACTAAGTGGGACTTTTCTTGGGTTATCGTATCAACATCCAAAATGTTTCCAAAATAGTTGGAAATCCCCTTGAAGATTCTACTATCCCAAAATTCTAAAGGTAGTCTAGGTAGGCGTACCCACGTAGGAGCAATAGCACCTAGGTCAGAAGAAGGGTCAAAGCCCAACTTCCACTTACACAAGGAGAGGAAGTTCTTAAAACCAACTTCAAATTCCCGAGGGCCTCCCGTAAGAACCTTTAACATATCCTCATAGACAACAAAGGAGAATAGGAAAATACCTTTTTGCATAACACTAATAGAAACACTGCCTTTTAAATTCCAAATAGAGATGACCCAATGCCTTACCTATTCTATGTTTGGGCAGTATGCCAAGAATTTTACCACTAATGTCAGCTTGAGGTTGTCCATATCTTTAATCATCGGTGGTTTAGGAACATCAAATTCCTGACCAATCACTGAACAAGAGGCAGCCTCCATGTTCAGCCTAACTGAAGTCGGCGACCTACCACCCACCATTTTATCCACAAAAGAAGCAGGTACTTCTTCAAAGAAAAAAGATTCCAAACCCAAGGATGGGGATAGAGGTGACTTTCCAACTATACCAACTTCTAGTGCAATAGAAGAAGGGACATTGGTACCAGAAGGAGTACCAATACAGGGAAAACCATTTATTTAGTGCTTTAATTAATCCATACATTATTGTCCAAAATTAGTCAATTTAGTTGAGTAAGTATTGGTTAATTACATAATTCATTTCTTGGTAATGAACTAGTCACAATATTTAGTTGTAAGTACCTGTAGCAACAGCTTCAACATTACCTCTTTTCACTATTATGCAATTTATGATTTCCAATATGTATAAACACCTATGCTAGAGTGATATAGGTAGTGAAGAGTCTTTAAAAGCACATATAGTGTTAGCATCATCAAAATCTTATGTTATCCTTGATTGATAAATTAAATAAAAGCCTTTCAATGATTTAGTGAATTGTTTAGTAGGACCACCTCTGAATTGTTTGTTTGACACCAAGTTTCCTAAACAGTCATCTAGCCATTTCAACAATAGTTCTATGCTTCCTTTCTGCTACACCATTTTGTTGAGGTGTATAGTGAATGGTTAGCTTGTCTTTAATACCAAAAGACTTTAAATAACCATTAAAATAATTATTTACATATTATTTACCATTATTAGTTCTAAGAGTTTTGATTTCAAAACTAGATTTTCTATCAAAAAATTTATGAAATTCAAAATATATATCAAAAACTTGATCTTTACTTTGAAGAAAATAGATCCATGTTCTTTCAGAATCATCATAAATAAAATAAGTGTATACCTTGTTCCTTGGATGGAGCTATTCTCCACGGGCCCTAAAAGGTCACTATGGACTAGGTGCAACTTATGATGTGTCCTCCATGCTTGACCTTGTGGAAAGGGCTCCCTATGCATCTTACCACTCATGCATCTTGTGCATACAATTTTAGACGAAACAATGATACAAAATCCTTCTACCATATTAGATTTTTGCATCAAGAAAATATTTTTAGCCTGAATATGACCAAGTCTTTCATGCCAAAAATTGAAATAGATGGTAGATAGTAAAGAATATTTAGAATGAGAAAAGTTGTAAAATTTAAACAAATTATCATTTTTTAATTTAGCACAAACAATGAGTTTATGATTTTACTTTGGATGACTAACATAGCACATATCTTTATAAAATTTTATTTTATAGTCTTGACAAAGCTTAGCTACTGAAAGAAAATTAGTTTTTAATTTAGGAACATACAAAATATCATGTAACTTACCATTAGGAACATTCACATCTGTAATTGCTTCTACTTTATAACTATGATTATTAGCAAGTTGAAGTGGAACACTAGATATGTCATGTTGCATGGATTCAAATATCTCTTTATGAGAAGTAACATGTTGATAAGAACTTGAATTGATAACCCATTCAAGAGGTTTTGAAGCATTATAACTGCAAGTAAAGGTACGTATATATTGATTTGCATTGTTGTTAAACCTATTAGTATGAGGTTTATTATGTTGATTATTTTGCTTCATGGGATTTTTATCATTTTGTTTCTTAAAACAAGTATTAGACCAATGACCATCTTTATCTCAATAAGTATAGTGAGGTCTCTTTTGAGAATTATTTTTTAAGTATCATTAGTATTATTACGATGAGATTTAGGATTATAGTAATGTTTATTATGAGGCTTAAATTTTTTCTTATGGTTCTAGATATAAAATCATGCTCACTATTTTTTAGATTATCAAATTAAATCAACTTTTGATTTTTCTTTCCTTAATAAATCTTTAAAAATATCATAAGTTGACTAGCTAATGAGGGAATAGCTAATTGAGCATGAATATTAGTAATAAACTATTGAAATTGTTTAGGAAGACATTTTTTAAGAATAATATGAATTACTCTAATATTTGCAAGTGTTACTCCTAAACCATACAATTGACTATTCAATGCATCAAATTTTAACAAAAAATTATCCATAGTTTTCAAACCAATATATCTCAAATTTTCAAATTAATCTTGAAGTTGTATCTTTCTTGACTCATTTGAACTATTATAGATAGTTTTGAGGATCTCTCATGCTTTATAGGCTTTCACAAAGTTCCTATTATGGACATATAGTTTGGGAGACATTGAAATTCCTATGAGGCCAAGAGTTTCCTCATTTTGAGTCCTCCACTTTTCTTGAACCTCCTTAGATGTGGATGGATCAGATTCATTGCAACATCCAAGAGATATTTAAATCTAAACATAAATGAAATGTGCAGTTTTCAAGAATTAAAATTAGAGCTATTTAATTTAATTTCTAAAATTAGAGTTGACATGATTTCAGAATGATAAAAAATATTTTTCACAATTATAGAAAAGAAATAATAATCAATTGTTTGGAAATGAAATTTTTTAGTGTCAAGTAATTAATTTTTAAAAAATAGTTTAAAAAATATTAACCCCTTTGATGAAATTTCTAAGCTTGCTTTAGAAAAAATGAATTTTTACATTTTATTCAAAAATCTTTGTAAAATAAAAATAATTTTAAAATTAAAAAATGATATAAAAAAATTAACATATATATTTTAAAATCAAACAACTAAAAAAATTAATTTAAAAAAGAATTCTTTTAAAGAAATATTTTTAATATCCTTTTAAAAATATATATTATTAAAGTTTTTTTTACTATTAATATTATTAATATTTTATATTAGTAAGACTTTATTTTTTTAGAAACTACTTAAAAAAAATTAAAGTTTTAAAAAAACAATGATTTTTTTTCAAAAAAAATTATTAAACTTAGGGGACCACAAAATGTGGGGGGGGGGGAATTTAATCTTTGTTTCAGAACTTTTGTATTTTTAAAAGGAGTAAAGAATTATGTTAAATGTATTTTAGAAAAAAAAATGTATTTGCAGATTGAATGAATTGAAAAAAAAACTTTGATATATTTTATTGAAATTATTATTGTACATATGTAAAAAAAAGTTATTTGAAAAGAAATTTTTTATGATGTTTTTTTTATATAAATTTGTTATTGCAGATTTAAAAATAATTATTGTAGATTTAATGAAGAAATCTTTATTGTATTTTTCAAAACTAATATTACAAATTATATGTGTATTTTATTTAGAAAACTATGATATAATTTTTTTTAAAAAAATTGGGTATTGTTGATTGTAAAAATATCTTCTAGAACAAATTCAATGTAGATTGTATATATTGAAAAAAAAAATTAATGTATATAAAAAAATATCATTTGAAATCTATATTGTAAAAAAAACAACTTAGAAAATTTTGATTGCTAAATATTAAAAGGGTTAGAAAAATATTAAGAACATTTTGTTTTCACAGTCCATGATAGTTAGTGTGTAGATTTCTGGAAAAAACTGTGTGCAGATTTTTGGATCAGAAAAATCTGCACACAGTTTTTTCCAGAAATCTACACACTAACTAGAAAAATATTATTAAATTATTAAAAAAACTAGCTCTTTTTTATCTTCTCTCAAAAAATGAACCTCCAAAGTGAATGTTTCAAAGAGATGGTAAACCTTCAACATTTTTTTTCAAATAAGGATTATTAAAACTTGCTCTAATACCATGAAAGGAATAATCGAATAGAAATTGTTTGAAAGATAATATTACAATCAAGATGAGAACCATGAGCGAGTACACCAACTTCCAAGAGAGGACACAAGATTTTGTAAGGGGGAAAAGAAAAGAAAAACTCACAATATTATGAAAATAACATAAAGCCTAAGAATATTACTAAGAGAGAAAGAGAGAGAGAGCTCATAGAATGATTCATAGAAGAATGAGAGAAGCACCTCAAAATAGAGTTGAGAAAAGAGTTGCATAAGTAACTCCTAAGTCTATGCATGTCACCTTTCATCCTATGTGTGTGCAAGGTATCAGGATCTTTTTAAAGAGGAGGTTACACCTAAGCCTAATATTCCTCAAAAAAGAATTATAAAAATGAGTCGTTCTCACATATGTGTGAACATACTCAAAGAAGACAAGAGACTTGTAAGGATTCCTTTAGAATATTTCTAAGAGTATTTTAATAATACAAATTAATAAATAATTTTTACCTAAGTAAATATTAATTTCTAACAATACTATTATACATAATATTTATATTATATAATGTATAGTATATTAATATTATTATATGCTAGTATATATTAAATATTAAATATTAGTTTATCATATATTATATTATATATATTAATATTTTTGATATATTAAAAAGACACTATGGGGTCCAAACCCATAATTACATTGTTAAAATTTTGGATGGAACCTTTACAAAATTATAAAAATTAAAAAGAACTTTTAATTTTTCTTTATTGTAGATCCAAGTTTTCCTCCACCATGACTTCAGTGTCTTCCTCCATCTCCTCCTCCATGCCATGTGCTCTTGCAACTATTGCAAGGGATAAAACCATCAACATTTACATAGGCCTAAAGGCCCTTATGATTTCTTTGAGAAGAGAAATATTGCCCAACACTTGTTATGTCCTTGCATCTATCTCTTCACCCACAATCCAAACCAAGAACAACACCGGTGGTCTGTTGTATTCGAGGGTGAGTTGTGGCCACACCACTCTTGTGGGCCTCAACTCCTACTCAACCACCACCATATTTAGGTAGTAATCCATTGCCTCCCTCCATCAAGCTTTAACTAGCCTCCTCATCAATCGCTTCACAAATTCTCTATTTCTCGTGCATGTAGTATTCACACCATGAACATGGAGGCAAAATCCATGTTAACCATGTAGAAATAGGTGGAGAGGATGAATCTAAACCTAAATTAGAAAATTCTAAGGCGAGTGTAATGTGTCTAGATTGTATATTAACTTGACTATTTGCAATGGTAGATTTCAAATGAAATTGAATGATTTAAGATGCAAAAATGCAACCTATATGCACTTTTCACTAATGCAATGTTTAGAAGCCTTAAATGAAAATTAACTAATGCAAATCTAATGCAAAGTTAATGAAAACTATGACTACAATGTTCTACAAATTAGAAACTTAAAGGGTCCAAAGGTTAGGTTGACCAAAATGGACAAAGAGAAATAAGTGTCCACCTTTTAGAAGATGGAACTTAGGACCTACTTCACGCTTTAGTTCATTAGGAAACCAATATCCCTCAACCAAGTGACTCAATCAAGGGAAGGAATAGGGATTTATTTGTGTGATTAAATGGGGTTTCACCATTAAAATTAAGCTTCCAAGGAGAAATGCAAACACTCATGCACTACACCCTTAAAACTTGAAAGCATTAAATCAAATTGAAAAATAACATGAAATAGATAAGTACTTGGAAGAATGATGGAGTCAAAGAAAGGTCTGAAACCCTAAAAATCTATTGTTTGAGGCACAATGGGATTGATATACCAAGTTGGGAAATTTAGTCCCAATATAGGGTTTTTGGACAAAATCTAGAATCTTTTGGTGATTGATCAAGATCCATTGACTGGTGATCAGACATTGTAAGGGGACTATTACGCCAGGTTGGGCATATGAGTCCCACTCTAGGGTTTTTTGAGTGTCTTTCTAAGTCTTCTGAACCCAGATCTGAAAATTTCAAATGTTGTCGAAAGGCTATATCAGGGACTAAATCACCAAGTTTGACGAATGAGTCCCATTCACATAAATCTACAAAACACACATCACAAGAGCAAGAGAGAAAATGTTGTTTTGTTAGTGGATGGGAGTCTACCTCAGTCAAACCCCATTTGAGTAATTAAATAAATGAGTTGAAATAACATGAAGGAATGATGAATCAACAAATGAATGTAACAACTCACCAAACCTTGTTGGATCCTTGGAGTGTAGCTATGCAACTTGTACAAAATGGCTTCAATGGATGTAGATCTTGATCATGAAACTTGATATGGATTTGAATTCTTGAACTTGGATCACAAATGCTACATCAACATGCTAGCTCACAATCACACATGATGCATGAATACCTTGACATGATGCTTGAATCTTGAATTGATGCTCAAAATGCTTGATAATTAGCTCTTGAATTCTTGAAAATATCTATTGAAAGCTCTAGATCTTGATGAAACTATCTTGCTTGAATATTATTAGTGAAATCATGATTTGAACCTTAGTTATTATAGGAATTTCATCTAATTTACTGTTTACTAGATCCCAAATACCAACATTCATAAAATTTGAATTGAAAACCTTGATTTCCCACTCAAAACCCTAAAAATGTGCCAAATGGGACTCATACGCCCAAGGTGGCATATGGGTCCCACCTAGGGGACTCATATGCCCAAGGTGGTTTATGGGTCCCACCCTAGCTTCTTAGGGTGAGAGAATGTCAGGGGGTTGAAATATTAAATGTATTTGTTGAATTTGTCAGGATTTTGGTTGAAATAAGAATTGGGATATGTAATAAAGGATATTATGGGCCTATTAATGATGATTTGAAGGTCATGAATGTAAGAGAGCCCAAAACTTAGTGTGAATATGTAAATAAATACGCTTTACAACACTAAATTAAGGAAAAATTAGGTCCATTTAGTTTTAATGGAACCTAAACTTAATGTGAATGTGTAAAACACATTACAACACTAAATCAAGGAAATGTTAGGCTTAGTTTAATATTAATTATTCCCAAATTTAGTGTGAAAAAGGGATACTTATTTCTATGCTACATTATGTTGTTGACATTTTGGACATTTCTTAACATGACCAAAACAATCTTGTTCCATATTTTACCAATAACATCCAATATAAATTAATCTTTGATCTAACAATCTTCCTCTAAAATTCCCCTTGTAAGCACACACATGAGCTTCCTGAAGGGCCATAGGGATTTTAGATTGTTTAATAAATCAAGGAGAAGACCATTAAATTATCACCTATATAATATGTTAGCTAGGAGTATGTAACGAGTTGCAAGCTTCCAAATGATGAGAGCCATTTATGTTCTATTTTATGCCATATTCTAGCCTATTTCACGCACCTCTAAACCCATCCCAACATTCCATTTCCATTTTATTTCACACTATTTTGTCACCTTTATGTTGCATATGGTTACATATATATAAAAGGTATTTAATACAGTTTTGATCATGGGGGGGTTTCTACTATTGGTGCTAATGCTTCCTTGGTTTCACATTGGAGTGAGCCATGTATACAGTATTTTTTCCTATGTACTAGGTGGATGCAGTGGTTGGTTACCCATGCATTTTGGTGAGATGGATCACTTAGCATATGGACACTCTTGCATTCCTATTTCTAGAGGTGACCTTCCATTTTTCACTTGATCAATTCTTCAAACTATTGGTACTTGTGACATCTGTATCTTTGAGTTCTTGATGTTTTCCTTGGTTTTCCATTGGATTCGAGTAGTGTTGTTGGGGGCCCTCATACAAATTCTTTTCTTCTTGATCCTGATCATCATATGTTTCAATGGAGGTTCTTCTTTTGGCATTACAACAGTCATTCTTCGACAATGTTTGTAGCTTCTTCATGCTTTAGTGATGTTCTTTTGTTCATCCTTTGTTCCTATATTTTGGGACAACCTTGTCTTTTTTGGAGACTTCTTCAGTCCTTCACTTAGCTTTCATCTCTTTTTGGAGTGGATTTTTTCCCATGAGGTTTTCTCTATTTCTCCGCATTATAGAGATGTTTTGTTTGTACATGGGTACCTTACATGGACTTGTTTTTTGGGACCCATCTTGCATTCTCTTTTTTTAGGGTTTTTAACTACTCCCTAAGTTCATCTTAAGGGGGGCTATTAGAGTTATCATGTCATTAGCTAGTAATTAATTAATCTTTAATTGATTATTAGTCTAATTTATTCTTTGCACTTAAGCTAAACTTAGGAGTTCTTTTATGCTTTATTAATTGAGTCAATATTAGATTATGTCTCATCTCATGTGATGTTGACACTTGTCATGATTTGAGCCCTTTCTCATTTAGGGCTTTATTCTTATAAGCATTCAACCCTTATTGTAATTACTCTTGGATATTATCTAGAGCTTTCATAACTTCTTGAAAGTCTCTTCTGTAGCTTTTTCTTGTTGAAGAATATTGCATATATTGTTTGCAGATCTCTTGCGTAGAAGGTGTATTTGTTTTTTGTTTGATCCTATGGCTCAAGGTTTTTTGCTTGTTTCACAATTCTAGCACTATTAGTATAACTCCATATCCATATCTAATTTGACTCTTAGAACCATCAAAATATAATTCCTATGTCTCATTATCATCTATCTTTAACAATTTTCATCAAAAAATGAGCCTTGATTTGGTAATACTAATGGTGAAGGAGCCTCAACTAAATGGTCGGTCAACACTTGCCCTTTGATTTATTTGTGAGAAACAAATTTAAGGTCAAATTTAGTTAACAACATAACTCACTTAGCCAGACATCATGAAAAATAAGTTTTGGTGAAGAGGTATTTTAAAGGATGAAATTTTGTAACGACATGCACTTCTACATTTAATAAATAATGTCTCAACTTGTTGGTAGTGAACACAAGAGCCAAACATTGTTTTTTATATATTTTTATAAAAAAATTCATAATCAATCAATGTTTGAATGATGCAATAAATATGATGTTCTTTACCATTCTCATATTTTTGTTCCAAAAACACAAGGGCAAGGGTTGAAGCTGGAAAATAAAGAATAAAAGGTTTCCTTGGTATAACTGGTTGTAAAACAAGAGGATTGGATAGTTATTGTTTCAAGTTTTCAGAATCCTTTTGACAATCCCCATTCCATTCAATCTTTGATTCTTTCTTAAGGAGTTGGGTGAAAAGAAGAATCTGATCCACCAATGATGCAACAAAATGAAAAATAGCTTGAATTTTTCCTTGTAAGCTATGCAATTGCAAAATGTTCTTAGGAGGTGGCATGTTTATTATAGCATCAATATTTTTTGTTTCCACCTATATGCCTCTATGTGACACTATAAATCCAATAGTTTTCCACTATCCACACTAAAGACACATTTCTTTGTGTTTAGTCTCATGTTATATTTATGAATTCTTTTAAAGATTTGATGAAGGATTTTGACATGATCTTGACATGTGATGGACTTAGCCAAAATGTCATCAACATAACCTTCCAAAATGTTGCGTATGAAGTCATGAAATATTAGTTTCATAACTCTTTGATATTTCGCTCTAGTTTTTTTCAATCCAAAAGGCTCAACTACCCAACAAAATATTCCCCAAGGCGTACTGAACATTGTTTTATATTGATCTTGAGCGTTGATAAAAAAATGATTATATCTTGAAAAACCATCCAAAAATGATAATAAAGTATGTCCCATAGTTGAATCCACTATCATATCAATTTTTGGAAGGGGAAAATTATCCTTTAAAGATGTTTTATTAAGATCATAGAAATCCATACACATTCAAATGAGATTATCAGGTTTTGGTACCACAAAAATATTATGTATCCAAGGTGAATAATCAACAGGGTAGATGAAACTATCTTGTAAAATTTTCTCAATCTTAGCCTCAACCAATATTTAGCCACCTTAGGATTCATCTTGCATATATTTTTTCCAACGGGTTTATCATTATCTTTGAGAATAATGTTATGTGTGAATATCTTAGGGTCAATACCCAACACATCCGAATAATTCCAAGCAAATATTTTAGGAAAGTCATGTAACAATGTTGCATGATCTTCTTGTTCATTATCATCAAGACATTTTCCAATATGAATCTCTTTTTCATCATTAGATGGGTCCATTGATATGTTTATGGTGTCTCCTACAAGTAACACATTGTAGTTTGGAACATCATGAATTGTTTTGGATTCATCTTGTTCACCATCACGTAATTCAATTTCTCTCCAAAAATATCCCTTAGCATTTAAACAATAGGGAAATCTATGATTGTGTTAATGGCTAAGTAAAGTTTCATACATACACAAAAATTCCGCTAGAGACTCATCATTTTGAAAGGTATCCAATGACATATCTTAACATGTTGTGTCTGTAAGTGTGGAAAAAGTAAAATAAATACAACTAAATACACCTCTTAATGAGACATTGTATCAATTTATTAAACATGAATTAAAATAATTTAAAACAAAGAAAAGCTTGAAAGCGTCTCATTGTCTCCTATCTCCAAAGATTTATGAGTCACGAAAAGGCTCTTATATTTGGTAAAGTACTGTGACTATTAAAATTCCTATTCAGAGAACATAATGATGGTAAATGTTGTGATGTGATGATTGCTAATGATTCCTAGATGATATGGAGCTACCATTAACTATCTTGACATGAAACCTACTAAATGGAAGCTACAATAAAAACTAATGATGCTACTGTGATTCTAAATATACTGATGCTATGATGCTATGCTAATATGCTAAATGATAATTGATGCTAATGATAATGCTAATTCTTAAGATGCTTGAGTGCTAAATCCTGCAGATTAAGTTTGCATAAAAGATGATAATTCTTGGGGTCATTTTCATGCTTTAGAAGGCTATATATATAGATTTTCGGCAATAGTTTTGCATAGGGGTAACACAATAGAGGCTGAGATTAAATATGGAGATTTGAATGGTAAGAGATGAGAAGGTGGAGCTAATCATGGGGATTGTTCCTCCCCATGAAAACACCAGGCAAGATGAGAGGAAATATTTAAGAAGATTGAGAGGATTGCCTGCAGGTTTGTCCCTGAGGCTTTTCCCTTGAATGTTAGTTAAATTAATTAGATTTGAAAAATATAATTTTATTAGTGAGTGAATAGAGGGATTTGATTTATGCATTTATTTGAATATATTTGATTTATTCAAATTTAGTAAAAAGAGAGATAAATATAATTTAATAAAAAAAACTATAAAAGTTGTTTATTAAATTAAAATAGAAGGAATATGATAATAAAATTAAATATTTTAGGATATCTTTATTTAATTAAGAGGAAATATGATAAGATAATTAAATAACACAAATTATTGAAGTTGTGTATTTAATTTAATGGATAGAATTTAATGGATAAAGTATAATAATGATAATAATTAAATAAAACAAAGTATTTAATTTTGTTTATTTAATTAAGAGGAAAATAATATGATAAAATAGAAGAATTAATAGTGAACTTAATATAAATAAATATTTCTATTTATTTATTGAATAGATGAATTAAGATTAATTAATTAAATAAGTTATATTTAATTAATTAGATTCTCCGGACCATTTTTAGGTGTATACATTTGCCCCTCTTTGAAGTGATGTGTTTACACATTGCTTCAAAGATAATTTTGTGCTACTACTACTAGTATTGACGAAAAAAATTTCAATGTGCCCTAGACATGATTTTTAGATGATTAATGGATATATGCCCCCTCAGGAGATAAATTATTGATTTTATTTTTATTTTTTTGAATTTTTCAAATTTTTATGATTTTATGATGATTAGATGTAGATTTGATAAAGATTTGATGATGAAATAATTTATATCTCAATAATTGATGAAGAAAGTGGCCTTGAATGAATTTCAATTAATCTCCCCTTCTTTTGTTTTAAAAAAATTAAATCAATCCCATAAAAATCCCTTTTCAAATAACCTATAAAAGGTTAAAAAGCTCCTTTTCAACTTCATTTGTACATTGTGACTTTTGAAAATTTGGTGAGAGAGATTCTTGTGCCACTTGGAGCGAGATGTCGATTCCATATCACACCCACCATTTCGAGCGTGTTCAATGACATCAATGACCAGCCATGTTTGGACCTCTGGTATATCTATTTTTTTCCTTGGTTTTCGTTCATTTTCCTCATTTTTGTGTATTTTTTAGATTTTTGATTTTGAACTCCTTTTAGCACTTTTAAAATCTGTTGTAGTGCTTTTAAGTTTCGTTGTAGCGCTTCTATAATTTTCTTAGGAGTTCTATTTTAGCATATTGATAGGTTAGATTAGCACTTTATAAAGTTTAGTGCTTAGGATAGCTATTGTAGTGCTTGTGTAAGATATATTAGCGCTTTCGAAACTTTAGCACTTTGGCTAGATTTTGTAGTGCTTAGGCTTCATGTTTTAGCATGTTCAAAGTTTTAGTGCTTTGACCAAATAGAATGACACTTTTGATAAAATGGCACTTTGTCTATGGGTAAAAGCACAAAGCTATGTCACACTTTCAGCCAACTTATCAGCACAACTGAATTTAAGTATTTCTAACTAAAATTCAATTTTGGTCAAACATATGATGTAGTAAGATTCATTCTAGCTAAGTTATATACTTCCACAACTTTTTCAACTAAAATTGTTGGCTAAAAATACATGGAGCGCCATTTTGAGTCCAATTTACCAAAAAAATAAAATTATTTGAAAAGCTTGAGGTTTCAAAAATCTTGCTAATGTAAATAACATTTTTTTAAAAATATAAAAATACCCTTTTGTAAATCCACAAATGTAGTTTTCAAAAATATATTTATTTCAATAGTTTAACTATTATTTATATTTTATATTTTATTTTTACTAAAAGTAGGTTATCAGCACAAAATATTAGGTTGATTACCATGCCAAGGAAAAATACTAAAACTTATTTTAAAAAATTGAAAAAAATATGATGCACTAGCTAAAAGAATCCATTTCAAGACAGAATAGTTTTTTTTCCATTTTAGATAAATATTTAATATGAAAGTTGACGTCCGATGGAAACAATCATTTTTTGATTCACGCACATTTTCATATTTATTTAAAATTATATACTTATCAAAATTAGAAAAAAATATATCCATGCACTAAAGTTTCAAGTTATAAATACACACAAAAAAAAATAAAAGAAAAATAATAAAATTTACTATAAAAAGCTTGACGTCCCATGCAACTTCATTTT
>VDFB02047230.1:5251268-5345008 GCA_007258455.2 Sequoia sempervirens | reverse complement strand
ATATATATATATATTAACTAAAATATAGAAATAATATTTAAACATATTATACATAATAATATAATATATTATATATTATATAGTTTTGTAAGAGATTACATATTAAATTATAAATAATATTGTATATTCTAAACTAGATATATTAACATATACTATAAACTATAAACTATTTAAAAATCATATATAAACCAAATCATATATTCTAAACTAAATATATTAAAATAAACTATAAACTACAAACGATATATATTGCATATGTTAAATCACATGTTATAAAGTCTTGACATTTTTTAAAATGCTATGTAAACAAATTGGATATCGGATATATATTGGATATCTTATTCAAATTGGATATCCGATTTGAATCCGATATCCAATATGTCTGACACAAAATTCATTACCTAGGGAATAGGCTTGGGTTTGCTTTGGTATTTGGTTAGGAGATGCCAATCCTAAAAATTCAACACAAAAAGCATGTTTAATAGCTTACCTTGTTTTTCCGAACTTCGCCCATGTGGCTGATGACTTTATTTTTAGCCAAAATTGATAAAATGAAAAGGGTTTGTAGAGGAGATTCTCAATTTTTTGCCAATATAAATTATGCTTTATTTTGAATTTAATAGATTATTATTATTCATTTTCTATTAGAATTATGACTAAATTCCTAATTGATAGGCTAATTGTAAAACATCTATAACTTTCAAATGATATCATATTTTTTGAATCCAAAACATGTGTCACATTCTATGCTTCGCATACTATAGGATTAAAAAAATAAAATTGAATTTCATGAAGTTTTGACCAAGTTAAGATGGTCAGACATACGAGTTTTTATATTTTTAAAAAAATTTAATAAAAAATTCATAATTAATTATTTACTTGGAAAAAAATTACAATAAAATATGTGTCACATCTGGACATGAGTCCTCTACTTATATCTAAAATCTCATAAAAAAATATATGATGTAATAAAATGGATGAAAATGTTCAATGATACATGATGCAATAAATTGATGGACTTTATGGTAAAATGGATGGATTATACATGGATATGTGATATAATAAATGGATGGATTTAATGAGTTATGATGATGATGTATGTTTGTGAAAATGGAATGATATAGATATATGTTTGTTGAGATTTTTGTTGTGATATGATGAGAATGCAAAAATGTTTTGATTGAAATGTATGAATGATGAAATGATGATGTAAATGCTTTTAATGTATGTAAATGAATATGATGATGCAACTATATGATCATGAGGAAATTTTTGTTAATGTCAATTATACTTAGTCTATTATGATAAAAGATAATTGTTTAATGAATGATTCACCAATTTTGTAATAAATACTCTGCATATGTAACACTATTATGGATGCAATCTACAGGTAAACATAGGAATTTTAATAGTACTTTTGTGCTTTGTATCATCATTGAGCTTTTAAAATGTTGAAAGTGAGTACAAGCATCAAAGGTATAATGTAAACTGATGATGACCTAAGTACTAATTTCATGATTTTTGATATTGCAAGCTAACACAAGCATTGAGGTATAATTAAATCAAGATGACCTGAGCATTTCTTGCGTAAACAAACAAGAATTAACCACTTTCCTATGTGAATTGGAATGTCATCCATGATATTTTGTAGAGCATTTCCTGCGACAATTCACACAGTAATTATGATTAATTCATAGACAACAGACAAAGAAAATACCATTTCTTCTTCCTGGCTTCTCTAGTGCAATACATAATTGAGTTGCTCCAAAGAAATGAAAACAATGATCAAAGTACAACTTATCCAAATTTTGCTTAAAGTATTTCAATCATTATTTAGATTAGATCATGCATCCTGATTTTGTGATGTTTTTGTGTTTTCGAGTTTTGGATCAAACTAACCTAAAGACCTATCCTAGGGGCCTCGGGGGCTGATCAAAGATTATCCTTTCCTACATTATACACACAGAGACCACATAGTTCGACTGACACAGACTCATGTTTTTGGATTTTTGATATCGACCTGTTTGACTTTTTTTTTTTTTTGGATTTTTCAATGTGAAATGGATGTTTGATGTGTTTTTGATGTTGATTGATGTTCCATTTTGGGTTGTGTTTTGATCACTATTTTTGTTGCTTTTGTCCAACCGTTGTTTTTCCATTTGATTAAGCTCCATGTTTATGTTGCCCCCAATGATTTTCAGATGTTTCCCCCAAGCTAGGGTGAGACATGACCACATGATGTGATATGATAATGGATGTAAAATGATGGTGGAAGTAACAACCATGACATGTGTCCAAATAGATGGGAGAGCTGATTTGAATCACAAATAGTGCCTATTACCAGGTTTTCACCATATGTTTTTATTACACATTTTCTTTCTTTTTGACTTTATTTTTTTGTATTTTCGATTTTTATTTTTCTATTTTCTTATTTTTTTGTATTTTTCTATCACCAAGATGCATGTTTGCTAGGTTTTAATCAAGGTAATCATTTTCAGAAACTAATTCATGCACTAAGTTATTTATGTATAGAACTTTCTGAGATGGATACTATTGATAGGTTCATCAAACAAATCCCCTTCTAGTGTAGACAATTGATATGCTCCTGATCCATACATTGATATGATTACAAAGGGACCTAACCAATTAGGTTCAAACTTCCCTTTCTTTTCTCTATCCTGCTAATTCCTAGGGTTTTCCTTTAGAACCAAGTCTCCAACTTGAAAGAATCTAGGTTGTACCCTATGATTGTAACTCCTTGACATTCTTTTTTGGTAGGCCTTCAAATGATTGACTCCCTACTGACAACATTCATCCAGTAATTCTAGTTCCTGTAGCCTTGAAACTCTATAGTCTTCAACTGTAATGATACATTTTAGTGAGACACAGAGTGATGGTATTTCTACTTCAATTGGTAGAATGGCCTCTGATCCATACACCAAGGCATATGGTGTAGCTCTTGTTGGTGTTCTAATGTTGGTTCTATAGGGCCATAGTGTAGGATTTAATTGAACATACCAATCACGTCCAACATCACTTACCATCTTCTTTAGTATTTTTAGGATTGTCTTGTTTGAGGCTTCTGCTTGGCCATTTCCCTGTGGATAGTACAGTGTTGAAAAATGATGTTGAATATGGAATTGTTCACATAATTCCTAGACGTCCTAATTTTTAAAAGGCCTACCATTGTCTGTGATAATGGATTGAGGTATCCCATATCGACAGATGAGGTAGTTGAGTATGAAAGATGAAATCTATTTTCTAGTGACAGTTGTCAAAGGAACTGCTTCTATTTATTTTGTGAAATACTCTATTGTGATGATGAACTTGTGCCCATTAGATGAAGAAGGATTTATTTTCCCTACCAGGTCCAGTCCCCATTGATAAAAGGCCCATGTGGATGTGAATGGTTGTAACTCTTGTGCTAGTGCATGATTTAGATTACCATGAATCTGACATTTCTGACACTTTTTAGCATATTGATAGGCCTCCCTCTCCATGTGCGGCCAATAATACCCTAAACGAAGGAGTTTCTTAGCTAGGGTTAGCCCACTTGAATGGGTCCCACAAATACCTTCATGGACCTCTTGTAAGGATGTTTTAGATTCGTGATGCTCTAAAAATTGGAGAAGAGTACCATCTAGACCTCGACGGTAAAGGATGTCAGCAATTAATTTATGTCGCATAGATTGATGGATAAAGGTACACTTTTGGTTTCTAGAGAGATCAAGAGGAAGAATGTTATCTTTGAGATAAGTATAGATCTCTCCATATTGTGAGGGTTGGGTGTTAGTTATGTGGCATATGGTCTATGAATTAGGATTATCATATGCAGGATTAGATACTTGTTCAACCATAAACTCATATCGACCTTTCTTTTCTAATAATTGCAAAAGGGGGGCAATTGTCACCATGGCATCTGCAGCTTTGTTTTCTGCCCTTAGTATTTGCTCGAACTTGATATCCATGAAGTAATTTTTAAGATCATCTATCATTTGCTTATAAGGCATGAGCTTCTCATCCTTTGTTTGATACTTGTAATTTACTTGATAGATGACAAGCTGTGAGTCCCCATATACTTGCATTTCTGTGATTTTCCATTGAATAGCTACTTTGATGCTGATAATCAATGCTTCGTACTTAGCTATATTGTTTGTACATGGAAACATTAACATATATGATCTTGGAATGGTGTGTCCTTGAGGTGTGACAAATAGAATTCCTACACCAGTGCCTCTTTGTGTATATGATCCATCAAAATAAAGCCTCCATTGTTGTGTTGTAATATTCATGATGTTGGCATCTAGAAATTCAATGTTCATTGGATAATGATCCTATAATGAAGCTTCAGCTAGTTGATCCACTATTACCTGTCCTTTGATGGCTCTCCTATTGACATATTGGATGTCAAACTCGCTTAAGATCATGACCCATTTTACAAGTCTCCTTGTCAGAGCAACTTTATCGAGTAGGTATTTCAATGGGTCTATTTTTGCTATGAGCCTAACTATATAAGTCAACATGTACTGTCACAACTACTGTGTTGTAAATACCACTGCCAAACAATACTTTTCTATGAATGTATAGTTCATTTCATATCCATTGAGAGTCTTGTTGATGTAGTAAACTGCTTGTTCTTTTCATTCAGAATCCTCCTGTGCTAATAGAGCACCTAAAGATATGTTAGTTGTTATGATATATAGTAATAGTAGTCTTTCTTCTACAGGTGGCATGAGTATTGTAGGTGACACGAAATGTACTAATTTATCTGACTAAAAGTTGTTTCACAGTTATGATCCCATTTGAATGAAACATTTTTATGAAGTAGATGATTAAATAGGTGACTCTTATTTGCTAGCTGGGAGATAAATCTCCTGATGGATTGTAACCTACCTTGTAGGGACCATAATTGACTGATATTTTTAGGTGGCAAAATCTCCATTATAGCTTTAACCTTAGCTGGATCCACTTCAATACCTTTTTCTAACACTATGTAACCAAGAAGTTTTGCTGATGTCACCCCAAAGACACATTTCTTTGGGTTCAACCTTACATTGAATTTTTCCAATCTAGTGAAGATTTTATAAAGTATTTCTAGATGTCCTTCCCTAGTGTGTGATTTTGCTAAGATGTCATCCACATAATCTTCCATGAAAGTATGCATCATGACGTGGAAAATTGTGGTCATTGCTCGTTGATATGTTGCACTTGAATTTTTCAATCCAAAGGGCATGAAATTCTAGAAGAATGTACCCCAAGGGCAAGTGAATGCTGTCTTTTCTTGATCTTCAGGTGCTATTTTTATTTGATTATATCTTGAGAAGCCATCCATTATAGATAACATGGCATGTCCCACTATTAGATCAACAATTATTTCAATGCTGGGAAAAGGAAAATCATCCTTTTGGAATGCCTTGTCTAAATCCCTGAAATCCATGCATATTTTGATGCTATTATTAGTCTTGGATACTGGCACAATGTTTGAGATCCATTATGCATAATCTATGGACCCGATAAAACCTGCATCCAATAATTTCTTTAGCTCAGCTTTAACCATAAGGGCGATGTGGGGATGCATCTTTCTCTCTTTATGTTTGACCAGTTTGATTCCCTTTGGTAGTGATAGATGATGCATTAGGAGTTGTGGATCCAATCCTGGCATTTTAGAATAAGACCATGAAAAATTGGTGTTGCTGCTCAAAGAATCTGATGAATGCAGGATTCTCCTGTTCTATCATGGATGTTGCTAGATGTAAGATCTTTTCCTTTTCAGTTGTTCCTAGATTTATAGATTGTGTCGGCTCTACTAGTATCGATGATCTGTCATGGTAATGCTCTAGGAGAGTGTCAAATCTTCCATCCTTCAGTGCCTCAGAAAGGTTTTCACTGTTGGATACATTCTTTATTTTTCTCTTTTCAAAGTCTAATGCTGCCTCAGAGAGGTTTTCACCATTAGATTTTGTTTTCCTGTTATCATTTTTGCAACTGAAATATTTGGCACCCTCCTATTGTAAAGCATTGATATGAGTGTTATGGATAATACTTGTATCTATTTCGTCACTGCAAAGATAATTTATGATGGCATCATCATTTGAAAAGATTGGTATAAGAATAGGTTCGGTGGGTTCCCAATCAATAAGTTTGGGGTGTATTAAAGTTAACAAGTCATCAGATTGAATAAGGTCAATTGTTGTAAGTGTCATGATAGCTAGGGGGTCAAAGTTATTGGTAGGAAGTTCAAAGTCTATGACAGTACTCACCTCCAAATCTTCTGATTCATTTGATCTCTGATCATCCTCACTTGAGTCATCAATATTTGTTGATCCCATAACAAATGTTCTATTTCTTGAACTTTCTCCCTCCTCTTGTAAGGGTGTATATACTTGGATAACATCAATCTCTTTATCAATATAGGATGTAGCAGATAGATGATCCCATTCATATTCATTGGATTCTATGTCATAGCCATCTCTCATTTGTAGTATCCTTTCTACTACTTTTTTGGTTTTTTCCTCTTTTTGTTTAGTTATGTAGCCTAATCCTGTTTTGTCATTAGGCTATAATGTTAGAGGTTGAATGGGTTCAATAATAGCATCCTTTCTCTTTCCAATTGGTCCTTGACCTTCATAACCCATTTTCTCTAAAATGGCCTTCCCTTTTCCATACTGATCTATTTTGATGCTGACATTCGCTGATGTTGACACTTCCTCATCTTTGTATAGCCAATTGAGAATGGCTTTGTCTTCTAACTCATCTTCAAGTGTACCTGCTTTTATAAACCTTTCATTTAGAGCTGTGATGGGTTGCGATGAACTTGTAGTATTTAATATGGGTTGTCCATATGTTTTTGATGATGGTAGCAACTGTGATAGGCACAAAGATTACTCAAGAGAATATTCTCCTAAGCCATTATCCTTTATCTGAACCTCTTCTGAAAGTTGTGATAATTTGTTCATAAGATCTTCAGTGTTTGATGTGTCTGCAACAGTTGTTTCTTTCTCTAGATTCTTCTTCTCAACCCATTTAGATATGAAATTGGGTTGGCTGTCTACAATGGATGAAGTGGAAGTATTTTATTCTCTATTATGAGGTACCAAAGTATCTTGAGTTGCTTTTAACATGTTGTAAGTCTGTGGATTGTTATTGTCAGCTAATATGGTGACCTCCTATCCGTTTACTAGAAATTTTAGACATTGATGGTATGTTGAAGGTACTGCTTGCATGTCATGGATCCATGGATGACCCAATAGTATGTTGTATGTTAGATCCTTGTCTAACACTTGACAAACAATGTTTTTGACAATCAGCCTTACCTGAATTGGAAGTATAATAATCCCTTTGGAAGACCTTTCCTTCATAATATGCCTTTATCGTTATTTTTCTCCTGGTGTCAATGGCGTTGTCAGAATAGCCTAGTGCATGAATCAGTTTCAAGGTACAAATATTTAAACCAACTCCTCCATCTATTAGAAAATGCTTGACATGGTGTTTATGGATCATAACTTCTATATGCAAGGCTGCATTGTGGGGGTGATTTAAAGATACATCATCTTGTTCTAAGAATGACAAACAATGAGATGTGGTGAGATGTCCCACCATGGCTTGGAATTTACAAAAATCCAAATTATTAGGGACCATTGAAGCTACCAGAGCCTATTCCAAAACTTCTTTGTGTGATGGTGAAATTGTGAGAAGTTCTAGAATGGATATTTGCGCGGGTATCTTTTGTAATTGGTCCATGATATTGTATTGATGTGATGGGGGAGTATTTTTTTGGAGGAAATTCCTTTCATTATTTCTCTAGACTTCCCCCTTGTTATATTGACTTGTGGATGGTCTTGTGTTTCCCTAATTTTTAGGACATTCATTTGATTATCAAATGTATTTGTGCTTGGAATTATGTTTAGGGATTCAATTTCATTGATGTTTGTGTCATCTCTTTGATTATCAATGTCATTTTTCTCTAGCACAGAAAGGAAAAGAATGGTGGTGTCATAGACATAGTTTATAATTTTTCCCTTACCACTAGAAGAAGACTCTCCTTTTTCATAGTTGGGTAATGGATTGGTAAATGCAGTGTGATCATTGTTTGTTTGATGCCCTTCAACAAACACCTTATTGGATTTGATTAAATCTTGTATTAGGTGTATTAGTCGCATAAAGTAATTTGTTTTATGTCCCTTATTCTTATGGAAATTATAATAATCTGCATCGTTCCACCAGGATGGTTTTACCTTTAGCTCCCAATTTTGAGCTTCTAGTAAAGTAATAAGTCTGTTTGCAATGAGTTCTCTCATTGCTAATTCCAATGTTTTGTCAAATTCAATACTAGTTTTATATTGTCAATTGTAGTTCATTGCTTCCAGTATTTCTATTTTTCTGCCAAAATTTTGGCTTGTCATTGTTCCCATAGTGATTTCCATTGTTGAATGTTTCATTGTAGTGCTTAATCACTCCTCGTTTGACTAGGGATTCTTCAATTTTAAGCCCATTCTCAATTACTTTTTCAAATGTTGGGAGACATTGCAATTCAAGTCTATAACTCATCTAATCATTTAAGTTGTCTATAAATAATTCAATCTTCTCCTCCTCAGGTATAGATCAAGGATATCTAGTGAACAACTTTCTCCATTGTTGTAAGAATGATAAGAATGTCTCACCATTTTTCTGTTTCAGATTATATAGATCCTTTATGGTTACATCATGTGTTATGTTGAAGGAGAATTGAGAAATGAATTTGTTGACCAATTCTTTGAAGGATCTAATCCTTGGTTGTAATTTTGAAAACCAATCCATACAATGGGCCCCCAAACTTCTAGGAAATAACCTCATGAGATATGTATCTTCTTGTGCAAACTCAAGGCTCATTGTTCTGAATTCTTGTACATGGTCAATCAGGTCTGATTTTCCATTGTATTTTTCATATTTAGGAAACTCACAATTCCTTGGGAAGGGTATCATATCCACACATGATGAAAAGGGTAAGGACAAATTTACTTTAATAAATATTTCTTTGTGGTTCATGTTTGCATGTTTTGAATCTATTGTTGTAGGGTTTGCATTTGAGTTGTCAAAGCAACCACTTGATCTGTATCCTAGGTGTGGTTTGATTCCGTTTCATTGGTTCTACGTGTTTCCTTCAACCAATTGATGTCAAAATATTTTAGAAGTTTGGCACCTTACTCTGCTAACATCAAGAGGTATTTCTCCATGTCTTGTTCTAAGACCCTTATCATAAATTTATGAAAATTTGGGTCTTGTTGGGCATGTTGTATATCTTCTTGTGTTATTTCATTGTTTTCATGTTGTTGGTATTGAAAAAAAGGGTTTTCTTTAGTCATGTTTAGATTTTCAGTTTCCTTCTCTCTGAGTTTTTGTCTTTGCAACCTTGTTAAGATTGGCCTACAAGTTTTGGTTTTTTTTTCACTAAACTTAGATCTTCTATGTGGTGTTAGTGTCAATTTGATTTTAAAGAAGCCCAATAGAATGATGTATTCTATTGACAAGGCTAAGTTAAAATTCCTAATTACCAAGTTTTGTTTCATGATGGTAGGTTGTCAAAATCTTGATGAGGAAACTTGGCTCAATAATCTAGGTTTTGTTTTGATAATTGGACACATTGGTTTTTGCAAGATCTAGTGTTTTGTTTGAAAACAATTCAACTTGTAAGAACCTACTTTGTTTTAGGTTTTTAAGACACTGTCTGATCTATAAAATCTTTCTGATTGGTAAAATCCTATGTTTCTAATCTCAATATGTCTGATAGTTGTTTCAAAAGATTCTCTATTTTTCTATTTTGTGTAAGTGCTAATATAGAGGGGAAAAGCGCTAAAACAGAATACAGAAGCACTAGAATTTCTGATAAAAGCATTGTAAAATAGTGTAGAAGTGCTAAGACAGAGCGCATAAGCACTAAAATATTGGGTAGTACTCCACATTGGTAATGTTTGATAATGACAAAGCACTATAAAATTAATTAGAAGCATCGAAATAGACGCCAAAAGCGCTATGTTTGACTGTGGAAGTGCTAAAAGATGGCTTAGAAGTGCTAGAACGATGCTGACATTGGAATTTTGACAGTTTGGTTTGTTGTTGATAGAAGCACTGTAAGATTTCTTAGAAGCACTAAAACAGAAGGTGTAAGCACTATACTTTTCTTCGGAAGTGCTAAAATAGAATTCAGATGCGCTATAGTTTTTCTTATAAGTGTTATAGTTTTTGTTTAATTCCAAGCAGGGGGTGGCAATATGGGTCTCTCAGTTGCTATGTCTACTTTTTCTTCTTCATCATCAAAGACTATTGATGTTGTGAGGAATTAATGGGGTGTTTTGTTATTTTCAAAAATAAATGTTCTCAAACTACTGATAATGTCAGTTTGAGTTCCTTCAATGTGTACATTACCTGGCTGAAATATTGGTGTGGTTAGCCCTAGTTGTTGAATAGGAGTTGTAAGTCGCCAAATTGTCATAAGGTATGTTGTGTGATGGTTTCAATACCTTATTGTAATGTTATTCATTACCTATTCCTGGGCATGAGGTAGTAACATGGGTCTTCCTACTACTATGTTTGTCTTTTCTTCTTCTTCGTTCAGAATGATGGATGTTGTAAGAAACTAATGGGGTGTTTTGTTTTCCTAAAAAATAAATGCCCTCAAGCTACTAATAATGTCGGTTTGGCCATTTCAAGATGTATAAGGCTAGGTTGTATGATAGGTGGTATAAGGCTTAGTTATTGAATGGGAGTTGTAGGTCATCAAATGGTCATAAGGTGGTAACTCCTTGATTTTGGATGTCAACGTTAGGTTTCCAAAGACTTGTCTATCGTAAGAACTAATCAGGTTTGGTGGAGTATTCTATGGAAGGTTGTGGAATGGAGGATTGACGAATACGTTGACTATGGTTGGATTCTTGTGAAAGAGCACTTCTCTAAATATTGGCTTGTGAATTCAAAGGTTCTACAGCATAATCATCAATGTAACCCCTATCGAAATCATGAAACCTATGGAGGAAAGTTCTATGATGAAGCAAAGTTTTCCTATTCTGATACAAGAAATGTCTTCTTTGCAAAAGATGTATGTAACTAAGAGGTGTCTTGGGTTTTCTACTTCTCTTGGCAAGAGATTTTTTGACAAACATAGTGGTTTTCCAATCTCTAATCATATATTCTCAGTTTTGATTTTGATGATTTGTTTGTATTTTTCTGGATGATCTTTCATCCGAATTTTAATGATTTTGGAATACACAATACTCAAATGAAGACAGATGTTTTTAAGAGTTGTAATCTAAATAGATAGTGTATGTTCAAAAGAACCATGCATGGTCCTATTTTCACTTGTTTGATAACAATAAAGCACTTTAGATAGACTCACTCTTAATAGTCAAAAGGTCATTGTTATACTCAACAACCCACATCTTGAAATTGTGTCAACTCACACAGTCGTGTCACCCCCTAGAGGGCGCCCGTGTTTTTGTCTTTTCCAAGTGTGTACTCAAGGTTAGATTTCTCAATCCCCTAAGCAAACAGTCTGTGGAAATTATATGGTGAGTGTCTTGGGGGAAGATTCTTCCCTTCCCTTGCACTGTGAGTATTACAATGTCTGGTTACTAACTTAGTTGGATACTACACTAGGTTCTTAGAAAGGGTTTCCGTTCCAAGCGGTAATAATAAACTCCCTCAGGAGACCTCCCAACCTTTAGAACAAAGGTTTTAGGGATGGTTATCTTGCACACTTATGGAAAAAGTGGGTTTCCCTAGATTTGCTTTAAATTTTATAGTGGGGTGGAAAAACCTGGCTTTGGTTTGAACCCACTTAGGTCATTCTCATAGGGTGAGTACTTTTTCCCACTACGATGGGCCTTCTAAATGATTTAATAAAACTTGAAGAATGCATAAAAAGGATGAGTTTGGATTTTTGGATCACCCAGTTAAGGGGAGAACATATGCCTATCAACCATACAAACACATAAATTACTTGTTCAATTTTAGAGCCCAAACAAAAAATTTCTAATCTATGTGAAGATGTTGCTTCACAGTGAAGATGTTGCTTCACAAAAAGACATGGTGCTCATTTTTAAATCCAAAATTGAAAAGTCTAGTGACTACCCTAGATTGATAAATTTTTAATCCAAAAGAAAATGTGACTATCCTAGAATCGATTGATTTTTAAACCAACTGAAAAAGTGCCTATCCTAGATTGATTCTTTTTAATCCAACTAAAGAAATGAGATTTACTGGTCACGGACGTGTCAGATCTAGAAAATGAATTACACAGAAGTGTTATGACAATCGTCAAAAGTGCTATAGAAATATCCAAAAGCGCTATAGAAATATCCAAAAGCGCTATAGAAATATCCCTAAGCACTATAGAAATAGCCTAAAGCACTATAGGATTTTACAAATGCGCTAAAACAGATGTTGGATGTGAATTGTCGTCCTGTGTTGGAAGGTAAGATAGAAGCGCTAAAATAGTCCTTCAAAGCACTATACTTTTCTTCAAAAGCGCTAGAACACAATTTAGATGTGCTATAGTTTGTCTCAGAAGCACTATAAAATCCTCCGATCACACTAAAACAATTTATGCCAGATTCCTGTATGAAAAATTTCTAGAAAAAATAGTTAAAAACATGGGGTACGGCCCCACGGTGGGCACTAGAATGTAAGTGTGGAAAAATTAAACTAAATACAATTAAATACACCTCTTAATGAAACATTATATCAATATTAAACATGAATTAAACTAATTTAAAACAAAGAAAAGCTTGAAAGTGTCTCATTGTCTCCTATCTCCAAAGATTTATGAGTCACGGAAAGGCTGTCAGATTTGGTAAAGTACTATGACTATTAAAATTCCTATTCAGAGAATGAAATGATGCTAAATGATGTGATGTGATGATTTCTAATGATTCCTGGATGATATGGAGTTGTCGTAAACTATCCTGACATGAAACCTGCTAAATGGAAGCTATAGTAAAAACTAATGATGCTACCATGATTCTAAATCTATTGATGTTATGATGCTATGCTAATATGCTAAATGATAATTGATGCTAATGATAATGCTAATGCTTAAGATTCTTGAGTGCTAAATCCTACAGAGTAAGTTTGCATAAAAGATGATAATTCTTGGGGTTAGTTTCATGCTTCAGAAGGATGTATATATAGATTTCTGACAACAGTTTTGTATAGGGGTAACACAACAGAGGTTGAGATTAAATATGGAGATTTGAATGGTAAGAGATGAGAAGGTGGAGCTGATCATGGGGGATTGTTCCTCCCCATGGAAATAATAGGCAAGATGAGAGGAAATATTTGAGGAAGAAGATTGGGAGGATTTCCTACAGGCTTGTCCCTGAGGCTTTTCCCATGAATGTCAGTTAAATTAATTAGATTTGAAAAATCTAATTTTATTGGTGAGTGAATAGAGGGATTTGATTTATGCATTTATTTGAATATATTTGATTTATTCAAATTTAGTAAAAAAAGATAAATAATTTAATAAAACAAACTATAGAAGTTGTTTATTAAATTAATATAGAAGGAATATGATAATAAAATTAAAGATTTTAGGATATCTTTATTTAATTAAGAAGAAATATGATAAGATGATTAAATAACAAAAATTATTGAAGTTGTGTATTTAATTTAATGGATAGAATTTAATGGATAAAGTATAATAATGATAATAATTAAATAAAACAAAGTATTTAATTTTGTTTATTTAATTAAGAGGAAAATAATACGATAAAATAGAAGAATTAATAGTGAACTTAATATAAATAAATATTTCTATTTATTTACTAAGTAGATGGATTAAGATTAATTAATTAAATAAGTCATATTTAATTAATTAGATTCTCCAGACCATTTTTAGGTGTATACAGTGTCTATCATTTCAGGATGCACCAAGTTTAAAGTTGTCTTAGGAGAATCTTGTATGATGACATTGACATTAAGTGAGGGTCTTTTTGATGCTGTCATTATTTTTGAAGGACAATATCCAAGACCTCTTGTTGTTTCTTGCTCATTAAGCTCTATGGGAACATAAATTCCTTTTTCTTTTGCACCGCATTCCTTTTCCATTATAGCCAAATTGTTTCAAAATTTGATAAACTTTTCTATAAATGGATTCCATTTCTTTTGACGAAGGTGGTTTCTCATAATCAGTTTCATCATAAGTGGATGTGTAATGTATATTTTCTTCATTGCTAGAAGTTATGAAATCACCTTTTTTTGATGATTTAGTAATAGGTTGTGTTGATATTACCACAAATTCTTTCTCTTTTTTATGATTTTGATGGTGAAATCATGTATGCCCCCATGAATGTGGGTATGAAATATAATGATCCCCAATCATCATCAAACAACTTTGACATAGATGAAATACAACCATCTTTTTCTTCAATTTATAAAGGTTTCACTTTTGAAGTTGGTATTAATGTTCTAAGAGGACTCTTCATTCTTTTTTTAGTTTGACAAATAATTTTCAGATTTAGGATCAACTTTTACTATGTAAACCTTATTGTTGTATTCGTATTTCATTCAATGATGAAGTGTTGAAGTCACTCCTTTCATCTTATGAACCCATGGTCTACCCAAGAGAAGATTATATGAAAGAACATGGGGCATGACATGGATGAGAGTTTGTAACACAAGAGTACCAACCTTGATGGGTAATGTTATCACACCTAGAGATTGTCCTCCCAAATTGTCAAAACCATGGATAGACAAAGTATCTAGTTGAATTAAAGTCATATCAGCTCAATTTTATCCAAAAGATGAACACCACAAATGTTAAGCCTTGAACCATTGTCAATAAGGGCACGCCTAATCAAAATCTTGTTAATAACAATCATTATCATCAAAGAATCAATTTGTTTTTTGAATATCGAAAGGGGGTAACTCATTTTGATGAAAGATAATATCTACAATAGTTGAGATCATATCCTCAAGCAAGGATACATCATTTTGTTGAGCATTATGAGGTACAAAAAAAAATTGCAAATAATTTTGAAGAATACCATGATAAACATGTGTTGTTTGAATTAAATCACACAAAGAGATCTTAGTAGGAGTAACAAAAAGTTATTCTACAAGATCATACTCCTTACCACAATGTTGGGGTAAACAAGGTGCACTAGGTAAAATAGGTTGTGGGAGTGGTATTGACAATTGAATAGCTTGTGTCTATCTTGATTGCTTGTTCTTTCTTGTGTTATATGTATGAGAAACAACATGGTTTGTTGTTGTTGTGATACATTATTTGCATGGTTACAATGGGTTAATTTCCTTACATAATTCAAGATATGACCTGAAGGTTTTGGTTTGTTTTGAGGTGGTCCTATGATAAGCATGAGCTTGGTTTGAATTTGAGGTTGTCTTGTGGTTGGATAAATGGTAAGTTGAGGCATGATGGAATCAATTGTTCTTTGGTGTGTTGAAATGTTAGAAGCCTTAGTGGATGATCTAGGTGAGATGAAGTCCTCAAGGGCTTCATCTAACATATCGAAGTCATCACAACTAATAGGTATACAATACACTTGTAGAAAGAGATTTGACATGATTAGATGACTATGGTTTCACCAAGATTAATCATTAAATTTCAATTTTAATTTGTGTTTACATGTGTTAAGTCTAACTAGGAATGAAAATAGACTCATAGACCTATTACAAATAGATTTGGAAATCAAGCTCTATATTTGTAAACTAACAAAAGACGTGAATCTTCTTGTGAAATTTGAGATCGATTTAGTAGGACTAGGTTACCTAGGATGACTATCTCTAGCTACGAATCTATTTGAAATTCTAGTTTCAGAGGAACTAGTGATAGGAAATGACTGTGTAACAATATGTAGACCCATATTTGGAATTAATTCTATTTTTGTTTTGAAATATTTCAAATTTACAATGTAGTGTAACAACCCAAGGTTTTGAATTTTTGTAAAAAAATGACAACTAATTTGACCAAAACATGCAATGCTTCAGAAAATGCAAACAATTTCCCTATAGATCTGATAATTGCGAGCACTAAAATGTAACACTTTTTCATAAATTTGCAATAAATCAAGCAAAATGACACTTTTATTTCAAATGCAATAACACTTTTTGCAAACAAGAGGCTTAAAATTCCTAAAATTTTGACAATATTTCACACTACTTCATATCTAAATGATGTTGATAATCAAAAAATTCTAAATGGTGATTGAAACTAACTGTATTGCAACCTAAGATACAATATTGTATGCAAATTTTTGAATTTTTATGGCTTTTATGATGCAAAAATGGATTCCTAATTGAATAATGCAAATAATATAGTGCTAAACCTAGATCTAGGATGAATTACTTCAGATTTTAGAAGCCTACCTATATAATGTTCAAATGTCGGGTTCATAGAAATGTTTTGATGAAAAAGGGATCCTAGGTCTAATGCATAGAACACTAACATCAATCCTTTTTCAAGACAACATTAAGATGCAAATCAACAAGGGAATTATACTGACCTTCAACCATCAAGGTGAGCCAATCAACCCTAAATTTGATCCTTTTGTGCCTTGTAAATTGATTGGAATTGAATTTCTTTAATTAACCTAATTAAACTATGTGCCCTAAACTAAAAATGCAAGATTTTGACAATAGGAAAACTATAACAAAAATTTAGACACTAGATCTAAGAAAAGCAGAGTTTTGTACACCTATTTTGCATGTTTGAAGCTAATTTAGTAGGAAATAGTCACCTTGGGTGACTATGTCCTTTTAGGCTTGTTTCAGATCCAAAAATTTGGACCTATAATACTCTATCTATTCCTTGATTCTTACCTTGCTAATTTTTCTCTTTGGATCTGTACCTACAACAAATATGCAAACAAAATGGTGGGGGTGGCTATATAGGAGTTTTCCTCAATCAAACCCCTATTTTGGTATTTCTACCTCCATAAATAGCTAATGAATTGATTAATAACAATGCTTGTGTCCTAACCTTAAGTGCATATAAGGTTATTATGAGCTAAAATGGATGAAAACCCTACTCAAGTGCATTCAAGAAGAATTCCTATATGAAAATGACAAGATCTAACTGAGAGAGAGTCAAACACCCTTAGTAAATTTGAAACACAATGATACTCACCTTGGGAAATAAGTAGGATGAAGCTTGAAGATGAGAACACTTATGAAATATGTCATTAGGTTGTAGAAAATAGCCAAGAGTACTTTCCAAACCTAGAATCCATCATGCTCTTCTATTGTCATCAAACTCTAATCATTGAATAAGACTTGATCAAATCTAAAAATAAGCATGAAAACCTACAAATTAAAATGTATTCCGAAGAATGTAATGATCTCTTGCTTCTTCTTTTCTATAATTTTTCAAATTAGTTTTCAAATGTTGAAAGGTCTATGCATTTAGAGGAATTTAACCTAATTTCTTGAAAATTAGATCCAATGGCCGACTTTTGAAATTTGAAACTGAAATAATAAAATGACCAACATATTAAAATTTGGAGGCAAAATAGGGGGAATAAGTCACCCTAGGCGACTATGTCCTAGCCCAATTTTTTAGGATTTAAGGTGTCAAGGGTAAAATATTAAATAAATGCTTCAATATTCCACTTGTAATTTATTAGAAAATGATAATATAGGCTATGAAATGCATAACTTTGAAAATTAGGGCCTAATTAAGGGCCACTAAAATAGGTCCAAACAGAGGTTCAAATTGTACGTTCACCTAAAAGGGAGTACAATTTTTGAAATTAACTACACCGGCTAGATAAATTTAAAATCCAATCAATATAAAAATTTACTAATGCCACCAAAGTTTATTTAATAAAAAGTATTTTAAATATCACATGTTTAAAATTATTAATCCACCACAATTTTTTGAAAGGAAAAAAAAATGGATTTATTTTCTTGGTAGGCCCACACCATTAGTGCGCTACCTAGGCACCATCGATGCAACACCACTGCTAATGGGTTTACAATGGCTATGCTCCATGGCCACCCCTATTTTTCTCATATAGAAAAATTCTGCAACTTATTTCTGGGGGGCATAACTATTACCTAGGTTGTCCGTTTTCAATTTCTTATATTCGTTGGAAAGGTGATTCCATGTAATTCATTGTGGTATCAGTGGTTTTTTTCATATTTTACTATTTTGATAACAATTCTCTTGTTGGAAGTTGGATGTTCCTTTCGATCTTGGAGAGGTCATAACTTGTGCATACAAAGTCAAATTTTGGACTTCTTATAGTCAATGAAAATCTTCTTCAATGTACTACACAATGGATCAGGTTTTAAGATGTTTTGGTATGATTTATTTGCTATTATTTTAATCTAATTCATTTATTAATTTCTTTGACTATGGTTATTTTGTGAGACTATGGTTATTTTGTGAGAATATGGCTATTCAGATCTCAGTGATTTGATGTTGGATTCATTGTATACTCACATGTACATCCTTGATTACTCTCATTTGACATGGTTATTAGTATATTGTTGGATTTGTATGTTGCATTATTGTATCCACAAGTGTGCAGTGTTGTAGGTGTTCTATACTTAGTAGTTGCATTTATGACTTGGATGTGGGTTGTTTATGCTCATAGATGCTTCAATGTTCTTATAGACTCAGATTTGTGGCTTGTCTTAGTCACTTGTTTTCTTGGTTTGGTTATCATGTTGAGGAGGAGGGATGGTATTACAAGGTGCAATCATGATGTGAGACCTATAAATTTGACTGTGTGAACCATTTGGATTGTGTTGTTGGTACATTTGGTGGTGATCATGGTGTCATGGATGTTCCTTGTGCTTTAGGAACTTTAGCATGGCATGAATGTTTATACAAGTGTTTTTTTGGTGCTTTTGGATTGGTTCGAATTTGGTTTGTGGTGGTGTATCTTCTTAGCTTGAGGATCATGGTTATGGTTGATCTTCATTGAGGATGTTGTTATCACTATGTCATGGATAACTTGGTGACACAATCTAGTGGGAGCTTGTGATAATGATGGTTTGGCAGTGTTTTATGTTCTTGGTTGGAGATCACATGTGGTTTGTACTCCTCCCTTTGGGAGCCTAGTATTGATTTATTTGATTTTGTTGAGGTCATGGAGGATATTCATTTAGAGGATGGTTATCATGTTACCATGGATAACTTGGTATCATAATTCAATGGAGCTTGTGGTGATTATGTAGATTCACCATTTGATGGTGGATGATATTCTACAGTGTTTGTTGGTGTCATGGATGGACTCTTAGATCTTGTTTCTATGTATTGAGGGTTCTTTTACATATTTGGTTTCATTGACATGACATAGTTATCTTCATATGGTATGGATATGTTGACATATTTCTTAGTCATGGAGGAATCTTTAGTATTTGTTTGAGGTGTCATGATTTGTAATTTTGACTTGTGATCCTTATTTGATAGGATGGTTTTGTATTATGTCATGGTGTACTCTTGATTACTATTTTAGAGTGTTGGCCCGATACACTTGTGCATCATAAGTTCATTGGAGAATATTATCTTCTATTGAGGAGATGTGAGATCATGATGTCATGGTGTATTCTTGATTCCATAATTGGGATTTGAATTCGATCTTTGTTGGTTCTCTTGGTATTAAGTACATTGATAATTTTCTTAGGAGCTTCATGATGGTTCTTTTTCGAATTTGTATTTTGTCATGGATTGATCGGTTATAGGTGCTCATGGATACTTGGAGACATGGGTGAATCTAGGAGATCTCTTGTGATTAGAGACATTTTTTGAGATGGTTAATCATTGACGAGGTTTCAACTAGAAGTTTGAGGATCCTACACCTTGGTTGGATGTGAGTTCAACATGGATCTATGAGGAGATTGTTCTTTGCTTATCCATCATGAATTTCACATCTTGGAGGAGCATTCTCATTACCCACTCTTGGTCTACTTGGTCTAGATTATCATCTAAGAGGTGTTTCCCATTATTAATTTCATATGCATTATGTTTTATGCTTTATCTTATCATGAATATGGATCTTGAGCTATGGTTTGTTAGTTCTAGAGGGTTCATGTGAGGGATGTTGGCATGTTTATCTCCTTATGTATTGTGAGATTATTCATTGATGTTGAGTTTAGGAGATGTTATTGGGATTATTTTATTAATTTGGGGATGGATTTGGTTTGATCTTCCTTTGGTTTGAGATGCATACATATTGGCTATGCTTAGATGTGGATAGTGCTATTCTCTTTCGTGTTTTATGGAGGAGATCATAATTATCATAACTTAGCATTTAGAGGTGTGTGTAGAAGGACATTCTAAAGGTTTTGATTTGCATGTTCTCTCGTTGGTCTTATTCTTCTTCCTGGATGTTTATATTCACATGAAATTCGATTTGAGATCTTGTGTGGAGCTATGGTTATCACTATGTTTAGGTCATGTGTTGTTCATTTTTCTTGGTGACGATATGGAGGTTCCTTTATATCTTTCCTTTGTTTGGTGTGAAGAACTTGGGAGAGCTAAGGAGACTTGTGGTGAGAGATGGATTGCAGTGTATTGGTTTGCAAGATTTGCATATCATTGGGGATGTTCCTTGGTACTACATGATGCTGGTTATACTTCTATGTGTTTCTATTGGTGGATCTTTGGATGCCTTGATCATATTCAAATTTTGCATTACCTATGCAGTGGGAGTTCCTAGTTGTGTATGTTCATTATTGCACACACTCAAAATATCCTGATCGACATCATGCACTTGATTCACTAACACCAATTTTTGCTTAATCATTTCTACACTAATCAATTAATTGAATAATCTTTATTTAATTAATTTCATCTTTAATCAGATAATACACTTTATCAGATTATTTCATCATGTTCTTCATTTAATTAAATAAATCAACTTTATTTCATCCTAATGTTCTTCATTTAATTGAATAAATCATTTTATTTAATTAAATCCCTAATCTCCCAACTATCCTCTAATTTGATTTAAATAAATCTAAATATCTAAAAAAAATGTCATATCAACTAATTCCATCTAAGTTAATTAATCAAAAATTAATTAACTCCTAAATCCTCCATTCCTCTAGCTTTTGCAAATTGCACATGTAAATCAATTTATTTTATTTATTAATTCCTCTATTTCATTCAAATGTGGAATATTCTTGGAATATTCCATTTATTTGAATTCTCCCTCCCAAAGGACTTTTGTTCTCCAACTTGAAATTTAAGGCTATTACATGTCCTCTCCTTGAGCCAACTTGGCATTAACTCCTCTTACAACTCTTCATGCACAAGCCATCTTTTGAATTTCAAACTCCACCTACATGCATTTAACATGCACATTGTTCAAAATGTGCTCCTCTCCTTCATTAGCATGTTGACAAGTGGAAAAATGTCATTGGTTCAAATGTTAATTCCACATTCATCCTATTCCTCATTATTCAATCATTCTCCATTATAAATAGAGGCTTCTCTATTGATTTGAGGGAGAAAGGTTTATGCAAGTTTATGATCCAAAATTTCATCCAAGTTAGCATATAATTTCTCCACCATAGCTAGGTTATTGGAATTTTGCATCAAAGTCATCTTGTTCATCACACATCCATCATCTTGAGCTTATCAAGGGATTGGGAAATGGATTATTTCCACATCAAAGAAGCACCAATCCCCCTATGGGATGCTAGTTTGAGCATTAGAATAGAGTTTCATTTGTGATTTATTTGCATAGTTTAAGATATTTTGCTTTGTTTCCATATTCATATGTTCAAAGAATTTCATAGAGAATGTTTGGTTTACACTTGTTTATTGACTAATGATCACTTGTTTGTTCATGTTTGAGAAAATCTAAGCTAAGAATTCACATTTTGGTGCTAGAAGGAGGGAAAAAATCTCAAAATTAACACATATTTTTTCCCATTTCCATCATTTTTTCCATTTTTTGTCTTTCCAGGTCAAACAGCGACACTGGAGGAGATAGCAATGCAAACACGGTCTCTATTTTTCCACATAGCAACACTAAATTTAGCAGAGTGATGTTAAAATCCTCAAACAATGATGCAATCATTCTGGCAACGCTACCTTTGTGTTCAAATGGCGATGCCTTTGTTTTCTTGCTTTTGTACTCAATCTTAAAATGACCATATCTTGGTCATATTTTGGTCTTTTTAGGAGCTTTTTTTTTTAAATGGTTTAGAATTCCATAAGCTATCCAATAGTGCAAGTGTTTCTCAAATTTGATAGAGTTAAAATTTTAAAATTTTCACCTAAAGTCAAATCACATTGTAACTTGGTCTAAGTTTTAGGGTTTCTTTGCTTAATCATTTATTTAACCATCATATCTTCTTGTTTCTTGATTTCATCTAACATTTGGAGCTTGGATTTGCAAGTTTTAAAGTAACATGGAGCATATAAGTGAAAGAAAAAGTATTTGATACTCATAGTAATAGTGTTTTTAAAGACTCATGGGAAAAATAACCCATCATATATTATTTTCCATTCATGCTTTAGGACCAACTAGAATTATTTTGGGCATAAAATTTACAAACAACTCAAGCTTTGTCAATTTGGTTAAAAAGAAACTTAGAAACTCACTAGATTTTATTCTGGGTCTTAAAAATTGAACAAACAACTTCAAACACTTTGTTTTGGTGCTATAAAAAAAATCCATCATTTCTTTAAGGATTAAAAGGAACATGTACTTATCATGTTTTGTAATCCTTTTTATAGGCTAATACCATTGAAATGTGTATGCACTTCTCTTGCGCTTCACGAAAATCTTGAGAATCAAAAGAATTTTGGTGATATTAGGTTGTCTAGAAGATTTCCTCCACATTTCAAACTTGGGCTCTTAAAATTGTACAAAATCTTGCTAGTGTGAGAAAGGGCATTGTGTGTGTTCTCTCTTTGTTCACACAAACAAAGATTGATTGAACTACGAATGCACCTACTCACTTTTTTTTACCTTTAGAGTGATTTCCTTGGTAGGAAAAGGTACTCACCCCAAGGGAATGACCTAAGCAGTAACGAGCATAAGCCAAGCTCTTCCAAACTGCTATATAAATTTGTGGTTGCGATGAAAGTCATAAACAATGGGAAGCAGTACATGATAACTCTCCCCCAGTGTCTTTATGATACATAAAGCCCTTGTTCTAAGGGTTGGGATATATCTCACAAGGAGTTTATCATTGCACCCCTAAACTAGATACCCTTACTATGAACCTTTGTTTAGAATCCAAAATCCCAATATTTGTTTATGTTAGGAGGTTGGACCTTGGAGCCGTCCCACACACTTGCAATTCATTGTAGAGATGAAAAGTTCATCATGGGAGATTCATGAGAACTGAAGCTTGGATGACCCATATAAGTGAGTGTCATGGAGGGGAGCCATTGTGGTCAAGCTTTTAGTCATCCGCTCTAAATAAGCACAACTAGATTTATCCAAGTGGGAAATTCAACAAATATTTTTTTTTCCATCCTAGGATTGTGCAATTTTGAGTGAGTTAAACACATTGTTTGGATCCAAAATCTTGAAAAAAAACATTCAACAATGATCATAAAATTTCAAACCCTTTAGTAGAAGCAAATACCTTTGAAAGAATCCAAGTTCTACTGCTTGTCCCTTGGGATTTCATCCTTAGAGGCTTTAAGTATTTGGATTTATATGTAAATTTTATGTCACTAAAGTCAACATTAGGGAACTATTTCCTTAATTCTCTTGATTTCCACATAATGGACTTTTTGGGATGAAAATAAATTAAGACATAGACATTTAGTTGAAAAGTTAAGAAAAAAAGTGTTTGTGGTAATAATAATTCATTAAGCAAGGATTAAATCAATTGAACCCCACAAATGTGCTTGTTATCTTTGTCTTATGTTTTTCCATGCAATCATTGGTCTTTTGGTTTGAACTACTCTTAGGTAAAAGCATATTCTTCACTATCTTGGTCTTGAAAACAAAGTCTCTCTAGGTTTATTTAGGATCAAAATATAACACTTTATCCATCCCACCAAACAACTTTAGAGATTTGGAGACATCATTATCTAGACTTGGGTACATCCTTAAACCAAATCAAAACCATTTGTTTAGTTAGGTGTGTGTGGATGAATCCTTCCTCACATACTTATTTAAATTATCCCCCTTTGAATGAGTGCATCCTAAGATAACATCTAACATCTTGGGATTCACAAGTTCATTATCTAATCCAAACAATCAAAATCAAATCCTAAAGTCTAGCATTGATCCAAAGTTCCTAAAAGTTCAACACCCTTATCATTCACCCCTTTATCCTTCATCTCATCATTGGTTCTAAGACCCTTATAGGTCAACAAGGTCAAAAAACAAGAAGAACATGGAATATAAACTTGATTCATACATCATGAGTGATCTAGGTCAACCAAACTAGCAAAGCCTTACAATGCCAATTGGCCATCAAAACTCACATTTATACAATCCATACATGGGGTCATTATCTCCTACAAACCTCAATGGTACAACAAGTCTGAGTATGCCCAATCTAAATTTTGGAATACCTTTCCCTATGGTAGATTTAAATCAAAGTCCAAACCTACAAATCTATCAACCAAACAATCAATGCATGATTCTTCAATAAAACAACATTATCCCATCAAACCCATACATGAAAAATGTGAATATACCAAGTACAAGTTTACCAAACATGAACATTTCAAATCCACACTTGGTAAACTTTGTGGTATATATGTTTGCAAATCATACAAATGTTGTTCAAATTCCAAACAATATGTTAATGACTCCATGTATTGATCCAAGTCAAGGTAACACCATGCAAAATCAAAGTTACCTAAATAAAGGCAATGTGATTTCCAACCACAACAATTTTCAATTTCAACCTATAATGCCAAATCTAAACATCATCCCAAATCAAAACATTTTCCAAAATCAATTTTTCCATGATCCCATACAAAACATCACAAGTAGACATTTCAAATATGCTTCAAAAAAAACCAAATCAACCATATCAATGGTTTCAAGATCAAATTGCTACACTTACCAAAATAGTTGATTCATTGCACCAAGAGACATCTCCACCCAAAAATCAATACACTCTTCCATTGGTTAAACCATGTCATCAAAGCATTGAGTTGTTTCCACAACCAAATCAAGAATAATATCTCCAATGTCAAGAGGTTGGATATTAAGATCAACAACATCAACAACAAACCCGACCTCCACATCTCGAAGATCAATAACCACATCTCAAAGATCAATCACCACATCTCGAAAATCAATCACCACATATCCAAAATAAATCACCACAAGGTCAATTTAAAGTACAAATCTCACAACAAATGAAAATACATACCACTTGGGGGACCAATCGAATTGGTCATGCAACATTTGGTACAAGAAAATCTCGTCAAAATCCCCTTTTATGAAAATTATCAAGAGCCCCAAGTTAAACCACTAGGGTATAACAAGAAGCACCTTTGTGATTTTCACAAAATAAAGGGACACACAACATCAAATTGTATTTGAATCAAAAATCCCATCCAAGACCTTATTGATCAAAAAATAATAACTATTGAGGACAACAATGAAGATTCAACCACTAGTGATGACATTGACAATCTCTCCACCACAATTGTTGAAAACAATGATCAAGATCTATCCATCAATGAGCACCTTGAAGATGTTTCTACCTCATCTAAAGATCAACTCAACATACATCAAGAGTCACTTTTTGATCATGATAAATACCCTTCAACAATATCCAACAATGATCTATTCAAAGGAATGTTAACATTATTTGATCCGATAACCAGCGATCCTTCCACCAATAATCATGTTGAAAATGTCTCTACATCACCTAATGAGTTAGTGTAATGCCTTGCCACACAACCCTAGGGGAAGTTGCAATTTACTACACAAACAAACTATTTTTTTTTTGTTTATTAAGAACAATTAGAACATGAAAGCTCACTAATCATTGCCAACCAATCCCCTAAGGTTACGAGACTAGGTTACTTAAACCCAAACAAGAAACATGAATTAAACATAACATTTAAATACTTAAAGAAATAAGAATGCATACATTCCATACATAACAATCTACATCAAGAATAATAAATACCACATGATTCCAATATTATAATTTACAACAAGATTACAACACTCATTCTTTGAATGAGATAACTCCAATAAGAAAGATTACATATTACAAATTCCACCTCGATAACAAATGAGGGGTAATGAAATACAATAAACAACTGAAAAGAATAAATCATGAATAGAAACTGGATCCCACGAGCTCTCCAACTGGAAATCTCGTCCACACGAACAAGCAGAAAACCCAATGGATTAAGGTGCATTTTCCACCCAGCCGCGTGATACCCAAAGGCTCACCCCCCATGCTAGGAGATAGTAACCAGGAATCCAACCCAAGACCATCTACCACTAGACACAGGCTAAGACATAAACTGAACTGAAACAACTACAACCACAATATCACTTAACACAAAGGTTATAATGCTTCCAGAGGACAATGATCAAGTACACCACACAATAACTGATTGATTGTTGACGTAGGAAGAGTGTCATACATAAATTTCCATGAGTTACCCTGGCTCAACCTTCCTAGGCTACCGGACCCCCATCTTGGGTTACCCTGGCTTGCCTCTACCAGCTGCTAGACCCTCATGCAAAACTATGTGTCTCATCTCATCTCGAGTCTTAACAAACGCTTACTTCATGAGAGAGGCATTCATTATCTTTATTAGTGTGAAAGATCCCCATTAATTCTTTTAGATTATCATTGATTAAACCCTAGGTGAGTTACCTTGGCACCCCTTTGTGTGTCAGACCCCCATAAAGATCCACTCTCCTAACGACAACATACACGGTACAAAACCACAATCCAATGGATAAACTAGATAAGACGACCTCTCCAACCAAGGAGGCAACAAGTAAAAGTAACTCACTCCAGCCACTAGAGAAACAAAGTACAAGCCCCACTCCTTCCCAAGGAGGCACAAACCACAAACCCTCTCCTAATCCCAAGGAGGCACAATTCCCCATTTGTGGAAATCAGGTACAACATAATACAACTCTACACATTTCCCAAGGCGATTCACAAATTGAACCATTACATGAAACATCCCAAACTAGAGAACTCCTCTGGAAGACTTACTAGACAATTAACCCCATAGGCCCAACAAAGAGAAAGAACAAAAACCTCATTTAGAAAGCATCTTAGACAAATCGATTACCTAATATTAGGATTTCTTAAATCCAAGTTAAACAATGACATAGTGCATGAAATCAATTAAATAAATATCATTATTTGCACATACTCAAGGTAAACCAAATCACATTGCTGACATTAAGAATATTAAACCAATAATTTAATTCTATTTGTTCAATCATAGATAAGGATTAAAATAATCTTTATAAATAAAGCTATTTGCTTATAACATCCACTGTTTTAAAAATCAACTTTCCAAATAAAACATTTAATTATTTAAAATCTACTTTCAAATAAATCATTTAACTATTGAAAATCAACTTTCTAAATAATTCATTTGAATATCTAAGATCTACTTTTAAATAAATCAAAACATTTCATTATAACATCAATTTGTGCATCTATTAACTTAAAATAGCCATTTCAAAAATAAATATATTTAAATATCAATATGTATTAAATATTCATATAAAAACACATATATCTACTCAATGATGTATATATACAATTACATGTATATATATATGTTTAAATATTTTAATACTTTTAAATCAGCCAATTAAAATCCACATTCCAAATTGATAATTAATTTAATTAGAGAATTATACACATAAATATATATATATATATATAATAACATAGATATAAATAAAGATAAATATATATATACATATATATTTATATAATATATATTATACATATATAACTAAATAATATATATATAATATATATTATATAAAATACATTATATATATATATATAAATTTATAATATAAAATAAAATAAATTTTAAAACAAAAAACCCAAGCTTTGACTACTGCGTAGCCTCCAAACAGGGGACGCAACCCCTGTCCCTTGGGCTAGTCACTGCCTGTGGAGGCAGCGCTTGCTGCCTCCACAGCTAGCACCTCCCTCATGGGGGGCCGAATGTGGGGGATAGTCCCCACTCCCCCCATAAAACTATTTAAATAGATTTTTTTATATTAAATTTCAATTTAATAAACAGGCTCCCCTATTTTCTAGAAAATAAAAATCCTCAGAAAGAAAATTTTAATAGACCATTTTTTTTGTGAATGGAAATTTCCAAAATAAAGAAAATAAAACTTATATTGATAATATTTGCATGCATATATATATATTGGCAGAATATATATACATATGCATATATATATGAACTCTCCATTTTACAGCTAGATTGAATAAGTTTTTCCCACAAAACAAAATACCCAGCACAGAATTTGCAAGCAACTAGAAATTTCATTTATTCATTTCCCATTTTTTTTTATTGTTGAATCTTTTCTGTTACTTTCATTTTCAATTTTCAACAAGTATCTATTTTTGTCTTCAAGATTTCAACAGAGATTTCACAAGTTCTCAACAAGATTTGACATGGGTTTTTTTAATTGAAATTCCAACAACAGTTTAAAGATTTTTATACAACATAACAAAGATTGAAATTCATATCAAAATAAAAAACAAAATAAATAAAACAAAGAGGGAACCTAGTTTTTTCTCCACAAATAGAAGGATTCCAATGATGCTTTCAGATCTTTTTCCAGCCCACCAAGAAATCTCCTTGTTTCTTCAAGTTTTCCAAGAACAAAAGCCAAATCTTGCTCCTCCTTCCACAATTTTCAAAATTGAAACTAAAAATGAATAACCATTTTCCTTACAAAGAGTTTTTCCCAAATTGGTCAAACCCCTAAAATATCCCCACCCACTAAATTTATTGCAAAATTTGGGGAAATTTCCAATTTTTTAAATTTAAAACAATTTTACTTTCTAATTCCAATCTCATGCATTTTCAAAATTCTTTTAAACAAAAGAATACAAATTTTGCAAAGAATTTACTTTAATCTATAATTTCAAAAAGTGAAATTAAAACACATTTTCATTTTTTATTTATTTATTTTAATTTAACTCTAACTATCCAAACATGATTTCTACTTTTATTTTAATTAAATCTTAATATACAATAATGCCAAAACAACTATCTCATTTAATATATCACCATTAATATAATTAATCAATAAACTCAATCTAATTTGATTAATTAAATCAAATTAATCAATAAAATAAATAATGTTTCTACATTGCAACCTTTAAAAAATGAAATTAAATAAATGCCCAAGGTGAAATGAACCAAATTAAAACAACTAACCCGACAACAACCTGATGACACACTATGACTAAGGTGACAACTTGGAATGGAAAACCTAGCTACTATCTCCCAATCAATTTCTGTTGGTCAATGGACACGCTCAAACCTGTGAACTAGGTGGAGTTGATGTCATGTACCTATCAACCTGTGAAAAAAGAGTACATCGAACATGCATAGATATATAATATGATCAAACACACCGTGAAGAGGAAATCTCAGAATCATAGGGCACTCACAAGCGAGTGATACAATCCTATCCCCTTCACCAATACACAATCACTAACTGATGATTATAACATCAATGATATGATCAACAACATAAAACATCATTAAATCCAATATGATCTTCTAAATTAATCCAAAACATGCCATAAAGATAACATCAGAATAAAATAACATCACATTAAAATATAGCATTCAAATCGCACACACATGATACAACATCTCAATAACCAAAAATCATGTCAAAGCAAACAAGGACACACTATCTAGCTAGAACGCAAAATGGAGGGGTATTACAGTTAGAGGACATATCTCAAGAATTCATTCCAAAGCATGATCAACATCTTTCCCCAAAGTCTAGCAATGGTCCTTTCCAAGACATATTGACATCCTTTGACCTCATGGTTATAGGTACTAAAGGGATCCTCAACTTAACATTTTAACCAGGTCCACTCAAAGATCAAGAGGATATTGAGCCACTTCCTATGCCTAATGAAGATATCCAAGAAACCTTTATAAGAAACCCATCCTTTGAAACTAACCCATGTCAAGAACTTGATCCAAATCATGTTGAAAGAAATTCTAAAATCATTCAAGATCAAGAATTCACATATCCAAGATACTACAATGATCTAATGGACACTCTCCTATCTATACAAGATGTCAAAAATGATGATCATATCCATATAGCACATATTCCTCCATTTACCCATGAGATGCTTACTCCTAATGGACATGTAGATGATCTTCATTCAAAACAAGAGTCTCAAACTCTTGATATCATTACCAAGGAACAAGAGTCTCCTACTCTTAACATTTGTACACATGATCAAGATATAGAAAAATCTAGAGACATATTAGAAATGGGTCATGAAGAACGCTTCTACAGAAGTTGTGAATCAGAAACATCGTATGAAGGCATATCAAAAATGAAGCATGAGGGAGACTTCTACAAGGATAGTGAATCATAAAAACCTCTTGAAGAAGCTTTAAAATATGATATTCCACAAGATCAAGCCCAAGATATCAATCAAGAAGTTATCCCACTTATGGAGGATCCTATCACTTATAAACTTGGATCACTTACCTTTTTTAGGGTAAGCTATCTTATCAATGAAGAATCTATCACCTTTGAACATCCACAATAGAGTAGAGAGGAAGTAGCACCTTGTTTCCAAGGTAAATTATATCCTAGATTGCAAATAAAATGTTTCAACATAAGAATTATCAAGGTAGAGGATTAGGCCTACATGAATAGGGTATCCTAGAACTAGTGCATATAATTGGAAATCCTAAGCATCAAGATCTTATTTATTCAACAATGAATAGATCTAAAGATATCAGTGATACCTCTATAATATTGGGGGAAACTTTATCTATTGCAAGCACCAACCCAGGGAGCACAAAGAGTCCTTATGAGGAAACCAATGCCAATACTACAACCAAACACGTAACAAATCTTCATCCACCCATCACCCCATGCACAATTTGGGACCAACATCGAAAGAAGGATGTGAATCAAAGCAAAAAGAACATCATCAAAGGAAAAGAAGTAGCAAAGCATGAAGGACAAATCAAATACACATGGATACCAAAAAATACAAAGAAAGATTATTCCTATCAAACTCCATCAGTCAAAGAAACTCTGGGGAAAAATAAAAAAGGGAAAATTATTCATAAAAGATGTCCACAAAGGAAAAATAAGGCTTCTTAAGAAACATACAAAGTATATCAAGCAGTGGATCCTAATTCCACACACACTTTCATATCCATTCATCATTTCTCATCTTCCCAAGTTTGGAGAGTCAAAGGTTCCAAGCTATCAACCAATCCATCTATTCCTAAACACACTCTACTATCCACTCCTACATGCATGATATCTAATTCTTACACTGACCATGTATTGGCAACAACCCTTCATCATAAGGATTCAGAAGGAATTCTATTGTGATGTGTGCATAAAGACAGAGTTAACTTCGGTATCAACAAAGTAGATTAGGAATCTCAAAAGTTTCATTCAAGTGCACGTATCTTAGCAAAGCAACTTCTTCAAGTAGGATATCAGTAGCACATTATGAAAGAATCATCTATTTCAACACCACTAGGTGGTTCAACATGAGCTTAAAATTAAAAAAAAAAAATATGAAAATAGAAAAAAAAATCATCCTCTAGTGAAAACCACTATGGTGGCACTTTGGATAGGTGGGTAAGTGCACCAAGATGGTTCCCAAAAAGGAGGCTTAAATGGCCACTTTTTTTTTCTGAAATCAGGAAATGCTGACCTTGGACGTGAAATTGAGGATAGTTACACTCAAAATTTTGAAATAGAACACAAGCAAGGATCAAAGTACTCTGAGTCTACTTTCTAAACTACTAATTTATTTTGAAATTGGTTGATATTAAGGGGTTCAAAAAAGGGATGTATAGAAATTGGTGTTGTTTTTGTCAGAAAAACATAACATAGCAACTCTTGTACGACCTGAGTATGGTGAACTTTTTTGTAGTATTTTTAAAATTGCTACAGTCAAAAGTTAGCTAATACCATCTAGGTGGTGCACAATTTTTCTGATAATTTTTTAATAAATATTTTATTTTTTACTAATTTTCTAAGTGGGCACTTCCTGAAAAGAAGAATTTTGGCCGTACTTCCTCTACAAAATTTTGAAAATAATTGATTTTTTTTTCCTTTTTTTAAAAAAAATTGTAGAATGGAGTCCAGTTTCTAAAAATGTAATTTATTTGAAATTTTGATGAACGGTTAATTTATAACAAAAAACACTAAACAATACTTTTTGGAAAAAAATAGACATACAAACAAAAGAAATTATGGATGAAAGGCTTAACATTGTCGAAAAGTGAAAAAAATTACATCGTTGGATAGCTAAGAGAGAACCTAACATTACCCATGTTTTTGATTTTGTCAAATTGAACTAGATGCAATCTTGATGGTGAGCATGGACCCGATTATGTGAAAAATTGTAGAATTTGCAAAAACACATCTCTGGCCTTGTTGGGAATGCTCTCCAAGCCTTTGGGTTGGTATTCCAAGGCAAATAATTTCACTTTTTTCTTTTTCTTAATGTGAAATAATGTGTTCACATTATAACACGCTCGCCTTTTTTTTTAAAATTCATAAGTGGCTAGAAATTTGGTACCCAACTTCATGCACCCGCCCAAGTACCATGATGAAAACCTGGCAAATAGATGTCATGTGTAGAATCAAGCATCTGCATGTGCTAATTCAAGTGAAAGCATCTCATCCCATCCATAATAAATCCAAAATTCCATCCATCTCATCCATAATAAATCCATTCATCCATAAACCATTAATCCAATCCATTTTCATCCATCTACATCCATCTTTCATATTATCTTGATCTTGAAAAAATTTTGTGCACACTTTGTACTTGCTTATGGTAAACATCTTGACATGGGTCATTTTCATTGATCCTATCCTACCCAACATTATCTGAGCCATGAAGCATTATCCAAATGAACATCCTCTGTTCAAACACCTTATCTTATCACAAGACAATCCTTGGCATCCTTTGCATGCTTACCATATCCATCCATCCATACACCTATCTAAGCATCCACCAATGACATCCCATACATTGCTAGAACACTAGGGGTAGATATTTACATCTTGCTTCAGGAATAAATCTTGATCTATATCTTACAACTTATGTGGTGATCTAGACATTGGAAAATATGAAATCAAATTGGTCAAACCACTTGTGAGCAAGAATCCAAATCACTAGCCCATGGCATATTTTGACAAGAAGATGTTCCTTATCAAGTTTTATATTTAATCAAACATCGATCCAAACAATCAATATCAATTGCATCTAATGTGTGCTTCAACATCACATCAGACCATTCAAACAATTTTTTTTCCAAATCAAGCTTCATCAATATTGATCAATCAAACCCAATCAATCCATCATCATCTCAGTCCTCATGTTGCTTAACACTATCCTTGCATTGTTGTGTATCCTCAACAATGATATCATCATCAATCTTGATTAATCAAATCCAATCAATTCCTCATCATCTTGGGATATTCATCCTAATCCTTGTGTTGCTTAACACTATCCTTACGTTCGTGTGTATCCTCAACAATGTTATCATCATCAATCCATCGATCCAATCAATCAACCTCAGCTTGGTTTTCAAAAAAATCCCAAAACAGACCTTTGATATCATCACACATATCCATATCCAAATCATCAAAATCATACCAAAATCCAAAAACATCCAGAACATATTAAAATCCCAAAATAGGTGAAAAAGTCAGAAAATGTCAAAAACATGGCATCCGAACTACGTCATATTTGAGCTTAAACGTAGGAAAGCCTAATATTTGATCAGCCCCCAAGACACAAAAACACAAAAAAATCATAAATCTTAGAAAACACAAAAACATTGAAAATTTTGAAAATCAAAACATTTGAAAAACATCTCAAAAATACCAAAAACAACCTCAAAATATTTCAAAACTTCAAAAACATCCAAGTATTTGAAAAAATTTATCCATCCCATTTCATAATCACCCAAAATAAACATCCACTCATGATAAATCATCATCACCCCAAATCTTTGGTGAAACAATCAGAAACAACTGTATCAAATCGAAAGTGAAAACTCAAACATCGGGGTCTCATGTCTAGGTCAACAGGTAAACAAGTTGGTAAACTCTTGATACTAATAGCCTATCATCTAATCAATCCCAAAATCATCTGATAACATCATTTCATAGGATGCATCCTTCCTACAATGGAAATCAACATCTGGCATCACCGTAGTTTAGTCTTAGCTAGAGGTATGAAGAACATTGAATTGTTTGTTTACTTGATCTTTTCTTTTGATTTATCTTATTACACTCATTCCAATGGCCTCTCAATGATGTCTAATCAAAATGATTTAGAGAGAAAGGAATGGAGCATTGATCATTATCTTTTGTTTGTTGTGTTTGTTGGATACTCTTGTAATATAGCTTTGGTCATGCTTACTTTGTTTGGTTTGTAGGGAGGATGTTTTAGGTGTCTTGTTGACCACATAGGAAGGCTTGCCTTTCTATGTTTTGGTCTAAGATGTTTGAAATATCTGAATTTCATTTTAAATAAGGTTTCATATGCCAGGTGTGAACAAGGATACTCCTATCTGATTGTCAAGTCAAAGTCCATATCACTAGCTACCACTCCATCCTGGTTGTCTATACTTTGATGCATCATATCTATGTGTGTTATCAAACATAAGGAAATTTATGCTCTTTACATCCCCAATCCTCAGATAAGCAATACATCATCATCATTCATCATCATATCTAATAAAGTCTTGATGACTCATAGACTTGTTGGACTTATACATCTTCTCGGAATCAAGGGTTGATCCCTCTCATTATTTTATTCTCTTTTCACGCTAACATAATTTCATGTCCATCATGCATCAACAAACTATTAACATTCCATGCATTTCATAATCACAGCATATCACATCATCCATTTCACATGCATTACATCATCATTTAAGTTGTTTAGGATAATATAGATTGGTTATTCTAAGCATCTTAAAACCATCTCATTTGCATCATCATCATAACCATCCATACATCCATCTTGAACCTCTTTGTTGTGAGATCAACCCTCAAATAAAACTTTTCACTCGATCTCTCAACAGAGTAGTGTACTAGTATACTTCTTTCCGCCAGGGCATCCAAAAAAATCAGATTTTTTTTTAATTTTGATCTCGGCAAGGTTATTCTTTGAACTGACGCAACAGGTACATTGCTTCAAAGAGGGGAAAAATGTAGATACTCAAAATATCCCGATTGACATCATGCACTTGATTCACTAACACCAATTCTTCCTTAATCATTTCTACACTAATCAATTAATTGAATAATCTTTATTTAATTAATTTCATCTTTAATTAGATAATACACTTTATTAGATTACTTCATCATTTTCTTCATTTAATTAAATAAATCAACTTTATTTAATTAAGTCTTAATGTTCTCTCTTTGATTAAATAAATCAACTTTACTTAATCCTAATGTTCTTCATTTAATTGAATAAATCATTTTATTTAATTAAATCCCTAATCTCCAAACTATCCTCTTATTTGATTTAGATAAATTTAAATATCTAAATCAAATGTCAAATCAACTAATTCCATCTAATTTAATTAATGACAAATTAATTAACTCCTAAATCCTCCATTCCTCTAGCTTTTGCAAGTTGCACATGTAAATCAATTTATTTGATTTATCAATTCCTCTATTTCTTTCAAATGTGGCATATTCTTGGAATATTTCATTTATTTGAATTCTCCCTCCCAAAGGACTTTTATCCTCCAACTTGCAATTTAAGGCTCTTACATGTCCTCTCCTTAATCCAACTTGGCATTAACTCCTCTTAAAACTCTTCTTGCACAAGCCATCTTTTGAATTTCAAATTCCATCTACATGCATTTAACATGCACATTGTTCAAAATGTGCTCCACTCTCCTTCATTAGCATGTTGACAAGTGGCACAATGTCATTGGTTCAAATGTTAATCCCACATTCATCCTATTACTCATTCTTCAATCCTTCTCCATTATAAATAGAGGCCTTCTCTATTGATTTGAGGGAGAGAGGTTTATGCAAGTTTATGATACAAAATTTCATCCAAGTTAGCATAGAATTTCTCCATCATAGCTAGGTTATTGGCATTTTGCATCAAATTCATCTTGTTCATCACACATCCATCATCAAGCTTATCAAGGGATTGGGAAAGGGATTCTTTCCACATCAAAGAAGCACCAATCCCCCTATGGGATGCTAGTTTGAGCATTAAAATAGAGTTTCATTTGTGATTTATTTGCATGGTTTAAGATATTTTGCTTTGTTTGCATGTTAATATGTTCAAAGAATTTCATAGGGAATGTTTGGTGTAAACTTGTTTATTTACTAATGATCACTTGTTTGTTCATGTTTGAGCAGGTCTAAGCTAATAATTCACAATTATATGATGGGTTTAGCACTTGGAGCTTGTGATTGCATGTTATGGGTTTTGTATGTTGATGGCATGAGATTCACTTGTTATGTTTTTTATATCTTTGAGCTATGGATAGTTCGATGTGTTATCATTTATTATGGGTGCTATTTTCAGCTATGGTGATTATATCTTGATAGCTACTAATACATACTTTTTACATTTAGATTGATTATTTGTGTATTTAGATATTAGTTGGAGGTAGGACTTATGCTTCTTTGTGATAGAGAGTGTGGCATCTCTTTGGATGGGTTCTTATATTTGTTCATTGGTATGATGGAGGATGAGAGAATTTGTGCTTGAGATGGTGGTCACCTTGATTCTTGTTGGAGATATGTTGATGGATCACATGGAGCACTTTAATTCCTTGATCGTATATGTGATATAAATTTGTTGTTAGTGCTCAACTTGTTATATTTTTGCTACGAGTTGTTTTAACAACTTGGTAATTCTAAAATAAGGTAAAACTATATAGGAGAAATATTGAGAATATTTCTTCCTATATAAATGTATTATCCCAAATAATTTGTAAGAATACAAATGTTACAATTATTTGTGTGCTACTCTTAAAAACTAATATGGTATTAGAGACATATTATTTCCCATGTCTATTATTTCATGCTTGGATCCACCGTGCATCTGAACATGATCATGATTTATGTATGCTAGGCATGATAATCAGTGCATGTTGAGTTGTTTAACCTTTGTGTAGGAATTTTGGTGGCATTGAACTTTTGTACATGCATTGTTAATCTCTAATTTAGGGGGCACCCTTGAATTTCAAGGCCATCCCATATTAATTTGTAGCCACATATTAATTCCAGGTGCCTTATAAATTTGTAAGCCATAATTTGTAGCCTGATGCACCACCCTTAAATGTAGTTTACATGCCCATCCTTGTGCAAAGGCATGAATATTTGTTTGACGAATGTTTTCTTTCACATTTGGGGCTCTTATTGAAATTGAGTCTGTCTATATAATTTTAGTTATGTTGAAGTATCAACTACTGCCATTCAAAATGCACAAGACTCCTTTGTCCAAGTAAGCAACATGAGGATAAGGATTGAGTGATTGCAAAATAGATAGCTTTTACTTTGTTGTCAATGATTTTTCAATTGTGATATTTTGTTCATTTTCATGAATCATCAAAATTTTAGAGTCAATTAGATAAAGGCATTGAATTTTATAGTAGTGCTTCCAATCAAGATGCATTATTGGTGTAACCTAACACCTTCATTTTTTTATTTTGATTAAGGGTTGGGGTGGTGGAACCCTCAATTTTTCATGTTCCACTAGACTAAATCTCTTTACTTGGATGGCTTCTTGGTCTGAAATGTTGTAGGGGTTTAGGGTTTTATGCTATTGGATGAGTTTTACTTAACATATTTTCTCTCTTTTATAATCCTTGTTCTTTGGTCTAATTCTCAGTTGACTTGTTGTATTTAGTTTTCGGTCATTTTAAAACATTTAAGCCTTTGTACTCATATGATTAATGGCCCCTTTGTGCTTAGGTTTCCCATTTACCCCATCACATGGTACTTCCTTATTATTTTGGTCTAGGGTTTTAATATTTTATAAAGTTGGGGTGTGGAAATATTTGACCTTTATATCCTTGGTTGAGTGTGGTCTTAAGTCTTTTTAAGTCCTCATCCCTCATCTTGCCTAGGAGGTCCCTCTTTATGAATAACTTTTAATGGATGTGCTCAAATATCACCACTTAAAGTCTTTGTATTTCTCATCATTGAAACCTTGTTACTCATCGGTTTCATTTTTGTGATGAGTGATGAACAAAATTTCCTTCATGTCACATATCACTAAAATATTTTGGCCTTTTTCGTTCCACTTCAGCTACACACAATGGCTTGTGTTATCCTTGCATCGATGCCATCCTTCATATCACTAAAGTATTTGTGCTCAATTAATCTTTACAATGACATGTGATGGCATGCATCCCCTTTGCATCATGCTAGTTCTTTGCATTGTAGAAATTTTTTATCTCTCAATTCATTTACAACAATGAGCAATAGGAGGTAAGTAACCATGGGTTATGATTGTGCCAAGTGTCAACATCTCATGAGATCTCCCATATCACTTATCACTGAAATCATTTTCATCTCCAATAAATTATGATGATGAGTGATGCACAAAGGTAGGTTTCTTTGCATCGTCGAAAGTCTTCACATCGCTGAGGTATAAGTATAACTTTGAAATATTACTATGACAAGCGATGGTTGCAAGAGGACTATTCAGGAATGTGGAGCGGCCACATGGCAATCTATTAATGTTTCATTGTTGTTTTAAAGCACAATAGTGGAAAGGGAAAGGCGATGAATAAGGAGAACCATTGATGATGTTTTAAATCAGAATGATCGAGGACCTAAATTCAAATCTAAATAGCTAAATTTTAGTTCACTCATGCGAGCTTTCTTTCAAAGCAGAAGAATTGGTCAAGTTTAGAAAATGGAGAAGATGAGCTTTAGGTGAAGAGAATTTGAAGAGAAAAGTGTTAGTTAAATTCCCAAGTAAGTTAAATTTCTTGCACCCTTGTGTGTAAGTTTTTTTGCATTGGGTAGTGTGAGAATTGGGTAAGGTGCTAAAGTTTTGCAGCCTAGGGATTTTATTTTTTTCATCAAAGGAATTGTAATTATTTCACGTAAGGTTTGGGAAGTGGGATAAAATTTGTTGAAGTTAAGTATAGACCCTATGAATTTGAAAATTAGGGTTGTAATTCTTAGCTATTTTAAAACCCTAGCTTTGTAAGACCATGCAAAATGATTCAACCTAGTGAATCTTTCAAACTTGAGAGGAAGCCCACATAGAATAGAGCTAAAAAATAGAAAACTTAGAATGATATTGCTAAGCCAGAAGTGCCTGAAGCTTTTGGGAAGAAAAGGAATGTGAAGAGAGATTACTCTAAATTGATGGAGGAGGCTTCTAAGGAAACTTCCTCAGAGATCAAACTAGTTGGGAAGAGAAAAATTAGTGAGGGTGTATTGACAAGCCATTTTCAAGACTCGGCTTCTAGGGTTGGTGATGTTGTGCCCCAAAGTGGTTGGGATCTCTTCTTCTACACTTTCAATAGGATATTTTCCAGTCATCCAACATTTCATCTTTGGACATGTGTGATATTAGCAAGCTAGTTGTTTCAAATGTTTTTTGTGGAAGTGGACTTGGTTTTGGAATTGGCTAGGTGTTATGACCCAAATGATAGTGATCAAGATATTTCTAGATGGATCCCCCATGCTAGATATTACAAGGAGCCAAATTGCTGAGGTCTTCAATCTAAATCCCTTTTCCATTGAGTCAATCAAGTTTTGTGCCTTGTATCAGGAGCATGAGCAGAACAAATTTGGTTATAGAAAGAATATTTTACCAAGGCATAGGAGGAGTGATCCAATAGTACAAAAAAAATAATAAACTACTTGTTGACGCCAAAAATTGATGAGGTAATAGTGCCTTATGGGAAACTCAGTTCAAGGGGGACCCTTTTGCGCCAAACTAAGTGACCTTCGGATTTTAAAGAAGTCATCTTCTTCTATAATGGGTTTTTTGGAAAGGGAAAAGGGAATGGATATAATGAAGGAAAGTCTAATCTAAGGCGATGCACCAAAATCTGCTGATGCGTACGATAAATCATAGATTTAAGGGCCTGAATGGTGATATCACATTCCAAAACGTCGGAGACTTAAACTTATAGCATAAACAATTCATTTATTGACATAAAATAGTATTGCATACATCCTTACCACTAAGAAGAGTCATTTAGACATGATTTAGATAAGCAAGCTTGCATTCAATATATAGAAGTACTATCAAATGAAATGCTTAAGATAATAGAAAGCACAGTTTATAGTTTAATCAATACATGAAAAATAGAAAGGCCGAATAGTTGGCACAGTCTGAAAATTCCTTACAAATAAACATATAAGAGAGGCCTGGTGTCTCTTGCTATAGCCAGTATCCTTTTTCTTAAAGATTTTGGATCCTTGGACTGTTGGACTATCCCATTTTTAGTTGACAGAGAGAGTATATATATAACTGGAAAGAAAACTCCCACCGCTTTGGAAAGCTGTAACAAAAAAGATACCACAATCTCCTGCAATGATGCTAGAATCAAAAATATTTCCAATGCCATTATAATGGCAATGAATTAGAACACAGCATTAGGATATTCAGGTGTAGGCACGCCCTTCGTAATGATGGCAGTGGTCCCAGCCAATCTTGAGGTGACAAGTGCTATCCACCGCTTCAGAGAACCATGACGAACAACCCTTAATAGCATAACCTCGCTCAGCCAGCCCATTGCTCGCTTCAAGGATTAGTTCTAGGGCATGTGGCAACTTGTCACCGCCTGAATGAAACTTCTCTCATTACTATCGAGAGGTTGCGAAGATGCAACACGTGTTCAAGGGGTTGAGGTCCTTCATGATATGGAGAGAAAGCTACATAAATTGGGTGCAAAACACACATGGCAGCGTTTCGTAGCCCGTGGTGTTCACCTTCTTGCTGCATTGAAAGAGCTATGAACAACTACCACGTGGCAGAAGGTAGGGCCCTCCAAAATAAAAGAAGGCCCGCGGAAGCATTTCGCAGCCCGCAGTTGCTTATTTCATCCCTGCATGAAAAGTTTGTGATATGCTGCCATGTAGCAAGATGTAGGTCCCTCCGACAATCCTAAAAGTGATGGCCCCCGCTGAAGGCTTTCGCAACCCGAAGAGTCCTCAAGGAAAAAATAAATAAAAACCTCCGCAAGTGAGACACATGGATGCCCAGCGCAGCCTCTTGGGACCCAAAAGGGAAGCTACTACCCGAAGCTGCGAAGTGAGGATGCGCAAAGGGGGAGATCAAAACCTAACGGAAAGCCGAGTAAACTCGGTGACGCACAGGCTGGCACATGAACATTTACAAAAGAAACCCAAAGGGAGCTGCTTGGATATTTATTTTAACACTACTAAAAAAACTACTAAAAGTTGCTTATAAATGACTAAAATTGGTCACGTGACCATTAGTAGTTTATTTCCAACTATTTATAATGTGACCAGATTGATGACTAAACCATTTTTAGTCATTTATTGGTTGTTTTGATTAATCGATTTGGTAGTATATTTAGTCATTGATTGTTATTAATTGGTCACTTATGTAGTCATTTTTATTCTCTAATTTTTGTGCATTAGTAATGTATTTAGTCATTAATTTTAATCATCATTCTGATCAATTTGGTAGTATATTTAGTCATTTGTATTCATTAATTTTACTGGTCATATATCTAGTCATATTTATTCACTGTTCACTGATTTTTGTCAATTGGTAGTATATTTACTTATTTTAATTATTAATTGATGTCAATTAGTAGTATATTTAGTCATTTTAATTGACTGAAATTTGAGGATTTAAACATAAAAAGCATAAATACACATCAATCATCAATTGAACACAATAAGACAACCATTAAGAAGGAAAAATCGGTGAAATTATTAATAAAAGAAATGTGTTCTAGATATAGCTTAGAAATAGAGTATTACAAATTTTATTTTCAGTCACAAGACTAAAAAATTGAGATACAATATTGGATAGAAATGACTGCAAGAAAGAAACTTCTCCAAAAAACCTATGCAATGATGGAAATACATGCTTGGAGCCCTTTAATGTGATCACATGCCCCATTCAGCTCTTAAAACTTGTACAATGTGGGGAATCTTCTTGGAGAAAGTTTTAACGTGTAGAATCCAAGAAGGAGAGTGTCAATCGTGTCCCATATATGAAACTCTCTCCTTCAATGCAGTCAACAATAACCCAGCTAGAATCTTTCCTCCTTTATATGCAACATGCCATCTGATATGAGCAATAGGGTGTTGCCTTTTCTGCCATGAATGAAGTTGTGCCTCAATACAACCAACAAAATTACTATTAATTTCTCAATTCAGAAAGAATAAAAGTGCATTGTATATTGCAAGTTTACAAAAGTCCAAACACAATAGAAAGATAAATAAATTAAAAAAATGTAGGCTCCTTGTCAACAAATGCCTTAAACAGAGTGTTCAACATAGGCCTGAAATATGCATATTGAACCCTTGATTTCAAAACCTTGTTCAAAATTTAAGAAAGGTGATACGCTCAAATTATAGATTTGACATTATAGAATGAAGGCTCTCAACACTAACCAGACTGGAGCAACATTATCAATAGAAATTTCCTGGAAACCAAGCCCAAAAATGCCATCAGACTTAGACAACAAAAATGTCAACCCTAGTTCATTTGTTGTCTCAGTAAAGACCTGCACCATGAACGATCCATTTATACATAAATTCCAAATTAAGTTGATGATAAAATATCTTTGATAGCCAACTAGAAAGCCTTAACACCCAAAAATTACTAACCTGATGTTTCACAACAAGTTTCCCAACTATGATATCATCTTTACTTAAGAAACCAAATATTAATTCACTGCCATATTGGATCTCACAAGATTCTCCTTCACAAACAATAAATGATTTATACTAATTGTTTATCAACTTCCTTAATATCCCCATGTAGGTATACTAAACAAAGTGAGGTTGAGGGTTTGAAGTAGAGTACCATCTTCTTGGTATGTGATTGACTTTGATCATGACTTGTATCTTGAATGAAAATAGCAAGCTAGTTGCACTATAAAATCATTGTTAATCATTATTAGAAAAGTAACCACAAAATCCTAGACTTTAATTAAAATAATCCTTCTAGATATTTCAAGACAAGATATATCAGTTAATTTTTCTAAGAGAGCTAATTTCACTATCCAAACAACCATCAATCTATTTACTGTATATAATTTCCTAGAATTCAAAATTTGAATGTAATGAAACTAACCATAATTACCAAATATTTGACACCAAAATGTTGTACAAAATGAATTGTTTGATAACAAATGTTTTTTGATAAACCAGATATACCCTTGATATATTGATTTAAATAACAAGGAAAGATCAAACTGGAGACAACAAGATAGCATTCATTAATTCACTTCAATAAACAATTAAAACTAGAATTTGGAAACCAATTATAACTTCATTCTATTGATCTTCAAAAATATTTTACAATACGTTTCAAAATTTTGTCCTGACTGACTTGCCAAAAAGTGTCTTTTTAGTTACCTACTTTTAACATAAATCAAAAAGTCTTAATTATTGTTCTTTACATAGGATTACATAAAAGCAATGAAAGATGAGAAATGATGAGATGTTGAATTCCATAACACTTGCAAGATACAGAAGTCCATTACTCATCTTAAGATACCCGTGATCATTTAGATCTGGAAAGGTCCTCTCTCCATGATAGTATCTGGAAGGCTTGGTACTTCATTGTAAGGCCTATTCTTTTGGGGGAGCTAGATATTTCTGCTCCCATTGGTACACTGTGTAATCATGAGGCCATTTGTACACCTAGATTTTTTGTGTGTTGGCCAAGTGAATATTCCATCTGTTGTCTAATAATGCTTTTCCATTCATGATGATTTTTGAGTATCCAGCATCTAGTGCAATTATTCCATCCAAGGTTAAATTGAGAAGGTGAAGATTTATCTCACCATCCTTCTGTAAATTAGTAAGACACTTGGGAACATTTTTCCTAAGCTCATCTATCCAATCCTTGGAGCCTTCCAGTTGATCATCATCCCTTAGTATCTTAGGCATGAACCACTGCTTTAGTGTGTGAAATGAATCCATTCTTTCCTTGATCTTTTGTTCTTCTAAAAATATGTATTGAAATTCATCTATGACCATTCAAACTATTTTCTCAATAGGCTTAAAGTTGTGGAGACCTCAAAAATCCTTTGTAAAATTATGCACAAATTTGTGAAGGAGTGATTTATAGGTTGTCATTTCTTGAATAAGGGGTCCAATATAGGTACACAGGCCTTTATCTGATCAACTTCTTGTGACAAGGAGACATAACATTCATACACATTTTTTGAATTTGTCCATAATCAGTTTAACCTTTTGCTCCAAGATCTATTCTAATTCCCTGAGGGTTTCTCTCTTTGCTCTTCCTTTGTTTCTTCATTAGTCTTTTTCAACTTCTCAATTTCTTGTTTTAACACATTTACTTGTTAAATAGTTATTGCACCTATATCATTCTGGATGGCAGACGGTTGGTATACTATTAATTCTATGATTTGGGAAGGACCTCCTCCCTTCAATTTCTCTCTCAATTTCACATTTTCTATGAATAACCTATTCACTTCATCATTCAGATCAGTCTATGCTTTCTCATATTTTTCCAATCTAAGCTCCATAGCTTTAACCACATCCCTAGTAGACATTGTTGAGTGCATTGTCATAGTAGCTACCTCTAATGTTGATGTGTCTTGAAGTGTCTTTACCATGGAATTCCCTCACATTTCTTTTACAACATCAAGCAATCTTGGTTTTTCAATTCTTTTTTGCTTTGTGCAAAAGGCTAGGATTTTAATTCTTGAAATGTAACCTATGCCACTCATTCCCTCATCTAAATTGAATTCAAAAACCAACATGGGATCTTCTTAGCTTCTTACTTGATCCAATAAGAATATCTATTTTAACTCCATCCTAGGAATAATTAGTATATTGATTTCCAAGACCAATTTTCTTGTTTATTGGGGGCTAACAGTAATTTTTTTTTAAGCAAAAAGTGGTGAGCCACTTATAATATTATATTATATAAATAGGTAATTACATAAACTGGTTCAAAGGGCATACTGGCAAGAAGAACCAGCAAGAAACCTCTAGTTATAGCCTGAAATTAAACTACAAGTTTACCAAAAGGAATACCCGTAGAATGTGGCCTTAATCCACTGATTACAATTTTAATGTCCCAAAAAAAGGCTAATAGTAATTTCATTAATCCTGAATTCTTCAAAATTATGGGAAACAATATGGTCATGTTGTGACTCCTCAGTGCCCATCATAATTTCTCCTCAAATTCTTTCATTTTCATCTTAAACCAAAAATCCTTAAACTCAAGAGTTTGAATAAATTCTTCATCTTCAATAAATCTAAGGGCAACAATCACTCTTTTATCATCATGCACTTCTTGATCATTATGCCCATGTGCATCCACTCTTTCTTCTAGTTTGTGAGCATCATTTGCAAGCTTAGGCAATGGTTGTCAACTTTATAATCTTGAAAATTCAAAAGTGCATCGGCTACCTCTTCAATATCCCCTCCTCCTTCACTTATTTCATATGCCACTAAGGGGGCCACTCCATGTGTCTTCTACCTTTCAGGACTTGTTTGCTCAGGGGATGCTTCTGATTGTTTTATGGTAGTGTCTGGTAGGGGATCTATGATTACAATACCACTTAGTTTGATGGGAAGCTTGGAGGGTTTTGAAGACTAACCCTCTGGTTTATTTTATGGTTTAACATATAATCTTTCAAAGTTGTCAATATCACATTCATCCTTTTGACAAGATCCTTTTCTTCAACATAGAATCCTTGGAATATAGTGTCCCTTTTCTTCTTCTCCTCCTCAAGCCTCTTTATGATTTCCCACTTCCTCTTCCTCTGAAAAACTTCATCAAGTGTAAAGAAATTTCTTATTACATGTATCTTCTTCATAATCCATTACATGGGTAATCCCAAATTTAGTGAGAAGTGTCTGCTTTATAAAACTAATATGCCCTTTACAATCAAAGACCCTTTCTCCTCACAACTTCAATGAATACCTCATCTTCAAATAGTTTTGCAGTTATTCAAGAGTGTCAGACCCTACGGATAGCTGCTTGCATTTAGTTAGGTCAGGGAGAAATGTCGTATTTTTCTATCTTTTCACAACATCTTGCTCCATCCATAACATTTTCCACATAAATTCTAAAAATGCAATTACAATAGAAATTTTTTTAGGTAAAACATGTGGGGCTTGAGGAAACCATAGACACTCATTACTATTTGGTTTGCTAAGAATGATCCAGTGGATATTTTTAGTGAAAATTGAAGTGTCTCCATTCTCTCTAGAATCTACACCATCAGGAAGATCTCGGCATCCTGATTCCAATGCAACTTGAACGGAGTGAAAAGGAGTCTGTATGTGCAAGTTATGGCCAGTAAAACCTTAGGTCAAACTAGGATCAGGGGCATCCAAGAAGTGAAAAAATAGCATAGTCAAAATTTGTCGAAGTTGGCATCATCGTGAAGAGCTCGTCGAGACAATTCCGATCGCATTCGTTTAGTCAAAATCTGACATCGTATGCGAGAGTTATCAGCAGTCAAAGCTTGCAGTTGACTTTTGAGGTGGACCGTATGGATGCTGACGTCAGCATTCTGTACTGTACGGACGGAGAAGTGGACCAACCAGAATCTGTCATGTGGCATCCATGTCGGCAATGTATGGATCCAATCAAAGGCTGACACATGGCATCCGTACGCCACGTCATCATCCGAGTTAGCAGACACGTCATTGCAGAGTCAGTGGTCCAGTCAGCGACACATCATTGGCTAGTCAGCACTTGTTAGCATACAGGTCATGATCTCAGTTGGCATACACATTAGCATTGTCAGCGAATTGCATTCTGCCACGTGGCACCTCCTTGGTATGCCACGTGGCCTTGGCCAGCTCCGCCGACGGTTTTGAAGTTGTTTGTTTGTTTGTTAAAAAAGGATGGTGGTAGGGGGATTTGATCACCTATCCTCCTGCTTGGGAGTTGGCCAGCTAACTATTGCACCATATGTGGGCCGCTAAATGTTATTGGTGCCCCTTTGATTTTGTTAAAGGTTTGTTTACAAGTTTGTTTTAAACAAAAAACTGACGGTTTGAACCCGTAACCTCACGGGTGGCAAAAATACGTGTGGCCGTTGCACCGTCGATAGTTCACATATATTATTAGGTGTTTTCTTTTTTTTATCTTCTAGCTTTTCACCGATTGTAAACAAAAGGGCATAAATGCCAAACCAATGTCCTAACCACCAAATCAAGGAGGGTGTATAAGGATAAATTAAGTTGTAAACGACCTAGGAGCTTAGGATACAGGTGGTTAATCATTTACTATGATTGTTAAGCCTTATTTGGCTTATTTTTATGTATTTAAAGGGGGTGAATGTGTGAGAGATGGATAAGAGTGTTTAGTTAATTTTATTGTGAGGAATTTCAAAGGTGAATTCTTGTAAGTGGAGAGTTAGTGTTTTCTTGCCTCCTTGGAGAAATCTTATGTAGCTTCGTGTCTCTTGTGGAGAGGCTTATTACCACGTACTTGGGAAGTGCATTTGAAGATTTTTTTTGATCCAAGGGAAGGCTATGCTGGAGGCTTTGTAATCATTTTCTAGAGATTAATCGGATTGGTCTCACTCCATTGGAGCGGACTCGGAGATGTAGTAACAATTGTGGCGAACTCCGTTATCAAATCTCTATTTGCATCTCTCTCTCTCCTCATTCTGTTGTTATCACCTTGACATTTTAATTATTGTAATTATTCCATGAGTTAATTTTGTTCTAATTAACTTGGAATAATCATTGTAAAAGTTTAAGCATTCAATACTGCATGCAGTCTAGATCCTATACAGATCAAGTTGGTATCAGAGCTCAGTTGACTATTATTGTAGTTGTTTTTTCTTGAATGCTAATGAGATCCAGGATTCAGAAGGGTGAAGGCAAGCTCGAAGACTTTAATCCTAAGATCGGGAAGCGAAGAACTTTTTCAAAGATTTTTGTGTCTGGGATGGAGGTTCCTGAAGAAATCAGTGAGCAGGAGTTTCGTAGAGCATTCCTCAAGATGAAGGCTAAGGTGGACATTCTTTTTCAAGAGAGACAAGAGCAGAAGGAACGTGAAGAAGGTTCGTCGAAGGAAGAAGATAGAAAAGACAAGAAAGGGAAACATCATGGAGATGGTGACAAGCAACCAGATCCACCCTCTTCTTCTTCTCCTCCCTCTTCTCCTTCTTCTCCATCTTCTCCTCATTCTACTTCTTTTAATCCTTTCAAGAGTGGGTATAAGCCTAAGATCAAACTGGATGTAAAATTTGATTTACCAAAATATTGTGGTGAACTTAATGCTGAAAAATTGGATGATTGGATTCAGCAAGTAGAAGTCTACTGTAGAGTCCAAAACCTATTAGATGATGTTGATAGGATCCAATTGGCTACTCTTCGATTAGGAGGTACAACCTTAACCTAGTGGGAGAGTAAGTCTAAGGCAAAAGTTTCACAACATGGTAGAGTCAGTTTAACTTGGGCAGAGTTTGTTAATGCTCTTAAGAAGTAGTTTTATCCCATAGGACATATGCAACAGTTAATGATGGACTGGCAAATGTTTAGGCAAGGGAAAGGTCAAACTATCCAAGAGTACACCCATGAATTTAGGAAGAAGGCTATTGCTTTGAATATTCCTTTGTATACCCAGGACACTTTGTTGAAATATATAGGAGGTCTGCATTCCTACCTTAGGCATTCCATTTTGGTATTGAACCCTTGTAATTTGGATGAAGTGTCTATTCAAGCTACACACCTAGAGTCAAGGGGTAAAGGATCTTTTATTGATAAGTTTGATAATGATGTAAAGAAATCTTCTAAGAATGCAGAGACAGGGAAAGGAAAGAAGACAGCTACAGTTAAGAAGGATGAGAAACTTTCTTGCACTCATTGTGATAGGAAAGGTCATGATGAAGATCATTGTTGGAAGTTGCATCCTGAATTGAAGCCTAAGTGGGCTCATAAACGTAATTAGAATCAGAAGGGTAAGGAGAAAGCCACGAATGTTGTTTTGGATCTTGGTTTAGATTCAGATGATGAGACTAAGATAACAACTATAGGTCTAAAAGGTAAAGCTCCTATTTCTATTGTTTCTGTTGCTAGTTGTGCTTCTATTTCTACAGTTAATTATTTCTCTGAAGATAAGAAAAGGAATGAGTTGTTTCATTTAAGGGTTGTTGCTAAGAACAATAAAATTGATGCACTCATAGATAGTGGTTCTCAAGTTAATCTGATTTCTGAAAGTGTTGTAAGAAACTTGGGATTAAAAACTACACATCACAAGAAACCTTATCCACTAGGTTGGATTTGTGAAAATGATAAGTTGCAAGTAACGAGACAATGCACCTTAAGATTCGCAATCACAAGTAAGTTTATGGATGAAGTACAGTTTGATGTGGTTCCACTGGATATCTGTGGGATAGTGCTTGGTAGCCCTTACTTATATGATAGGAAAGCTATTTTCTACAGGGAAAAGAATCATTATCACTTGTTTAAAGATGGCATTCAATATATTGTACATTCTCACAGGATTAAGACCAATCATTCTTTTGCAAATACAGGATAGCTAAAGAGGGTAATTAATGCAAGTAAAGAATTAACTCTTATGTCTGTCATTACAGGTGGTTCTAAACTTGAACTTGGAGTAGCTAACCAGGGTTAGATGTTGCAGGATGCACCCGCAGTATAGCGTGAGAAAATGATGATTGAAAGAATTGATGGTTCCTTGGGTAAAAATGTTCCTGTTGTGAAGGATTGATATGTTGTTAATTTATTCTCTTTCATTTCTGCATTGTTGTTCAGCTTGATGCTAGTCAATTTTTGTTGGTTAGTGGCTACGACATTTGATGTAGAAGCTTATGGAAGTGATAGAATAATATTTATGTTCAACAATATTTCTACAGTCTTGATTATACTTGTGAGCCAGGTATTCAAATTTATAGAGGATACATGACAAGTGGGGAGGCCAAGTCCTCACTTAATGTCAGAATAAATGTCACTTTTGGAGGTCCAAAAGGTCTTTAGTGGGGAGGCCTGATCCAGTGGATATTTTTAGTGAAAATTGAAGTGTCTCCATTCTCTCTAGAATCTACACCATCACGAAGATCTTGGCGTTCTGATTCCAACGCAACTCGAATGAAGCAAAAAGGATTTCGTATGTGCAAGTTATGACCAGTCAAACCTTGGGTCAAACTAGGATCAGGGGCATCCAAGAAGCAAAAAAAATAGCATTATCAAAAGTTGTTGAAGTTGGCATCATCGTGAAGAGCTTTTCGAGACAATTCCGATAGTGTTCATTTCGTTGAAATCCGACATCGTATGCGAGAGTTATCAGCAGTCAAAGCTTGCATTTGACTTTTGAGGTGGACTGTACGAATGTTGACATCAGCATTCCGTACTATACAAACAGAGAAGTGGATGAACCAGAATCTTCCATGTGGCATCCACGTCGGCAATGTACCGATCCAATTAGAGGCTGACACATGGCATCCGTATGCCATGTCATCATCCGAGTCAGCGGACACGTCATTGCAGAGTCAACAGTCCAGTTAGCGACACATCATCGGCCAATCGGCACTTGTTAGCATACACATCATCATCTCAGTTGGCATACACATCAGCATTGTCAGCGAATTGTATTTCGCCACGTGGCACCTCCTCGGCATGCCACGTGGCCTTGGCAAGCTCCGCCGACGGTTTTGAAGTTGTTTGTTTGTTTGTTAAAAAAGGATGGTGGCAGGGGGATTTGATCCCCTATCCTCCCGCTTGGGAGTTGGCCGGCTGACCGTTGCACCATATGCGGGCTGCTAAATGTTATTGGTACCCCTTTGATTTTGTTAAAGGTTTGTTTGCAAGTTTGTTTTAAACAAAACACCGACGGTTTGAACCCGTAACCTCACGGGTGGCAAAAATATGTGTGGTCGTTGCACTGTAGATAGTTCACATATATTATTAGGTGTTCGATTTGTTTTATCTTCTGGATTTTCACCAATTGTAGACAAAAGGGCATAAATGCCAAACCAATGTCCTAACCACCAAATCAAGGAGGGTGTATAAGGATAAATTAAGTTGTAAACGACCTAGGAGCTTAGGATATGGGTGGTTATTCATTTATTATGATTGTTAAGCCTTATTTGGCTTATTTTTATGTATCTAAAGGGGGTGAATGTGTGATAGATGGCTAAGAGTGTTTAGTTAATTTTATTGTGAGGAATTTTGAAGGTGAATTCTTATAAGTGGAGAGTTAGCGTTTTCTGGCCTCCTTGGAGAAATCTTGTGTAGCTTCGTGTCTCTTGTGGAGAGGCTTGTTACCACGCACTTGGGAAGTGCATTTGAAGATTTTTTTTGATCCAAGGGAAGGCTATGCTGGAGGCTTTGTAATCATTTTCTAGAGATTAATCGGATCAGTCTCACTCCATTGGAGCAGACCCGGAGATGTAGTCACGATTGTGGCGAACTCTATTATCAAATCTCTGTTTGCATCTCTCTCTCCTCATTCTATTGTTATCACCTTTACATTTTAATTATTGTAATTATTTCCATGAGTTAATTTTGTTCTAATTAACTTGGAATAATCATTGTAAAAGTTTAAGCATTCAATACTGCATGTAGTCTAGATCCTATACAGATCAAAGAAGAACCAGTCACCAAAATTGTGAGTGTGTCCCTATTCTAGATTCAATGCTAAAGGTCTTAATAATTGCATGATTTTATTAGGAAATATTGGTCAAATATGACCAAGAATGGCCATGACCTTTATTACGAAATCATCATGAAATATTACATAATCACTATTTTTACATCTACTATCCCAAATGTAATACCGGTTTTGTACAGACAACCTATTCCCTTCATCATCAGTCATTACCAAACACATTCTTTATTCCATCTATTTCTATTTTGGTACAATATTAAATGACACAACAAAGAGTATTTCCTAAAAGTGATGAGAGCTAAGTTCTCTCTTGCAAAAATCCCTCATGTAGCCCTTTCTCAATTTCAACAGTGAATCATACTCAATGTTGACTTCGAGATTTTGTATCTTCATTACCATCATCATGAGATAGGTTGGCATCTTCTCTTCAACATCTATTGCAAGCACTTGGTACAAAGAAAAATAAGTTCTTTTGAAATATACTTGGAAGTCTTCTATGGAAAATGACTCAATTTGGGAGGGGGAGATAGTTATCCTCCTATTGTTTACACCCCTTTTCACGTGTAAATAAATTGCATCACTCCTATAGTTTTTTCTCAATCTCCTATAATCCTACTCACTTATGTCCAAGTCGATCTTAGTGATAGCTTGCTTGTTTAACATAAAACACTCTATAATTTCTTCTTTAGTTAGCACCACTAATGGTGAACCATTTGGAATTCTTATAGTTCTAGTAGCCAGGTGATAATATTGTGCCAATAATTTAATAAACTTAACATCTACGAAGATATTCGGGACTATCAATTTGGCCAAATCTAAGGTCCAAGGATTCAAAACTGGAATCTTGTCATCCCTTTTTTTATAGAAGTACCGAAACAGATCCCACCCTAAGATAGGGATAATTGGGTCTCTGCATCAATGGGTTGTATCTTTAAACACCTTTTTGAATCCTTTGTTTACAAATTTAGGACAGATTTAGGTAACACATCTAAAATGGATTGTTGCAAGGACCTTTTCTTTGATTTACAAACTATGGACTCTTCCTTTTTTTTCTCACAAGTTGACTTATTTTGGGTGGCTTGATGAATAATTTACTCCTACTTGATTTCTTTAAATGTCTACTTGTAGAAGTGCTGCAAATTTAGTTCTTATACAATTGCTAAAGAGGGTTTTTGTGAACTTACCTGACGAAATAATAGCTGTAGAGTCTTCCCGCTTGAACTCCCTTGCCTCTGGTATGCTGAGTTGTGTGAATGATTTCCAAAATGTCATTGAGTCCCAAGTAATATTTTCTACTGAGCTTGATCACCTCACTATTAATGTCAATTCGTACAAAATATTTCAGAATCTTCCCATATTCTGAGTTTGATGAATACATGCTTTTGATCTTGGGAAATCGAATGGTGTAATCATTAAATGCTTTGACAACTTGTACTGCAATATCTCTCTATCATTTCAAGACCATTGTGGGGTAGCATTAGAAATACCACCACCCTACACACACCCCTTTGGACTCCCATAGGATGGCAGGTTAATTCTAGTAGTTAAGTGATTGTTCACTGCCATAACACTTTTTCATATCAAGATCATTATAGGGTAGCAGTATGGTAGGGTTAGCAATATCGCCACCCCATGCACACCCCTTTGGACTACCACAAGACAACGAGTTAATTCTAGTGGTTGAGTGATTGTTCACTACCATACCACAACATCACTATTTACCCCTTGCAAGGCTACAGTTTACTTTAGTTGTTAACATGTTCTCACGGCCACCACATGGCATTCATATTTGGTTGTCATGATATTGCAGAAAGCATTTGTACATTGACCTATATGTCCCACCATCCCACACATACCTCTATTGACTGTTGTGGTACTGTGGTAATTGATTTTATTATGAATGCAGTATTTTAGATATCATTTTATTGAAAAGATTGAACAATTTTCTAATTTTGAAGTCTCTCAATTTTAGTTTTCAATGTCAGCCAAACCTAACAGATCATTTTTTTTTTTAATGAGGAGGCGTAGTTCACCTAATTTTAAGATATATATATGTATTATTAAATCATAGGTGTTAATTATATGTTTGCATCTAGGAAACATATAGGACATACAAGAAATTATATTATAACTAAACAAAATTAATTTGAAATTTTCAACCAAAGTAAGAAAACTAAGAAGAATGATTAAACCTAACTTTAAATGCACTTCAAATCAGCAGTGAACATCTCAGGTTTTGTATACAATGTACCAAAAGAATAATGATGATTACATTTAGAAATGTATCAGTAAAACAACAATGAATAAGCATACCTATACTAAGATCTTTATTACATTCAATAATAAATTACACCATACATATAACCAAAAGTTTAGGTGACAAGCTAACCTCTTAAGGTGACAAAACATCATCATAATCATTTATATTGCTAGTAAGATCAAAATCTTGATCATTTGTCTCTGGATTTGCTTGATTTTATTCCTCATCGTCATATGTGACATGCAATACACTCTCCCTCCCAATATCTTCATTGGTAAGATCAAAATGTCTTCTTAAAACACTTCATCGTTGCCTTCATCCACTTCTTTGAATGTTTCTTGTAAATTAACATATTTCCCATCAAGCATTATATAACCAACTTCCATGAATTTTCGTTTTGAAAGAGACTTTGTTTGAATGACATATGACCATCTTGGGCTTCTTAAAATCATCAATTAGAGATGATTGGTTAATTTGAAGAGGGGGAACATACATCTCATCCGTATTTGATAAAAAATTTCTTGTATTTGCACGTATAAATCCACACTCACCAAATTTTATTGCAAATGGTCGGATCCACTTACATTTTAATAATATAGGACTATTTTCACCATATTCCACTAGAATATTTTGTTGTATGAATCTAACATAAAATTTCTTCTCATTTTCATGAAGAAATTCAACACTAACAACACAATCACAACTTGTCTTTCCTTTGTCTTTTTTTTCCACTCTTAAATGACTACCATAGGCCCACATTCAACTAAAACATGTGGCCTATAAATGTGGAGATTGTGAAAGCTCGCTTTTCTCTGTTGTTATATCTTAACCTTCTTCTTTTGTGTCACTAATTGCATTAGCAATCCATTCTTCAAATTTTGGAAAATAATCACCTCCAATCAAATCATCATGGCGTTTGTGCTTTTAAGGTCGATGTTGCATCCAAGCTTGATTGTCTTCTTCATATTTTCTACATAGAATATTAATGTACAAATAGTAAGATTAATAATATAAATATGTAAATGCAATTGAGTAAATAAATTATTGTGTAATTTTTTTTTACTTGTGCCACTTATCGAATGAAGATTTGTTTTGAGGAATATAGGCATGTATCACACTTCTTTCTTGATGTGATAGCTGGAAGTGACATCGATTGCTTTCTAATAATTCACCTACAACTATCTCTTCGTTGTCATCATCCCATACACACCGATTGACATTTTTGAAGTCCTTCATATATTTTATGTAAAATCCCATGGCCTCTTGCATTGAATATCCCTTAGACATGCTACCTTCTGATTTTTCCCTAGTACAAACAATTTTTTTCAAAACCTTCATATATCGTTCTATAGGATATATCCATCTTGTTCTTATTGAGCCACAATGCTTTAGTTCATATTGTAGATGCATCAAAAGATGCATAGAAATGTTAAAGATTGTTGGTGGAAATTCTCGTTCCAATTGAAAAAGGACTTCAACAACCTCCTCCCTCAAACTATCAAAGTTTGAAGGATCTAATACATGTAAAATATTCTCTTTAATATTCGGCCCAACCTTATAATTGCCAATCTTGGCCCCTTTTCCAAATTTAATATATTTACCACAATAGGTAAAATATTCTCCATTATAACATGATAGTCATGGGACTTGAGGCCTCTTAAGCCATTAATGTCATTTTTCCTTCTAATACTACTACTTACGTATCTTGTTGGAAAGCGAGTCTGCGACATCAATTGTAAGAATTGTGCACGTTGTTCATTTCTCTAGACCTAAGGAGCACTAGGTTTCCTATATTTTTCATCATCATATTTTTCAACCCAAATATTTCGATGAATCTTTATTTTTTAAAAGTCTTCACATGATGAAATAGTATCAAAAGCACCAAAAAGAGTTTCTATAGTAGCATAAGCTATATTTTCTCAGTATGCATAAAGTCAACAGTATGCCTAATGGCTATATCCTTAAAGTATGGCAACTTATAGAATATGCACAAACTTCTTACATTGATTTCATTACATGGATCATATCTACTACTAGCAATCCCATCATTTTCAATAAATGACATTCTTTTTTTCCATTCTCAATAATGTAATCCCCTGTTATTAGCAATGGTGCTTCACGATTCTATTCTTGACCATTGAATCATGTTTTTATTGAGAATATGGATGATCCATTTTAAGTTAAGCACTATGTCCATAATAAATACACTTACACAAACTTCTTAAGTGCGTCACTAAATCCTTAAAGTTGCAAGTAGAAAATTCATGGTATCCATGAATACTGAGACCAGACAATGTGTCATATGTAGGAAGATCATCAATCATAAACAATAAGGAAGCTCTTAAAGTGAAATTGATTGAATGACCATCCCTTAAAGATTGAATTGCTTCAATTCCTTTCCACAATTTCATTATTTGATCATATAATGGCTCTAGATAAGCATCAGTTGTATCTAAAGTCACACTTTTCTTTCCTAGTATAATCAATGATAGCATTAATAAAAATGGTTTAGTTGCTAACCATGGAAGCAAGTTATAATTTATTAAAAATATTGGCCAAGTTGACCATTTAGTACATTGATCTAAGAATGGGTTCACCCCATCTAGAGCTAAACCAAGCCTTATATTACAAGGATCTTGAGAAAAATCAGGTCATCTATTATCCAATTCCATCCACATCTTAGAATCAAGCACATGTCATTATTTTCCATCAGTTCTCTTATTTTGGGCATGCCATTGCATAAGTTCAACAATGTCTCTGCACATATACATTTGGAGTAATCTTGGGATTATCAAAAAGTGGCAAAGGATCTTTCTAGGAACCACAATTGATTTCAACCCTTGTTTATACCTTGCTTCATGAAATTTCAGACATTCACTCTCACTTGCAAGATTATTGTGAAATAATACACAACCATTCACACATGTGTGGATGTTTTCATACCCTAATCCTAGCTTAGTTATTTCCTTTCTACATTGACTTCATTTTGTTGGCAATGTAGAGTCAGGTGGTAACAACGAACCTAATAATGCCAATAACTAATCTACACTCTTATTTTTCCAACCAAACACCACTTGCAAGTTAAGAATTTGAAGGATTATTGTCAAACAAATTAAACTACAATTAGAATACACAAGCTTTAAAGTATCTTCCATCAACTTGGCCCAATCATTTTCTAGACCCTCATTCGACATTCTATCAACTTCAAACCCTTTTTCTAACATTGTTGCCTCTTCATCTATGTTTGGTTCCACTTCATCTATGTTTTTTCCTCTTCATCTCTCACACTCTATCATTCTATCATATCTTCATAATAATTGACATTCCAAGGGCTTATACCACTATGCCCATATCTTATCATATGTTGACAATTCAAACTTCTTTTTTTCACCTTTCCACCAAGACAGTCATTACATGGACATGGATATTTGTCCATGACCCTCTCATCAACTATTTTCTTATCAAATGCATGGTATTGATTCGTAGTCAACCTTTGATGTTGATCCATCTATAATGTTCTACACATAGCAACAAAAAAATTTAGACTAAGAGACAAAAACTATTTTTTTAATTGAAAGGAATTTCCATAGCAATAGAGTTATAGAGAGAAAATAAAATAGAGAGTTTAACTAATGAATTGTAAAAAATAGATTTTTGTAGTTTATATTCAAATTGTTGATTACATTGCATTGCACATATTTCAAACTCAAAGAATTACTTCACATCAAGCATAGCTAATAACTAGATGTTGATAGATGAAAAAATTTCAACTACAATATAGTTTTTAGAAACTCAACCTAGGCAGTTATGCAATTACTTCATATTGCATAACCAATAACTAGGAGTAGCTACCAATTGCATTTGCTTGTCATGGCATTCCATGAGACCACATTTCTTTGAGGCATTTTTTCAAAAATTTCATTGCCTTGTCTATGCTACCACATTTTTCATACATATTTTCTACCAAAGAATTTTATCAAATAGTTCACTTCCTTGTTGCTATGGCTAAAAGCCTAAAAAAGTGTTTTCGAACAAGCTATGGATGCTTGGAAAAAATCTATCAAAGCATAATAGTAAGCAATAGCATAGACAAGGCAGTGAACTATTTGAAAAAATGCCTCAAAGAAATATGGTCTCATGGTGATGGAATGCCATGACAATCCATAACAATTCACTTGTCATGGAATTCCATCACCATGAGACCACATTTATTTGAGGCATTTTTTTGAAAGTTCAGTCCCTTGTCTATGCTACCACATTTTTCATACATTTCTACTAAAGCATTTTATCAAATAGTTCACTGCCTTGTTGCTATGGCTAAAAGCCTAAAACGGGTGATTTCAAACAAGGTATGGATGCTTGGAAAAAATTTATCAAAGCATAATAGTAAGCAACAAGCTATGGTCTCATGGTTTTTTTTGGCACTTAAATCAGTGTGATTTTATTTTCATTTTTTTGTAGGTTTTAAATGCATTTTTTTGGCAATTTTGCTAGTTGAAATGGGGAAAAATCTCTATGCTCAGTTTTGTGCATTTTATAATTGTAGGATTCTCACAGTTAGTGAAAAAGGTAGTTTTCATGAAGGAATGGAAAAGATGTGTAAAGCCTTTGAATTATACATGTATTGTGCAATGACATTGAATCATTTAGCAAACCATTTTTTCTTCATAGGGTAGCATTTTCTTGTGGAACAGTTGACTGAGACAACTCTTGTTTCAACCAACTACCCTCTCATGAAATCTCATTCATATTATAATCTTGCACGATCTTATCATAGTAAAGATTATTATGAGACCATTTTTTGCTACTACATGACATCAGTCGAGGAAAGCCAGAGGCCACAAGATTTTTTGGATAGGTTCAATTGAAGTTGGGAGATCTTAAGAGTTCTCTCTCAAATTTTGAAAAGATTCTAGAGGTCCACCCTAAGAACTGTGAGAGCTTAAATGTTGTAGGCAATATATATGCTTAGCAAGGGAAGGCATAGAAGGCTTTGGAAATTTTAAGAAAGGAAACTCACATAGATTCATGTGATTCCCATGCATTTATCAAGATGGGTAAGTTATTAATATAGACAAAACCTAGTGCATCCTTAGATTCTCTTAAGACAACAAAGTCTCTTCTGAAGTAGAGCAAAGAAGAAGTACCCATTGAATTGTTAAACAACATTGGGCTCTTCATTTTAAGCGTGATGAACTAGAGAACTTATCTCAACAAACTTTTATGGAGGCATTAGGAAATGGAATTTGGGTTGAATGCATAAATAAAAGCGCTAGTGCTAATTTTGCAGTTTTTTCTATACTCTTTAAGGATATGGAATTCTTCCATCAACTAGAAGAAGGTGGTGTTTCACTTAAGTTACCACGAGATAAAGTCACAACACTATTTAATATTTCTAGGTTGTTTGAATAGCTACATGATACTGAAAAAGAAAATCTTTTAAATAGACTAATATTACAAGTTCAAGTTTCCTAATTATGTGGATGTATATCTATGTCTTGTAGCCATGGCTCAAGCTTGGAATGAGATCCAACTAAGCCTAGAATTGATTGGGGATGCAATTAAGGTGGATAAAAACTCATCAAATGGTTTATGTATGCTTGAAAACATGGAACTAAAAATAGATGATTTGCTCGAAGCAAAAGAAACAATTAAATTAGCATGCCAAATTGTCTTGGGTGATGATTACTACCAGGTGGCGGTCCTTTCAGTAGGAAATCTAGGTGGGCACACACACTGTTGCACAACATTGTAAGTGTGACATGCTTTGAAGGAAACATGTCTTTAAATGAATGTGGTTGGAATGGCCTTGGCACTATTTGGTTTATTTTCCTGGTGTAGCTCTGTTTGTAAGCATGGCAGAAAAGTCAAAGTTCATTATTGAGTTCCCGTTTGAGGTGTTGGTGAGCGTGGGGCTTGATACCCCCATCTAATTGGACTACAAGACTTGGTAGATGGCTTTCAAGGCAATTACCAACTAGTGGTTGAAGCGGATTATGCATAGGATTGATCCAAATGTGGTTGTGGCAGTCAAAATGGTGTTAGGCAAGGACCACTTAACGAGTTGGGAGACATTCTGAGTTAACAACCACATTGTCTCCAGGTTCTTGGCCTCAATGCTTGATTTGTGCACACTAAAAGTAGAGGTGAGGGCAATTTTCTGCAAGCTCTTCAAGAAAGAGCTCTTGGGTGGTCTAGATGAAATTTTGTGAACATCTCTTCTTGGTTGTGGCATGCCACGACCGAGAGATCTCCCTTTGGTCAAGGTTTCTAGTGAGGTAATTAAGGTTTACCCTTTGCTTCTAGAGCTAAAGGGCATGGCTTTAGTAAGGCATCGACAAATTACTGATTTTGGGGTAAGTTTTCTCAAGAAACTGTTGATGGTTGAGCTTGTAGATGGTTTCAAATGGGTCTCTAAATTTGACCAATTTTCTAAGATGAATGGCTTCTAAGTAGTGGTAGGGTGTTCGGAAATTTTTTTGTTTATAGTATAATGGTTATAGATATTATAAACGAAGGTGGCCTAGTTTGTTCATAATCAAATACTATAATACAACATGGTCTGGCTATGAATGAAAACCATTTTTTGGAAGTTTTTTGGCTACTCGGTGTCGTCTAGAGATCATTAGCGGGCAATTACAGTGGTCACTTTAGTGTCAGTTTGTTGGGGTTTGGGTGGAGCCAATGTTTGGGTGGAGGGTTTGAATTTTTTGCGGTATCATTGCTCCATATTTCCTGCTACGCAAATGTTTGTACTTTTTTTTTAATGAATAGGCAGCTATCTATATTAATATAAAGATAAAGTTACATATTCACAAAAAAAAGTGGGTGGTAAGAAGGCACACCCCAAGAGTCATATGGGTGAAGCCCAGAAAATTAAAAAAACTAGATTCATATGGGCCAAGCCCAAAAGTTGATAATCATAAAAATTATAAAATAAAAAGGCCATCATGCGGCCAAAGTAGTGCCAATAGAGCCAAGAGGGTCTCTTTCATCCAAGTGCTTCCCCCATACATCAGAGGGGTCTAGAGTGATGTCAGGAGGAGGACCCCAACCATCATCATCATCTTTTTCCTTCTCTTTATTTTTATCCTCATGCTGGGGAAAGATTGCAAACACAAGTCACGATTTTTTTTTACTAGAGTCTGGCCAACCAGAGCTAAAATTAGAGTGTCATTAGAAGGCCACCTAGAACCACCACCGTTGCTCCTCGTAGCTCCTCCAGAGGGCCACCCCTAGCCAACATGTAGAGGAGGAGAGTGGGTCTATTGGAAGGAGGGTGAGAACCACGTCGAAGAGGAGGCTGAGAGCAGGGGTGAGCAGAGCCACTCCGCTGTCGGCCCTGAGAGGGTGACCGACTGCAAGAGGAGGTGGGTGAAGTGGGCACCTAAGCAACAGTACATAGGGCATTGCCCTAGTGATCCAAAAGCACCTGTAGGTGAGCCACCTAAAGTGCAACTTTATTTGCTTGAACTTGAATCTATAAGAGCACATTAGAACAGATAATAGCTTTAGAATACAAAGAAACATTTTTATCCATTTGTGTTTTAGCAAATATACAAGCATTTCTATCTTTCTAGCTATTGAAGAGGATTTCCACCCTGAAAGTGTGCCAAAACTGGGTATACTTAGCAGGAAGTATGGGCGAGTCTCCCAGTAGAATCATATGCCAAGAAAATGACTCTGATCTAAATGGCCGAAAGAAGTCATGAATCCAGGTCCAAAACAGCTAGGCTTTGGTACAAAACTAGAAGAGATGCTTAAAGGACTCAACTTGTCCACATAAATCTCCTTACGTATCAAAATATATATATATATCTCTTAGTGATTAACAAAAATTTAAAACACTTTTCACCACTAAAACAAAAAAATACATCAAAATAATACTTGAAGAGAAGCATCGTATTATAAATAAAAATATTAAAAAGTACTCTTTAAAATAGACATTTTATTTTTTAAATATAAAGACATCAAAATTTTACAATATATTACTATAAAATTATACCAAATATTATTTGAAAAGAGGATCATATCATAATAAAAATTAAAATATACATCTATTCTTTAAATATAAAGACATCAAGATTTTACAATATATATTAATATAAACTTATTAAAAATACTAAACAGCTGAAAAATAAAAATAAAAAAAATTATCATTCCTATAAATTCACTCTTAAAACATAAAGTTTTTAGCTAATCAGATTTTTTAATAATTATGAATCTTTTATCTAGACTACTTTAGAAAATATAAATATTTTTTAATTAAAAAAAAAAAGCCTTACTGATTACAATAATACCTAAAAACAAATACTATTTTAAATTCTAGCTGACATTGTTTACGAAGGATCCTCCACAGTTTCCTCTCCATCGGTGGATGAAAATGACATGCCGCTGCTTGGATGGCCCAATTCATTACCTGGTGTCAATAGACTTTGCACTAATGGACGCCCTTCTAAATTGCCATATGCTCTGCCATACACAATCCTTTCAAGTATGCCCTCCACCTCTCTCATTGTTGGTCTTTCCCCTGGACTATATCTCGTGCATTCCAGCCTCATCCCAATCAAACTAACCAGCCAGCTGCCCTGCTCTGTTGATTCAATGGACCCCTCCACACACAACTCATCACCTGCCATTTCTTTGTCTACTACCTTCTCCAGTGCTTCAGGAAACGCTCTTCTCACCCAATTGGGCAAAGTTTTGTTTCCAGTGAACATATCATCGGTGGGCCTCTTTCTTGTCATCATTTCAAGGATGAGCACTCCAAAACTGTAAACATCGCTCTTGGTCGTCACTTGTGTCCCCAATCCATATTCTACAGTAGCATTTCATTGTTCTCATTAAACAAACAAACCCATAAGGTAACTGATAAAGTGGAAAATGTAAAGATAAAAATAAAAAAATCTAACACAGGTTTGGACTTATTCCATATTGCAAAGGAATTTACCTGGAGCAAGATAGCCCACTGTTCCTTTCAACCTAGATGTGCTGCTGCTTGCAGAATCGGTGGAAGTCATTAGACGGGCAATCCCAAAATCAGCCACATGGGCTGTCATTCTCGTATCCATTAGAACATTTGAGGGTTTCAAGTCACAATGAACAACAGGGGGAGAACAATCATGGTGCAAATATGCGATCGCGTGCGCGACATCTAGTGCAATGTTCAATCTCATCTTAAAACTCAACCTGCAATCCTGGTGCAGATGATGTTCGAGGCTTCCCTCTGACATGAACTGGAGTACCAGAGCTCTGAATCCTGATGTTGAGCAACAGGACAAGACTTTCACCAGATTGCGGTGTCTGATTTTGCTCAGTATTCTGCACTCTTTGTAGAAATTCTTGTATGCATTTTGAGGGTCCTGATCGAATACCTTAACGGCCACCAATGTGTTATCAGATAGCATTCCTCGGTATACCGACCCGAAGCTACCCGCCCCTAGCAAATTAGCAGCACTAAATCCTTCTGTTGCTGTGTTAAGCAACTGGCTAGAAATTTGCATGAAATCTTTTCTCAATAAACTATTTGTGAGTGGTTCTCTTTTGGTCTTTCTGAAGAAGATGAAAAATGCGACCAAAATGCAGCAGAATGCCAAAAATGTGCTAATTGCAATAACCATGACAACCTTCCCGTTTAACCCATTTGAACGGACCCCGGCGGATGTGCAATTTGGTAAATTCAACCAGCCTGAGACTGCACATAATCCAGGGTTTCTCAAAAATGATATTGCGCTTAGATTTCTGAAAGCTCCTTGGTTGGGAACTGATCCATTCAAGTTGTTGTAGGAGAAATTCAGAAGGTGGAGCATAGTAAGATTTGCAATAGGGTGTGGCACAGGTCCTGATAGATTATTGAAAGACAAGTCAATGACCTCAAGACTTTTGAGCTGTCCAATTGATGTTGGAACTACTCCATTCAATTTGTTTCTGCTCAGGTTCAAGTATTGCAGTCCCACGCAACTGCCAATATCGCCAGGGATGGGTCCTGACAATTTATTAGCAGAGATATCTATGGCTTGAACATGTTGCATTACTCCCAGTGAAGGCAATCTTCCTGTCAATGAATTATGTGATAAATTGAGGTAGAAAGCCAGTGAATGGAAGCTTGAGATCTCCATGGGTATATTTCCGATAAGGCTATTGTGTGAGAGGTCAATCATCTCTAGACGAAAACATTGTGCAATGGCATCTGGTATCCTCCCTGTTAGCTCATTAAAACTGAGGTCCAGTTTCCTTAGTTGTTTTAGACTACCAATTGATGAAGGAATTTCTCCAGATATATTATTTAGCCCAAGCCATAGATATTCTAAATTTATCAGCTTGCTAAACTCTGGGGGAATGCTGCCTTGCAATTTGTTGAAGCTCACTTGCAACCATTGTAGATTCTTCAGACGGCTCAGTGCTTTCGGAATCTCGCCAATTACATTGTTATTGTCAAGGGAAAGAATGGTCAACCCAGTAAGGTTGCCAATTTCTTCCGGTATATTGCCAGTTATATTGTTGCTACTCAAATACAGGTGTGATAGGCAGGGAGACAGTTTTCCTATGCATCCTGACAAAGTGCCACTGAAATGGTTTTGAGAGAGACCGAGATCTCTGAGATTGGAGCAGTTGGTAACAATATCCAAAACAGATGTTTTGGTGGAGCTTCCGCTTGACAAATGATTTCCGTCTAGATACAGTCTTTTCAGAGCAGTTAGCATTCCTAATTCTTGAGGCACCACGCCACTTAGCTGATTGTCATTGAGAGCAAGAAGTGAGATCTGAGAACAATTTCCCAAAGTCTCTGGGATCCCTCCACTGAATAGATTTGCTCCCGCAGTAAGGATTTGTAAGTTAGTGAGCTTGAGGCCGATCTCTACCAGAATGGAGCCTTTGAACCTGTTGAGTACGAGATGAACACCCCGTAGTTGTGTACAGTTTAAAAGAAAAGGAAAAACATCTCCGTGGAAGCTGTTAACACCAAGCCCAAGATCTTGTAGGCGACTTAGCATCCCCATCTCTCGGGGTATGACTCCGCTCAGCTTGTTATAGCCTATGCGAAGAATATAGAGTTCCGAACAATTTCCTATAGATTTAGGGAGGCTGCCGCTTAGATTATTGAGCCTCAGGGAAATTTCTTGCAATTTGGGCAGGTTATAGCCAATATCGTCTGGAATTGATCCCTGGAGCATATTCCTGCTCAGCAACAAGTAACGCAATCTTGTGCAGTTACTTAGAGACTTGGGAATCTCTCCCGAATACCAATTGCTTTCCAGGTTCAGTACTCTTAAATCCCTGAGATCACCGAGTTTAGAGGGGATCCGTCCAGTTAGAAGGTTCGTACCAAGATCTAAGGTTTTGAGCGCAGAACAGTTCGTCAACTCTTGTGGGATGACACCTGTCAAATTATTTGGACCGAGCATGAGTCTTTGCAAGTTGTGCAACGAACTCAGCTCTGCGGGAATGGGGCCAGACAAAAAGTTATAAGAGAGGTCGAGAGTTGTAAGGAAGGACATGTTGCCCATATGAGGGGCAATCTGGCCATTCAGTGCCTTGTATTTGAGAAACACACTCACAACCCGTTCTTTGTCATCACAGGTTATTCCAGTCCAATTGCAGACATAATTTCCAGCAACCCAATTAGACAGAGAAAAAGTTGGATCTAATTTGACAGACACTTTAAACTGGAGCAAAGCTTGTGCGTCAATCTGCTTCTGCTGTTGGAAATCATTGAATGAAAGTGCGGGCAACAGAAAAGTAAAGAAGATGAGGAAAAAGATGAACCGACCTTTACAATTCACGCGCTCTTGCAATCCCATTGTCATGTCTGATAGTGCGAATGCAAATCAAATAATCTGTTTTTGCAGATGGAGAGGGAGATATAGTTGAGAGAAAGTAGTGTGCAAGATGGTTGGCATTAATTAATTATTAATTTAATCGTTTTTATTAATTAGTTAAAATTTAGAATCTTATTTTTTCATAAATTTTAGTTAATTAATAAATACAGAGTGTTGGAGAGACTTGTATGAAAATTGGTAGACAAAAGGTAAAATATCTTAAAATAATTATAGTCCATAGTCCATACAATGGAAAGAAAAAAGCTGACAATCTTTTTAAAATCTAAATTTACAATAATATTTGACTCTAAATAGAGTCAATACAAATTAATAGAGAATAAACCTATAAAATATTTGTTCTTATAGGATTTATTCAAACCTTAAACCATTGAGGTTGTACATATATTTTAAAATATGATATTATAAACTATAAGAATTTAGTAAAGGAAATAATATATCGTGTTTTATTTTATAAAAAATATTAACGATAAATTATTGAAATAATTTGGTATAACTATTAGAGAAGATTTAAATAATTTATATGCAATAAATTAATTATTCAATTGAAATAAGTTGAATTTATTAAAAAATAAAAGATTCTAATTTATCTCATTTAGGTTTTCAAAATCAAATGTAATAATAAGTCTATATTATTGAAAGTAATTCAATTAAACTACACCCTATATAAAGGGATCTAAGGAACAAATACTAATTCAATTAAACCTTACAATCTCAAAAGAAGTTGAAATTGATTAATATAAACAAGATCTAAATAAACCGAGACATTGAATTTGAAATGTCGAGAAGAAATTAGATTGCTCATGTGTATTTAGCTCGAATTGTTAACATTGATGACTTTAATTGGTTGAAACATCACAAAAATAAATTGGAATATATTACTAGATCAATGATCAAGGACACGTGATAAATGAAGTTTGATATTTTTGAGTCCTAGAACTTGTCAACATAATTTTGTTTCACCTAGTTCTATTCACTTTCGAATTTCATCTTTAAGACTTATAGTATGTGTTTACCTTTGTTTGTACTTGCATATGAGAATACAAGTTAAAAACATATTTGGTGGTCTACTATAGCTAAAGGGAAGATTGTTGAATTCCTTAATAGAAGTTAAATCTTGTGGCTGATGTAGCAAGATAAAAAACATACCAAATAAATAATGTGAATGTTAATGTAACTGAGATTTATTTGAGATTGCAATTACAAATGATGTTTTAAATGTGGATGTAAGATACCTTCAACTGATTATCAAAATGACTTAGGATGATTTCTTTAAATAAAAATTCCAAGCAAAACAACTCGAGACCTTTAGTGTGCAAGGCAGTGGGTAATAGTCACATTCCTAGAAATTTGGCTTGGGCAATCAAGAGATTGTATTTTGAAAAATAAGTGGATTATATTGTGGGTATATTTTTTTTCTAATGTAATCATTTCCACTAATTGTACTACTAATATCTTATGCATACTCCTTAGCTACAACATATACTAATTAATGAGTTTTAAGGAGATTTTTTATGGCTATATTTTTATTTGGATATTCTTAGGTTGTTTAGAATGTCTAACTCATCCTTATTTGATTTTTTTTCTTGATTTCAAAATAAAATTGCGTCAAGTTAGATTTTTTTTAGGTGGACACATGTTGAATTATTGAATATACAAATTTGGTCCCTAATATTTCCAATATATTAGGTGCTATTTTTTATCTTTTATATTCACCCCTTTTTAACATCTTTTTTAAAAATTATATATTGATAGAAAATTAGATGTTGAATCATCAAAAAAATTATATATTAATAGAAAAAAAAATGTTAATAAATTATAAAAAATATTGGTACACAGAAGAAATATCATTATCCACTCTCAAAATTTGTTTCTAATATGAGAAAAAAAATCTAAGGTATTATACTTCTTGTTTTGGGTTCATTAGCATTTATATAGAATTTTGAAGAGGCCATTTCTTTTAAATTATTTCATGATTAACTTTCTAATAAATTTTTTCAAATAATTCAATTCATTAAGCACATTCACAGATAAGCATCTACTTAAGAGTATAGTTCTTATGACTATTCATAAATTAATACAATTATTTAATCAATAAAAAAATGAGTAATTATTATGCTAGATCATGACAAACATTCATTAGAATGCAAATATGAACATATATAGCACTAATTGTTATTCTTGAAAATCCTAATGTACCTATATAACATAGTATTACATCTTTGGTACAATTATGGAATTTGTATACAAGATATATAAGGATCCAAGAGGCATCTATAAGTACCAAATGCTTAATCATAATTTTGTAAAAAAATATATTCAATCAATAATACTTCAATTGTTTGAAATATAAACAATAAGGTTCAATATAAATAAACATATACAACTACTACCACCTCTTTGGTTTATTACTTGAGCTCAAACAAGTCCTTTTAGAATATGTCATAAATTCTTGTTTTGGAGGAATGATGCAAGATAATCCCACCATGTGAAGACACCTCATGTACCTACCCCTCTAATAGAATCTAATGTATTAGCAATAAAAAGAAACTATTGTCAATAGATCTAGTTTACACATGGAGCAAGAGACTTAAACACATAGAACTAACAAGACTTATTAGACACATCACAAGTACACATAGTGATGAAATAGAAAAAGGGGAGTGAATGCATGATCCAACTACAATGACAAATTTATCTTACAATAATCATTATCACCGAATCCCTTTCACAATAAGTGTGACCAATTGAAAAGTGGGATGCTAATTTATCCCATGATACACCATATCTGCTTCCATTCTTTGGTTCATTGCCACTAAGATGATGTGTGGAACCTCCCAGACTACTTGATATTATCTTTGTCATGGGAACCACTAATTAGGATATGCATACACAAAATACATATTCAATCACTCTAGAAATAACTCTAGCAACACCCACTAGATACTTTTATACCACTACCTATTGAACCTTTGAGTTGGTTAGATATTGACCTTCAGTGTGCATGTACTATTAACTAAAGTATGTCTAAATCATCATATAGTGGGTATCCCCTAACATCTATCACCTGCATGCTATTAGTGAAAGGAAGCTAGACCCTTGATGTGGTCAATTAATTTTACTCATAGACTCCACTTCTTCACTTCAAATTTAGAATTTTTTGATAATCTTGTTTACCAATTGAGTCATATATTTTGAATAGATTAATGAGCACCTTAGAAGTAGGATGCACTATAATTTTTAAATAATGTTTTCTCTACCTATGAACCTTCATACTTTCCTAACTTGTCCTTATTGACAATACCATAGAAAATGTACTTTATATCTAGCTTAATATAATTTTATTATTCTATATTTTATTATTATTTTGTAATATAATATTATTTTATTAATCGTAAAACTCTATTACTATATTAATAGTCTAGAAAAGACTTTTGAAAATAAATAAAAATTAACTATACATTAAAAAATGTTATAAACTTATATTGCAAGTATACTAATTGAAAAAATATATTAGAAACTAAACAAAACAATCTTGTGTAGATACTTAGAGACTTGGTAATTTCTCTCAAAATCCAATTTCTTCCAATTGAATACTCTTAAATTTCTAAGAGTGTCAAGTTTAGAGAGGATATAGCTAGTTAGAAGGTTCCCACCAAAACTTGTGATCTTCACTACAGAGTAACTCACTAACTCTTGTGTATTGTCTATCTATAATTTTGGATACATGTTTGATAGTATACATTAATTAATTGAAAGTCAAAATGTAATATGATTTTGAATTTGAATTAATTAATAAACATGATCAAATGTACATCTAGAGTACTTGACCAACTCTTGTGGAATGATAATTATCAAATTACTTGCATTGAGCCTTAATCTTTCCATGATGTGCAACAAAAAAGCTAGATCTATTTTCAAATATATTTTTAACTGAAACAAAACTTGTTCATCAATATACTTCTAATGTTTTTATCATACTAACATATCTATCTTTACAAAAACCTATCTAAAATATGCTTTTAAATATCCTTCTCATGGTGTGGGTGATAGGGCAAGCGACTTGCCACGTTGGCGGTGGAAATTCCATCTTGGGGGGTGGATCCATGGCGGCAGTGAGTTCGTTGGGTGACTGCGCTGCCATGTTGTCCTTTAGAAAGGGCCACTTTGAACTTTGAAGGCAAGGACAGTAATCATTACCTAGTATTTATGATTCGGTGGCTTTGGTTTTGATGGGTTTGCATGGGTAGTTAAAGTCACGTCAGGCATGCACGACTTCCTTATCTCACATGCTCACTCACCTAATCGACAATAGATTCCATGTTTAAGTAACTTCGAGGTGTTGTGTTGTATAATGTAAGAGTGTTGGAAACTCCATCTAGGTTATATGTTTGGCTAGAAAAGCAGGAAATTGATACAACTTCTCTTGTTGTGGGTTAGTTTTCAAGTGCAGACAGCGATGGAGGAACATTCTAAATTCATTATGGAAATGGTGGTTGAGTTAGTGGCATGCTTTGGATTAGACACTCTGATCTCCCTAGATATGAAGGATCGACAAAACACTTTTAGGTGGGTCACCGATCAACGTCTCAAGCGTATTTTTCTCAACATTGACCCTCTAACCATGGTGGTTGTGAAGATGATATTAGGGAAAGGGCACCTTGAAGAAAAGGAATTCTTCAAGACAAATTCGCACATTGTCTCTCATTTTCTAGCTTCGGTCCTAGATTGTCACACTTCAAAGGTAGAGGCAAAGGCACTGATGGGTAATCTTTTTAAGAAAAGCTTGTTGGGTGGTCTAGATGACTCTTTAAAGGCTTTTCTTCTCGGTACAGTTGTTCCTCATCCTCGAGATATGGACTTGATCAAAGCCCAAGGTGAGGTGGTGAAACTCTACGCGTTTCTTCTAGAGCTAAAGGGATGGTGCTAGTAAAGCATAGAATGGTGGTGGCAGTTGCAATCAACTTCCTATAGAAATTTTTCCGGTTGGTGGAGGCGAAGGACATTGGGTGGGTCATGGAGTTCAACCAATTTTCCAGAGCAAATGGTTTCAAGTAAGGTCTGGTGTTTAGGTTTATTGTTTTGTTTGTTAGTTGGTAGGGTTTGGTTTAGTGTCTGGTTATATTTTTTTTCTAGTGTGCATACTTGTGGCTAGAGCCACTTTTGGTCTTTGTAAATACTTCGGGCGGTTTGGGCAGCTGGCTGTAGGTTTTGTTGGGGTGTCTGGGTGGTAGGCCATTGTGTTGCAGTATCAGGCTGGGTGGTGGGTCAATAAGACACTATTTTTGTTGTTCTCTGGTCGGTCTTCATGGTATTTTCCTACTAAGCAAACACATGTAACTCCATCCTTTGGCAATATAAAAGTATCCTTCTTACGAAGCCAAAAAAAAAAAATCCTTCTCATGGTGCTTATTCCACTAATATAAGACAAATTGATTAAAAAATAAACACCTCAACAAATAAATCTCTTAACTTATTTTAAGGATTTTTGTAAAGATAAATATACTAATTAATAATTCATATAGAATATATGACAATTTTATTCTCCACACAATAATATTATAGATTTAAATGTAAATTCACATTAATTATACTCCAACAACATAAATATTAAATTAAGAAATAAATAATAAATAATAAATATTTGGATAGTGAATATATGTATAATAAGCTTCCAAACTTAAACTTTATAACTCATTATGTGTACTAATGTTGACATGGATCCATAAAGATATCATTTATCTCTGCAATTGATTAATTTTTTTGCTCTAGTATAGCCTAATTCTTAGGCAAATATTGACTATCTTGCAAATGTAACATGGTCCAATAGTACGAAGAGATTCCATACATGATAGAATGATAAGAAAGATTGCAATAATAACGATTTCAAGAAAAGAGGAGACTAAGCACATGCTATGCATAATGTGGGAGCCCCCTCGCCTAATATTACAATCTTTCTTGTCGTCGAGCTGTTCATCATGATCAGCACAAGAAATAACAGGTAGAATATTAATTAGTAGGTATCGGCCAAATAAGAACCCCAGAATCTAGAATTTCCAGGCATTTTAACGTGTACTTGCATAATATCGGTAAAATCACATTTCTGCCACTGCGACATCATCCAACTTCACTGTCACGAATTAATCGGAAAATGTCCAGAAGGTTCATGCTGCCCGCGATTCGCTTAAACATGACTCCCACTCCGAAGGAATCGCCGATTTAAATGAAACGAGTTAATTTCTGTTAAGACAGTGGCCGTTTTTTGGGTTTTATATGTGCGGGTTTTTTATTCCACTTTGTTGTGAAAATAGGTCTTTGGACATATTCATTAAACGAAAAATGTGGGCAACATAAAAGTAAAAGTGAAAGAAGGAAATAGATGAAGTGACCATTACAATTTATGCGCTATTCCAATCTCATAGTCATGTCTGATAGCGCAAACGCAAATGAAATCATCTGCTTTTGCAGCTGGCGAGGCAATAGCTAACTGAAATGTGAAAATTAAAATGTGGAGGATGAGAGATATTAGCAAGTTTTATTCTATAAACCTGCTCAAGTAAATAGTTTGCTATGCTCTACTCATCACCTTTGATCTCACTTCCTTACCCAACTACTTATCGCGCGCAAAAATATACCTCCTTCCTCTAGAGTCTAAATGCACTTCTCATTTCCTTTCACCTTAGCCTTCATTTCTTAAACACTACTTGGTTTTTAGCTGCGATAGGTTTTACCCAGTGTTGTCGGGATGGAGACTGGTACACGTTTCCAATACCAGAGACGTCCCCGAAAACCACCTCCAGCAGCATGGAAACTTGATGTGTTGTCTCCCAAGTCTCTTGATATCCTTTGGTGGAAATTTTTGACTGTCTCCCCTGAAATTTAAAAGAATTAAAAAATTATAACCTGAAAATTTGTCATGATATTTTCTATAAATTATTAATTTATTAATTTTTATTTATACTAAAAAAACAATGGCATCTCCAAGCACTGTCTCCTATTTTCCAAAAAAAATAAAAATTGCACCAATATCCGTACCAATTTCCCATACCAGTACACAACTATGGTTTTACCTTATTCATGAATGCCTCTCTATCAAACAATCAACCAAATGCCAAAAATATTGACTTCATTCTTTACATTTTCTATGATTTGGGATAGTAATCTCTTATTCTCTTCTAATTTTGTTAGTGGGGTAACACTAGCATACATATATTAAATATTAATATATATAAAATACCTCGAGAGTTATCATTATGCACGCATCTATTATTGCACTGAGAAAAAATTATGAAAATAGACGTCTTTTATTTTTACATTAAAATATAAATATAAATTTTATAATTTGAATATTCAATTTTAAAAAATCAACTATAATTTTAAGTGGAAAGAGATTTAAAATTATGTAATCATTTTTTACAATATTACAAAATTATCATATAATTATTAAAAAAAAATCATTATAACTTTGTTAACACTGTTGATTATTATTAAAATTAAATAACTATGCGAGATACGGTGAAACATTTGGGCAAAGTTTCCCATCTTAAAATGTTACTCATATTCAAAATGCAATATAAATAATGTTTACTTATAAAATAAGACACAAATCAATTTTAACAATGGGATTGACAATATAAAATTTTACTTATTATAAAAAATAGAAAGATTTGCTCCACAATATCTGAACCAAGAAAACAGAATTAAAGCAAGTAATAATGAAAACACAATATCTTGTTTATGTTATTTTTAGTTTATTTTTAAAAAGGATTTATATTAGATTATAGAATGTTACTTATTATAAAAATAGAAAGATTTGCTCTATAATATTTGAGCCAAGAAAATAGAGATAAAGCAAGTAATAATGAAAGCATAATATGTTGTTTATGTTAATTTTTAATCTATTTTTAAAAAGATTTTATATCATATTTACAGTTTTTTTATCTACTTAATACAAAAAAGAAATTTTAGGTTGAATTTTTTTTAATTGGGGGTTTTGCATTCAACAAGATTTGATCTCTTATAGACTCATTCAAAACCATTCAACTTTATTAAAATAATGAAAACCCAATAATATTTATATTATTTAAATGCATATATATTATGTTAAACTAAACAATAGACATAATACTTTAATAGATATTATCCTAAACTAAACATTAAACATAATTTTTTTTAAACTTCAATTTATTGTTCCCAATTAAATTCTTCTATTTTATTACATGAGTATAGTGTAGAATAAGTAAAAAAAGAGTTGAAATGGTGTCCATTAAATAATGAACTTGTGAAAAGAGAAATGAATAATAATGAATACACAAAGATTGTAGAGACATGCGAAATAGTATAAGTAGAACCAACCATTCAACTCCTTAATGAATACACTTATTCAATATATGTTGAATTCAATTATTCATATATGATAAATCAATTTTTAAAAGTCATCCAAACTTTAAAGAATATATAGATTCCATACTCTATCAATTTCAAAAGGCATATCCAAGAATTATAGAGGTGTAGGTGCAAGCAAAGGGGTGAATATCTAAACACAAGGATAAGTGTCTTCCCTATACAATATTTGAGCACTGAAAACATCCATATACTTGTTGGCATTCAAAACTTGAATCAAGATATAATAGGTAGCTTCTTTGTTTGATGTTCCTTCCACTTTTGCTCCCACCACTTTCTGAAATACAAGTCCAACATGCTACCCAGCAAAAAAACCAAACCAATTGTTCAATATTAATGCATAATTACACAAATACTTTGGCCATTAGAATAGACTATATGTATCCCAACTACTGTAGCTCATAACCCAAATCCAAACTTTTCAAATCAAAGAAAAAAAAAGAAAAATAAGTAAAAAATAATCAATTGTCATTACATGGAAAGTGTTACAGTCTGTTAAAGCATAGTCCACTAGATTTAGAACAGTTGCAATGGTTTGAAAATTAGGGTTGTCCACAGCCTGAGATGGATTTGCACAGTGGGTCTTACATAATAAGTATAGTATTGTTATCATCATGACAACCATTCCAAGTCTCATGGAAGCCATTGTGGGAGTATAATTACTTAAGAGAAACTTTGAATATCTATGCTATAGAAAAGGCTGTGAAGTCATTTATATTGGGTTGATCAAAGATAAAAACACTTTTAAAGTAGAAGGTCATGTATACTTAAGAGAAACTTATGAATATCTATGCTATAGAAAAAGTTGTGAAGCCGTTTATATTGGGTTGATCAAAGATAAAAAAAAATATTTTTAAAGTAGAAGGTCATGTATATCTACAACACCTCTTAGTTGTCCAATTATTTTTTTTGAAAAATTTCAATGTTTCTTTTATTTTGCTAATAATTTATCTATTTATTTAGAGGATGATTTGTGTGGTTAGGTACAAGTAGAGAGTGATTTGGGAAGATTTTATGGCTTTAAAAGCAATAACCATATCTAATACAAAAAATTAAACTAAAATTAAACATTCATTTAAAAATAATTCAACAATTACTAATTATAATTTTAGAAAAAATTATGAACTAAAATGTATCTATAAAATCAAATTTTCTATTCTTTTTTCTTTTAGTGTAATTATAAAGTAAAATTATACTTAAAAAATGCATTTAAAAAAATCATAAAATAATTTACATAAGGAAGTTTTTTATTTAAATCTCTTTAATACGTTTGCAAGAGAAATCACCACAATATCTTGAAAACTTAAATTCTAATTTTTAAAATTAAATTAAATTAAATTCTAATTTTTAAAATTAAATTAAATTCTAATTTTTAAAATTAAATTAAATTCTAATTTTTAAAATTAAATTAAATTCTAATTTTTAAAATTAAATTAAATTCTAATTTTAAAATTTATAAAAATTATTATTTAGTTTTTAAATAATCAATTAAATTTTAGTGATTATCTATACAAATGAATTAAATAAAATTTCGTATTCATTTTAAATTTAGATATAAAAAAAATCTTTCTATTTTATTTTTTCCTTTTTTTGCATGTAAATTATTTCATTTTCTAAAATAATACTTAAAATGCATTTAAAAACAATTATAAAATCATTTATATAGGAATTTTTTTTATTTAAATCTCTTTAATTTAGATAAGAGTTGCATTTTCATCTTTGCTTCTATATATCTTTTTGATTTTATGTACAAACATCTTTGAATGTAATAAAGCAGGTAAACAAGATTCTATATCCAATTGCATGTCATTTGAATGCCAACTTAAATGCAAAGAATAAAAATGTACTAAGGTTTTTGCAATCCATAATGTGAGTGTAGGAAGCCTCTTGGCTTAATAAATATGGATTAATGATTTAGTCAATATTTTTCTAAATTTGATCATATAGCTTTTTGTTACTCACATTTCAAATAGAACACTATGATCCATCATCTAGGTAAGAAATCAAGAGAAGAGAAAATTGATGGATCATGATGTTTGATCCAAAAAATTGGTAACAAAAATCTACATGGTAAAATCTAGAAAAATATTAGTTAAATCATTATGGACAATGGGCATTTCATAAATTTGATAGGTAAATAATTTAAAACCAAAACTTTACATTGCATTTTATTGGCCTATTTAAAAAAAAAATATTTTTTCATAAAGAGGTTATAGAGAAATGATCATTCATGAAAAATGATAACTTGGATATTAAGAATATTCGAATAAAAAAATATTTAAAAATATTAAAATAATACTACACTATGAAAGCCTCACATTATTTAAAATTAACAAAAGGATAGGTTGTGATAATCCCACATTAATACTAATCCTAAGACTAGGAAGGCTTGTGAGACAAATAGACACCAAAGGATTTGTCAGATATGCTAAAAGTATAAAAGCCTTAAAAGGATTTTCAAAAAAATGTCAATCACTCTCCATGCTAAAATTTACAGAGTGCTTGTGTGCTATGTGGTTCACTTTACAAATTAATGAGGGAAGGAGATTGACTATGTAAAATTCTCTTTGATCTTCTACTCTTGAAATCAATAGAATTTTTCCCTCATTCTTATAAATAAATTATCCTTACAAATATACACGAGCAAAAGGTAAATGTCTAGAAAATGATAAGGTGGAGGAATTTTGGCCAACAATTGGAGATCCCCATGATTTAAATGGATTTAGGAAGAAAATAAAATAAGATTTAACTTTTAGAAATATTATATGACACAAAGTTGTTTTTTGGGAAGCAAGACAAGAGAGTGAATGAATGTGGGATTCCAGTGCAGTGTTCTCTATTTTTCTATTTCTTTTGTCAATTTTAGTAATTTCAAAATTGTAGGGGTTATCATGAATTTCAACTGTATATATGTGTTAAATATAAAGTTACATTATATTCTCTATATTTTGTAAATAGTTTGGAAAAAAAATCTAAAATCTCATAATTGATAGGATTTGTGATATTAATAATGCAATCCTATGACTATGCATTCATTTTATTGCATTATAGTCAATCATTATTTTATCTAATTCCAAGAATCATGGAAGATAAAAATTAATGTCCTACATGAGGAGTAACATTTTTGTAATAAAATATTTAGCCGATAGGCTATATGTGTGAACTTTGGGTCAAAATTTTGGTCAGCCTTCCCAATTTTTAACCCTTCTGGCATCCGAATCGGTATGAAAAAAGGTGGTGATTTTTTTATTTTTTAATTAAAAGCATTTGGTGCATCGATAGAGAAGGCCAATGAAATTAAATTCCAATTGGCATCAACATTAATTTTTGTATGGTTTTTGTGTACTAGCAATGGTTGTAACAATCATTGTAATAACACTTGCCATTTAAAACCTTAGAAAACATAGCAAATGTCTATGCAATTTTTTATAACATATTGTTGGGTGTCGTTCTATGGCTTTACCAGCTATCAGAGTTGTGAGCGAGGAGGGAAAGTTTCTATTAAGGTTCAAGTTTGATCATCCATTTTCAAGCTTCTGTGAAGGTAGTTGGAGGTTATTTTATTTTATTTTTTGCATGGGGTGATGATTGCAAAAGCAATACAAAAGTGTCAGATCTCAATAATTTTTTTCCCATTTTTTGCAGGCATTGGAGAAAGGAGGGAACCAAGAGAAAGCAAGTAGGAAGAGGTGCATTTGGGAAACCCCTTTAAAGAAAGCGACAAGAGGTACATATTGAAAAAACCCTTTGTAGGGTTGGGGCCCTAGCTCGGTTGGCTAAATCTTTCCTATTGTAGGAGGTTGATCACGAGGTCTAGTCTCCCCCACCCTCATGGTATCGGAAGACATGTCACGCCAGCACTTCTGGTCACATTAAAAAGTTTACCAAGCGCACTGTAGTTTATAGGGGGTTGTGCTACCCAATTCCTGCAATCTAAAAAAAAAAACCCTTTGTAGAGTATTTCAAAAATAGTTTATGTTATTTTCCATAGGGCATTGTTGATTGTTGTTCTTTAGCTTAGGTTGTATTGTTTCATTTATGGTTTCCATGTAGTTATGATGGTTTCAAGACAATTTTTTTTTTTTCCATTGGTTTATTACTATGAATTATTCTATTTTGTAGGTTTTTTCGTTTGAGTCACTATTGAAACCAATATTGTTTCATTTATGGTTCTTGTTTTGTGTGGCGATGGTTCTGCATGCGTTTGTTATTGTAAATTTTAGTGTTTTGTAGGTTTTTCCATCTGGGTCACTATTGAAACCAATATTGTTTTATTTATTGCTTTCACTTTGTGGCGATGGTTGCAACGTAATAAAATAGTTAATGTTAGATAGTTTATGTTGTTTTCCATAAGGAATTTTTGATTGTTGTTCTCTAGCTTAGGCTATAATGTTTCATTTTTTATAAGGTTTTGTTGAAAAAAGACTATATTGTTTGTTGAAACCAATTTTGTTTCATTTATGGTTCACATTTTGTGGTGATGGTTTTGCATGGGTTTGTTACTGTGAATTTTTGTGTTCTATAGGATTTTCCATTTGGATCACTGTTGAAACCAATATTGTTTCATTTATGGCTATAGTTTTGTGAGGATGATTGCAATGCAATAAAATATTTAATGTTTTTACAGTTTATGTTATTTTTCATAAGGCATTGTTGATTGTTGTTCTCTAGCTTAGGCTATATTGTTTCAATTTTCGATAAAATATTGTTGAAAAAAGACTATGTTGTTTGTTGAAACCAATGTTATTTCATTTATGGTTTGCATTTTGTGGTGATGGTTTTGCATGGGTTTGTTACTATGAATTTTTGTGTTCTATGGGTTTTTCCATCTGGGTCATTGTTGAAACCAATATTGTTTCATTTATGGCTTCCGTTTTTGCGGCAATGGTTGCAATGCAATAAAATAGTTAATTTTATATAGTTTATGTTGTTTTCCATAAGGAATTATTGATTGTTGTTCTCTAGCTTAGGCTATATTGTTTCATTTGTGATAAGGTATTATTTAAAAAAGACCATATTGTTTTATTTTCGATAAGGTATTGTTGAAAAATGAATTTTTTCGCTTGTGGGGATTTTTTTTGCATCAGTTTGTTACTATGAATTCTTTTGTTCTATGGGTTTTTTCATCTGGGTCACTGTTGAAACCAATATTGTTTCATTTATGGTTTCCGTGTGGTGCCAATGGTTGCAAGGAAATTAAATAGTTTATGTTATTTTCACTAAGGAATTGTTTATAAAGCTTTGGCTATATTGTTTCATTTTTTATAAGCACTGTTGAAAAAGGAATTTGTGCATGTGCAGGTTTTTTTTTGCATGGATTTGTTGCTGTGAATTCTTCTATTTTGTGGGTTTTTCCATTTGGGTCACTGTTGAAACTAGTATTGTTTCATTTATGGCTTTCATTTTGTGGCAATGGTTGGAACACAATAAAATAGTTAATGTAATATAGTTTATGTTGTTTTTCAGAAGCCATTGTTGACTGTTGTTCTCTAACTTTTGCTATATTGTTTCATTTTTTATACGCAATAAAATAGTTAATGTTATAGATTTTGTGTTGTTATCCATAAGGAAGTGTTGACTGTTGTAACATACATTTCCCAGGTCACTATGATCAATGGTGAAACCAATGTTTCTTATTGCACTTAATATAGAGCCTATCATTCATAGCAATATCAAAGATAGACATATGCAACATAACTAAGTTATGAAATCACATGTAGCAGCAATATACTCTACACTCAGCCAACCCAAGAAGATTAAAACCACAGTAATCAAATGAAAAAATTATGAAACCTCCTTTTTTTATTTTCCTTTATTGTGTGCACTTTGGCCAAAATTTTCGCCAGCTTTCCTGCTTCACCACCCTCTTTACTATTTTGATTTTTTTCCCTAAGCTTCATTTTTCAATGCAGGCAACAATTGACAAAATTAGGCATTAGCAGGTGGAATGCATTGAAAATATCTTTGAGGTTATTGTGGAAAAGAATCCCTCAGAGTATAATGTGTAATTTTCAGTCAAGCCTTTTGCATGCATTCCAAATCTTTGATTGGCAACTTTGAAGAAAAAAATTTTTAGAGAATGCATGTCTACACGTTCTTAACAAGGGTCATCAAACTCAAAGTATTAGATCAAAGATATGGAATTTATGCAAAAGGGTTAATTCAAAACTAGCCATTATACTGTCTAGAATTTCTTCCTTGAATAACTTTGAAAATATTTTCAACATAGTGTATGTGGCAACCAATGTTTCTTATTATGTTTAATATAAAGCCTATTATTGTAAGAATTCTTTTTTTAGGATGAAACAAATAATAACTATGTTCCCAAAACAATAAACATAGGGAGGATTATATATGAATGTTGTCTATATTGTTTCATATTTGATAAGGTACAGTTGATAAAAGAATTTTCTTGGTCGCTATTGAAACCATTATTGTTTTATTTATGGATTTCACTTTGTGGTGATGGTTGCAACACACTAAAATAGTTAATGTTGTTTTTCATAAGGAATTGTTGATTATTGTTCTCTAGTTGTGGCTATATTATTTCATTTTTGATATGCAATTAAATAGTAAATGTTATAGAGTTTATGTTGTTATCCATAAGACATTGTCGATTGTTGTTCTCTAGATTTGGCTATATTGTTTCATTTTCAATAGGGTGTTGTTGAAAAAGGAATTTTTTTGGGTGCAAGGTTTTTTTTTTGCATGGGTTTGTTACTGTGAATTCTACTGTCATCTACGACACTGTTGAAACCAATATTGTTTCATTTATACCTTTTGTGTGGTGTCGATGGTTGCAAGGAAATTAAACAATTTATGCTATCAAGGTTTTTTTTTCCCTTGCATCTATTTTTTGCAGTGAATTCTTTTGTTTTGTGGTTTTTCCCATGTAATCCATTGTTTAAAAAAAATTGTTGGGCTACGGGGTTGTTCTATTTTTTTGGGCATAGCTTTATTAGTATGAAACCTCTTGTCCAAATTTAAGCATCATCTAATGTGTTGTAGAAATTAATATGATATTTTTTTTTCATTACAACTAATTGTAGTACTAGAAAATTTAACACATGAATGCATCATACCTTTGAATTTAATCAAATGTATTGACTGAGGCATGTCTATGAACTTCAAGATATAATAGTATGGTTATGCATCAATAAACCAATAATTAATTCACCATAACTTCATCACAATGAATAACCAACCAATAATAAACCTGGTTTGATGTCATGTCTAACTCCATAAAAGTAACAATTTTAAAATGATCATCAATACCTTCACTAATTATTGATATATGAACAATGATCTTTCCATGGTCATCAAGAAAAATTATTTCTTAGTTTTCAATACAGCATGGTCTAATGTTCCTTTTTTTTTTGATATAGATGTACATATATATATAATTGAATGTATTGATTGAGGCACGTGTATGAACTTAGATATAATAGTATGGTTATGCGTCAATAAACCAACAATTAATTCACCATAACTTCATCACAATGAGTAACCAACTAATAATAAACCCAATTTGATGTCATGTCTAACTCCATCGAAGTAACAATTTTAAAAATTTCATCAATACCTTCACTAATTATTGATATATGAACAATGATCTTCTTTCCATGGTCATCAAGCAAAATTATTTCTTAGTTTTCAATACAACATGGTCTAATGTTCTTCTTTTAGTTTTTTTGATATAGATGTACACATAAATATAATCGAATGTATTGATTGAGGCATGTCTATGAACTTCAAGATATAATAGTATGGTTATGTGTCAATAAACTAAAAATTTTAATTCACCATAACTTCATCACAATGAATAACCAACTAATAATAAACCTGATTTGATGTCATGTCTAACTCCATCAAAGTAACAATTTTAAAATGATCATCAGTACCTTCACTAATTATTGATATATGAACAACGATCTTCTTTCCATGGTCATCAAGCAAAATTATTTCTTAGTTTTCAATACAGCATGGTCCAATATTCTTCTTTTATTCTTTTTGATAAATATGTACATATAGATATGCACAACTTGAACAAAATCCCACATCATAAATTCACCATTTTATAAGGGGAAACCCTCATACATGAGATGTGAAAACATAAAATATAGAGAACCCATGCCTTATTGAGTATGAATGTTTTGTTTTCCTATCTAAATAATGTTTCCTTTAATATATAATTCTCATTAACATGAATTCCACTCATGATTCATACAATACTTAATTAGCATAACAAGGTACTAAGATTCAGAGATTTAATCATGGAATTTGAGAATAAAGACCATAAGGTTCAATCAAAATGATATTATTAGTTTTACTTATAATAATATTTTCACAATTCAATTATTGCATAATAGAATGATTGAAAGGTACATACCTATTTCTCTTATTGATTGATATGTTTCATTCCAGTTTTCCAAACCTTGCATTTAAATTTTTTTGAATTAATAAAATAGTTTATGCTATTTTCCATAAGGCATTGTTGATTGTTGTTATGTGGCATCAAATAAATAATTTGATCTATGGTTTCTATGTAGTGGCAATGGTTGCAAATTAATAAATCACTAGTAGAATTTGGAAAATAAATGACTTCGTGACTAAAACTTTTAGTCACGTGACTAAAACTAGTAGTATTTGGAAAATAAATGACTAATTTGGTCATTTATAAGTGACTAATTTGGTCATCGAGTAAAATCACAACTAAATGACTGAATAAATGACTAAATAAATTGTTGTGGCAAAATCACAACTAACTGACTAAATAAATAACTCAATAAATGGTCATCTTTATTATCCAAAACATAAGATAACTCCTACCACAGCTGGTTCTTCTGAACTACTCATGTTGGACCATAAATATTAAGGATAAAGAAACTTGCTCACAACTGCTTTGATTCAACACATACCCATTGCCAATACCTTTCTTGCCTCACAACTCTAACATTTACAAGGGCTTCATCCCAAAGGATGCCAAGACCCCCTGATGCCCCCACAACACTCGAAAGACAACCTTTCCATCAGCCAAAATGCTTGAAAAAGATGTCAAAATCATGTTCCTTGACTTTAGTCTCTTGTAGTAATACTAAATCCGGCCTCATTTGATCAAAACAATGCTTGATCAAACGGATCTTGTCAGGGGCATTGTAGCCCCTGATGTTCCACGAAAGCATTTTCATGGCTATCGGGAAAAGGCTATGCCTTTTCCCGATCTCAATTTTCTTTGGCCAATAGCATTCCCAACCATTTCAAGGTGCATCTTATTGGTTTTGGGACCACGCCTCCTCTTCTCACCTACCTTTACCTTATTGGTTTGAGCTAAGGATTGTTTTATAGTTCTCTTTTCCACTATACCAATTTGATCATTTAGACCCAGCAAATCTTCACCTCCAAGCTCTGCATCTGATTCTGATTTTGAGTTTGTGCCTTCCAAAGATCCTCAACTATCTTTAACACCCTCAAAAGCACTATCAAGATTTTGAATAGGAGAAATCGGGATATCCTTATAAACTACACCCTTAAAACCGTCAGGACTGTTGACCACTTCCAACATTGGATCTTCTACCTACTCTTTCATTCCCACTGCTGAAGCCTTCAGGGGAAAAACATCATCAGGTTTTTCTTCACGACCAATTCCAAAAACTTTAGAGGTATTTGTTTTGGGGGGGGGAATGTGGATTCTCATGGAATGGTTGCTTCTCAATTAGACATCCATATGCACAAACACCTGATCACCTACCTATCTCTTCCCCAAAGAGGGAAGAGGTTGTTTTTACTAGCTCATCTACCTCACTAGTCCTATCCTTATGCAAAACCCTCATGATTCCTTTTGGGGTAACCAGAGTCAGCTTTGTTTTGCCACACTCACTAACCCTAATAGCATCATTAGATGCCAACGCCTCATTAATAAACCTTTGAGATTTCATTTCACACTCAACTTCATGCAGATTATTGATTTCCTATTTCCTCACATCACCCCAAGAGGAATTTTCCATTAAACCCTCTTGAATAGCATCTTTCGAAAAGGACTCTAGGGAGCCCCAATCTTTGGACGATCTCCATTCTTCATTGGCAATTGCCTCTATGATTTCAACCACTTCCTCCGCATAAATATTTTGGGCAACTCCTTTCCCTTTCAACCCCTGACGGCATTGGTCTTCAAGATGATCTTCTCCTAAACAACTCACGCATGAAGTCTTATGATCTTCCACCTCCAGATTTTGACACCACATGCCTTTCCTAGATTTCAACTCTATCATTTTTGGTAAAGGATGTATTATCTATCTTAGAATACATATCCTAGGGAACATGCTGCAATCTGATTTCTCTACCACCACCTCCAACTTCACAAATACACCCAACTTATTACCAATATTTCTTAGGCTTTCCTGATCCCAATATTCTTGGGGGAGGTTTTTCAAGCTAATCCATATAGGCATTTCCTTAGTCTTTGCCATATTAGGATCAAAGTTTGGGGTCTAGTCTAGAATAAACAAACCCCTACCTTCCATCATGAAAGGGCCACTGTTCAAAATCCATTCTTTACCCTGAGCTGTTTGGAAAACAATCAAATAAAAACCATTCTCTAGGGTTTTTATTTCACATCCTTTGCCCCAGTTATCATCACACCATGCCTTGACTTTAGTGAAGGCCGACCATTGCCCACCCCACCGCATAAAAAAGGTGTGAGCTTTAAAGACACTCACAGAGTCATTCCATTCACTATTGTCGACCAGGAGAGTAACCATAGTAGTATGGAGAAAAATTTTAAGTGCTTGACTTGACTCACCCTTCTCTAACTGGTTCTTTGAATGCCAGAACTTCTTTTCCAACTGTTTGAAATCCACTTGCCTTTTTGAGTATGTTGAACGAAACCTTCCCTCTTTCTCCACCTCCTGCACATTCAAGCGAAAACTTGCTCCTGCACCCCCATTTCTACCTCTCTGGTTAACCGAAGCTTTCCAAGCCTTAAAGGTACCATTTCACCTACCTTCTTGGATATTTCTCCCTCTCCGTCTGTTGAATGGCCACCGAGCTTGCCTTCCATCATACTGAAAGCCATGGTGCCTTCGAAAACCCTATCTAGATCGTTGCTCCGCCATTTTTTTTAGTTGATTACAATAAAATTTTATTAGAGAGATATAATTTCTAGAATCAAATTCTTAATTAATATAATATTATTATTATATATTATTATATATTATATTTATATTATAATGTATTTGATATTATATAATTATATAATATTATAATATATTTAATATTATAGTATTCTAATATTATATTATAATATAATATAATATAATATTTGTAAAACTATTAAAATATTTAATATAAAAATATTAAAAAATTTAAAGAAGTTTTCATTAATTTAATTTAAATATTAATATCTTTAATTAACATAATGTTAAAACCTAAATGTCCTCATTATTAAGATCTTTTCCATAATTTTCATTGTAATAAACATAATTTTAAACCCTCCCGAAACCATATTTTCAATAAGTGAGGACAATTTTGGAGGGAAACCCAAAAAAATAGCTCAAAAAATGGCAGAATATGATGAACGGCTAACATTCATTTAAACAAATTGAATTAAATTTTTTGTCCATTTCAAAATGGGTGCCTAATTTTATTCATTGATTTTGGCTCCACTTCATAATGCCCTAAAATGCTTGGCTCCATATCACTTTTGCAGTCTCCAAATGATAGTCACTCTAAACTCGTCCATGGCAGGTGCTTTTGTAGGGGATTGTGGGAGCCACACTCTGCCTACTCGACTGGTTCATTCATGGATTCATTCTGCATCTATTGATTGAGATGGGAGAAACTAATGGAATTGCTGAGAGGCATCCAGTAGTTGTTATTCACTTGGCAACGGACCGAACAAAGGAAATGGCTGGCTCCTAGGCATTGAAATCATGTGTGCTGCTTGGGGCCACTCCTTTATTCAGATGGGCGAGATCTACAGTGTGTGACCTGCTAGCCTCAAATCGATGCTATCATATTGGCAACCACAAAACCCTCATTGAAACCTTATTTTCATGCTACAGCTCGCCAAATTTGAGAAGTGCAAGGTCAATGCCAGCAATGAAGAAACTTTTCACGTGAACTACTTGACATAATACCTCAAAGAAATGTGGTCTCATGGAATTCCATGATCGTAGGATATATGCAAATGGGATTTCTTAAAAAGGCTTCAAAAAATTTCAAGCAAATGTAATTAGTAGGTGTAAGTAAATCATTTACCATTACACACTCTATGTTAAGGTTGCACGTTACTTAGACATAAGCCACCTAATATGACATACGTATGAATTGATTGCTTAAAGGAATCCTTATACAATATGATATATTCCTACCTATTTCACCTCCTAAGCTAAGTGAGTCCTTGCTTCTTCCTCTTTATAAATTTTCACCTCCTTCTTCCTCCCATTATAATAAGATTGCACCGTTTTCACTTGAACATGAGGATTCCTATTTTAATTTAATTTGATGAAAAACATTTTTTTGTTTTCCTAAATAACACATTAGATCCATGTTCTGAGAAATATTAGAATGTTTCTTCTCCTAATAATGGCTTTTCTATGGATGATATTTCGTCTTCCCTCTATATGATATTTTCTACATTGTCCGATGAAAGATATTATAAATTATATGTACACAGGTCTATTTATTTTATGAGTTAATTGTGTTTTGATAAGCCTAGTGTGATATTTCATTTTTTCATCCTTTAAATGATAACATAATCTAGTCAATTAAATGTGAATTAATTTTTCCTTATTTTCATAAGATTCTAAGTAAATTTATCACTTTCTTCACCTCTAGCTCAATCATGTGTGACTTGATAAAGTGATTTTCCTCTTGTATTTTCTCATGACCATTCTATCAAACACATGGTTAAAGAACTTGATGGAAAAATTAGATCTCTCTAATCTTATTAATAGCCTTTCCATCTCTTTTGTTCCATCCATACCTATACTAGCAATACATAAATTCATAAATTAAGTATATGGGACAAAGGATGTGTAGGTAGCTCATCTAGGAATTCTTTAAAAATCTTTGTAAGATTCTAGAAATGAAAAATATTTCCATGTAATAAATCTCTTTAAATCCTTGATAATAACATACACAAATAAAAAAGCCTTCCATTATTCTTTCTATAATTTCATGGATGAATTTGATCTTAAACTAATTGGCTTTTGAACTCTTTGTACCATCCTAATCATCTAGGAATTTCATGCTATTAGTGTAACAATTGAACTAATAACTATGGTCAATTAATTTTTTTATGAATAGGATCATATCATACAATCATGTCCATTTTAATCAAGTTTGAAGAAAATAAAAAATTAAGATCTCACTCAAACCCACACATATCATCTAGCTTAGTGGTTTTCTCCCATAATGAACTAGGCATAATCTTTGTAGCACTAATATGGTTGTACTAGGTTATCCTACCCCCAAAATGGTTGTAGGAGGTTATTCTTCTTAATCTCATCTCCCATTATATATCATAATTATGTTACTCATACTGATGGAATTGGAAAAATCCTACCCATCTCACCTAAAACATCTTGTACAAATCCTACTCCTATTGTGGTTCATGGTGCTTCTCCTCTTACTCCTATTGTGGTTCATGGTGCTTCTCCTCTGACTCCTATTGTGGTTCATGGTGCTTCTCCTCTTACTCCTATTGTGGTCCATGGTGCTTCTCCTCTGACTCCTATTGTGGTTTTTGGGCTCATTTTTATTTATCTTGTAGTATTTCATACACATTACATAATTCATAATCATAACAATCCTACTAATCCTACTTAACTTTCTTCTACTACTATCAATAAATACCCTCCACCTTTTCCCTCTACTAGGAGCCCTAAATAATATGATCGCATGGAATAATTATGGTCCACACAAGATTAAATAATTTTTTATGATATCCTTCAAGATAAAATATTTTTTTATGATATCCTTCAAACATCTCCTTATAAATACATCCTTCAATAGAACTTACATATAAAATATTTGTGTAGCCATCTATATTCTCTACAAACTTTTGATACATATCTAAATTTTAGCAAAGTTTTACAAATTTTTCTTTGTAATAAAGTTTTGTAATTTCATGAACCACTTTCATGTTTGACAAATAATATGATTGAATGTATGAATTTGCAAAATATTTTTTCTTCCTTATGTTTTACTTTTACATGTATAATTTCATGAACTAATTTTTTACATTTGATGAATAATTTATGATTTCACGAATTCAAAATTATTAGGTTTTAAATTTGAACTTCTATATTAAATTTAAAGATGCCTTAGTTTCAAAATAAAATGCATTTTTTTCTATTTTAATTATGCATATATTTATAGACATGGTTGATCAGACTTCTAATCATACTAATTAGACTTCGCATTAGTCTAATCATCTTGATGAGAAGAGTTGTTCTAGATCTAATCTATATGCTAACACCATTCAGAGGTTAGATCTTTCCTTGTGGTGTCTAGAAAAAACAATCCATTATACCCAAAACTTGTCAAATAGAGATAGGTTAGTCACTATTATGGATGATAAATTACATGTATGATTGGCTTCATTTGATCATACAATCCCTACAATGAGATCAAGATTGAGCAGTTTTATGCTTCTCTTTCTAGAAGTGTTAGTGGCCATGAGAAATGATCATCCATTTCTAGGCGGGTTTCATTAGATAATTTTCACAACATGCTCCCATTTTATTAAGGACAAGATAGAGTGAGAGGGTATGCACCACTAGGTGTGTAAGGAAGGGGGATTTTGTTGAGATATTATCATTGGAAATGCTCTATCAGACATATATGGAAAATGTGGAAGCATAAACAAGGCACGCAAACTATTTGACAAAAATGCCTCAAATAAATATAGTTGTAGGGAATGCAATGTTTGTGGGATATGCACACAATGGATTTTGCAAGGATGTCGTAATTGTTAAAACCTAAATGTGCTCATTATTAGGATCTTGGCTATAATTTTCATTTTAATAAACATAATCTAAAACCCTCATCAAAACCTTATTTTCATGTTGCAACTCACCAAATTGGGGAAGTGAAAGGTCAATACCAGTGAGGAAGGCAACTTGTTGCGTGAACTGCTTGACAAAATACCTCAAAGAAATGTGGTCTCATGGAATGCATTAATTGCAGGATATGTACAAAATGGTTTTATTGAAAAGAGCTTTCGAAAATGCCTCCATTAATTATTATTTTTTAATATTCTCATAATGGTAAATGTTCAGGGATATTAAATAAGTTTTTATTTTATAGTCTTTTTTATATTAATAGTAAATGTTCGTGTATTTATAATTTAAGTGTATAGCCAACCCAAAATTTATTGATATACTGACAGAGAATTGGGGATGCCACAGTGCTGATTTCCTTGGAAAAGAAGTTGTTTTATAGTTTTCATGAGTTTGCATTATAATATTATTGTTTATAAATTTATTATCAAACTATTATTTATGGTTATTTTTCTTAACTGTAATTTTATTCATATTATTGCTATGAAATTTCTTATCATCCCACTTTTTTTTTCTTGTGAATAGGTACAGAGCAAGGAGAAAATGCAAAGCCAGTGCCTTCTAGATGCATTTACAACCAACCCCATGTGCAACAATGGCATCATTGAAGACATGCATTCACACCAATGACATTTTAGCTTTAGTTTTAATTTTTTTTATTTTTAAAAGCATAATAAATCGACAGTTTGCATACTACAAAGATTGTGTCTTCAAAGCTCTATATATAGAGTTCTTTGTAACATATTTTTTATACAGTTTGAATATACAATGAATTATTTTTCAACAATGTTTCAATCCTTTGAATAAATTTGTTGAAATTTTATGATTGTTTCAAACACAACAAAAATTTCTCTTGGTTTTTAATTTCATAGACTAGTTATTGTAACAACATTCTCCAAACATAAGAGTTTACATACACATATAAAGTATTACTTCATAAATAAATGAATACCATGACTGAATAAATGACTAAACAATGACTAAATAAATGACTATAATGACTAAATAAATGACTACAATGACTAAATAAAATGACTACCATGACTAAATAAAATGACTACCATGAATAAATAAATGACTACCATGACTAAATAAATGACTACCATGACTAAATAAATGACCAGTTAACAACAATCAATGACTAAATATATGACTAAATAAATCACTACCATGACTAAATAAATGACTAGTTAACAACAATCAATTACTAAATTAATGACTAAATTAACGACTAAATCAATGACCAAATCAATGACCAAATAAATGACTAAATCTATGACTAGATAAATGACTAAAATAGTTTAGTCATAAATTTGGTCGCATTATAAATGACCAGCAATAAACTACTAATGGTCACGTGACCAAAATTAGTCATTTATATGCAATTTTTAGTAGTTTTTTTAGTCATATATTGTTGTTTTTGTACTAGTGGTGGCATCGAATAAATTATTTGATCTATGGTTTCTATGTAGTGGCAATGGTTGCAAAGTAATAAAATAGTTCATGTTCTTCTCGATAAGGCATTGTTGGTTGTTTTTGTGTGGCTTGAAGGATAGTTGTTATTTGTCTAGGCCTCAATAAGGATTTCTTAGAATGGTAGGTTTTATATTAATTGTGAGATGAAACACTGGTCTTACCATTGATTATAGTGGTAGACCAACATACATTGTCCACCAAAGTAATCAATGGTGATATCAATGATTTTTATTACACTTAATATATGGGTTGTTGTACATATAAATTTTGTATGCTTCTAATTTCACAAACATACATATCTGCACATAGGGAAAATAAAATGAAACACAAAAAAAGAAGGCATGCTCACCATCCTACCATATTAGGTCATGGAGCCTCATAGGCTCTCACCAAACCCCTGAGCAAGAACATACATTTTCCACCACTGTGATCAATGATGAAACCAATGTTTCTTCTTGCACTTAATATAGAACAGGTCTCACCATTGATTATAGTGGCAAACTAGCATACATTGTCCACCAACGTAATCAATGGTGATGTCAATTTTTTTTATTACATTTAATATATAGGCTATCGTACATATATGAATGTTGTTTGCATATAATTTCATAAACATACATATTTACACATAGGGAAAATAAAATGAAACAAAACAAAAGAAGGCCTGCTCTCTACCCTACCATATTGGGTCATGCAGCCTCATAGGCTCTCACCAAACCCCTGAGCAAGAATATACATTTTCCACCACTATCATAAATGATGAAACCAATGTTTCTTATTGCACTTAATATAGAGCCTATCATTCTAAGTTATGTGATTAGAGTGATATCAAAGATAGACATATGCAACATAACTTTATGAACTCATGTGTAGCAGCAATATACTCTACACTCAGGCAACACAAGAAGATTAAAGCCACATAAATCAAATGAAAAAATTATGAAACCTCTTATTTTGTGGTTTTTCCTTATTGTGTGCACTTTGGTTTGATTTTTTGTCAACCTTCCTAGTTTTAAACCCTTCCAATGTGCGGCTCTCAATCAGAAAAAGGGTGGTGGATTTTTTTATTTTAATATTAAATGCATTTGGCACATCGATAGAGAAGGATAGTGAAATTAAACATTGGTTGGCATCAACATTTATTGTTGTATGGTTTTTGTGTAGTGGCGATGGTTACAAAGTAATAAAATAGTTCATGTTCTTCTCGATAAGGCATTGTTGGTTGTTTTTGTGTGGCTTGCAGTAACAGTTTGCACTATTTTCCATAAGGCATTGGTGATTGTTGACCTGTGGCTTTAGCAATACTACTTGGGTGATCCCACAATACTAGTTTACAATTTTTGGCCAAATTGGACACTAAACTAATTTTTCCTAACTAAATCTTCACTTTCAGGCACCTATAGCGGCTAAACCATGAGGAATTTGAAGATGATGCAAACTAGTGATTTGTGACATTTTGCCTATAGATTCTAAATATATTTTTTTCAAAATTTTTGGAATCATATTGCACTTTTTTTTCCATCTCCCTTTAAAGCTAGTTTTTTTCAGTAAACACCATATTTAAGGAGTGATGCTCACCGTATAACACATAATTTTTTTCCCATGAAGGATAAAATTCTATTTTTTTCAAATTTAGATTTCTAACTATGATATCTAGTGCTTCTAATTAGTTTCATAGTGTTTTATTGATTTTTTTCCTTAATCAAGTTTTGAAGTCAAACCAATTACAACTCAGACATAGGAAGATTGTATAACACATAAAAAAATTTGTATGTATCCAAAATTAAAAAAAATTTGTTGGATCAAGGACCTCAATATTTGGTGCACTCATATTTTTCGAAAAAAAATGATAATCTTCTATTTTTCCACATGTGCAAAACAAAGAGCTTGATTTTCGGTGAAAAACCTACATTCACAAGAAATAAAAAATAAATATAATAATAAACTTAAATTTATTTAAAATTATACTTTTTGGGAAGCTTATAATAAGGACTACATACTTAAAAAAAATTAAATGAATTCATTTGATCCCCAAAAAGGTAAATCAAAAGTGATTTTTTATCAGCATTTTGATAGGTGTAAGGGAGACTCTGTTATAGGTATGGTTTAAAACTAGCGGGGTTCCATCCAAGGGGGTTTGATCTAAGGTAGTTTGATCAAACCTTCTTTAATTGGAATGCTTTAAATGAAAAATTTTAAGGCTTAAATCATTATATTTTCTAAAAATGTGTGATTTCAACAAAAATTAGAATCTCCCAGAAATTGTAAACCAGCTTTGTGGGATCAACCACTTTTGCATGCATATACGCATACAAATGCATTACAGACACATATATCTATGCACATTTGTATGAAGATATTGTATGCACTCAGAAAATTCAATTGCATGCATATATGTTTAGGTATATATGCATATGTAGATGTATACATGCATACAACCATGTCCATAAGTATATATAAGAATAACTGCAAATATTGATACATGTGTTGAATAGGGCAATCAAACTTGTACCTTTACAAAAGCTTGTCGTCTTGGCTCATAGCTCTGATAGCAGGCAAAGCCACAGAACGATACCCAACAATGCCTTATAGAAAATTGCACAAAATTTTGCTATGTTTTTTGAGGTTTAAAATGGCGGGTGTTAAATTACAACCATTGCCACTACACAGAAACCATACAACAATTAATGTTGATGCTAGGATGGCGAGCTTTTGTAAAGGTGCAAGTTCGATCATCCATTGTCAAGCTTC
>VDFB02047230.1:5216052-5251168 GCA_007258455.2 Sequoia sempervirens | reverse complement strand
GCTACTACAGAAGCATGCGAAACCAAAAGACCACTCAAAGAGTGAATAGCGTGGATAGTCTGTGTGCCCGCATCCTACATAATATCTGGATGGTATACTGGAGGTGGTGGAGGAAGGCGAGGGAGGGGAACATATGGGCGGGGTATTACTCTAACTGCCCCTGGTCTATCCTGGGGCATACCTCCACCAACGCCCTGGAAGGGTCTAATGTCAAAGTAATTGACATGATGCCCTAACACAAACTTAGCATATAATTTTTTTATAAAGTAAAATGGTACATCCAAATTGTTGTTCGGTGGTTTCAAAAAAACCATACACCAACGATCCCAAAAATTTTCTACAATGTCTCTATGAGTGCACCATTTTATAGAAAGTTTTGTTTTATTAACATTAATTGGCAAACCAATGCGGGGGTTAACAAATAAAGAAGCTATTTGGGCTTTGGTTATTCTGAGATCTTTCACATCATCATAGGACAATCCACATGCATAATATTCACATGTCTTCGCCACCTAATGAAAGGCATTATGTTGCGAGGAGAGGGTTTCTATGTTTTAATTATTTCTTTCATTGTGTTTGACATCTCGTGATAATCGAGGGACTCTCGTATAAACTTCAGAAATGGCCCTTAATTGTTGCAATTTTTTAGAAATTAATTCTTGAATTGATGGTTGTGGAGGTGGTGGAGGTGGTGGAATTGGTGCATTTTCATTGTCAGCAGCCATAATGCCTGATTAAATATAAAAACAAATCAATCTAATTAAAATTAGACAATATAAATGAAAATATTATAAAAATACCCTAGTTTTTTTTTTAAATCCAACAAAAACCCTAGTTTTTAACAAAAATCTATAAAATTCTCTAATTTTTAATCCAAATACATAAAAAACACTATTTTTAAGTCAAAATCCATTGCAAACATTCAATTTTCATCAAAATCCATGCTAAACTCAAATTTTTCATAAAAAATCTATCAAAAAACCCTATTTTGGAAAAAATCAACTAAAATTACACAAATCTAATTGAAAATTTGATTAGAGCAAATAAAAAATCAAGAATCTAACCTTTTGAAGATAGATTTGCACCAAATCGGATATTTGATTTGTGGAATCAACTTTCCACTGTGCGCCCGCCGCGGTTAAGCAAATGTCGAATGAGAATGAGTTTTAATCGGGCCGAAATAGAAGTATATATATGTGTCAAAAATTGGATATCCGATTTGGATCGGATATCCGATTTTGAAATCTAGGTTTGGGCTTTGCTTCGGTAGTCACCCAAGCCACATAAAGTCAACTCGACATTTTCACGTTTTTGAGTCGTAGAAACACGTATTTTTTTCTCCATTGCCACTTTTTGGCATACCATGATCCTGCACATGCCCACATATGACCATCTTGGGCTTCTTACAATCATAAATTAGAGATGATCATCAATTAGAGATGATTGGTTAATTTGAAGAGGGGTAACATACATCTCATCCGTATCTAATAAAAAATTTCTTGTATTTGCACGTATAAATCCACACTCACCAAATTGTACTACAAATGGTCAGATCCACTTACATTTTAATAATATAGGACTATTTTAACCATATTCCACTAGAATAGTTTGTTGTATGAATCTAACATAAAATTTCTTCTCATTTTCATGAAGAAATTCAACACTAACAACACAATCACAACTTGTCTTTCCTTTGTCTTTTTTTTCCACTCTTAAATGACTACCATAGGCCCACATTCAACTAAAACATGTAGCCCATAAATTTGGAGATTGTGAAAGCTCACTTTTCTCTGTTGTTATATCTTAACCTTCTTCTTTTGTGTCACTGATTGCATTAGCAATCCATTCTTCAAATTTTGGAAAAGAATCACCTCCAATCAAATCATCATGGCATTTGTGCTTTTAAGGTCGATGTTGCATCCAAGCTTGATTATCTTCTTCATATTTTCTACATAGAATATGAATGTACAAATAGTAAGATTAATAATATAAATATGTAAATTCAATTGAGTAAATAAATTATTGTGTAAATTTTTTTTACCCAGGTGCCACTTATCGAATGAAGATGTGTTTTGAATAATATAGGCATGTATCACACTTCTTTCTTGATGTGATATCTTGAAGCGACATCCATTGCCTTCTAATAATTCACCTACAACTATCTCTTTGTCGTCATCATCCCATAAACATCGATTGACATTTTTAAAATCCTTCATATATTCTATGTAAAATCCCATGGCCTCTTGCATTGAATATCCCTTAGACATGCTACCTTCTAATTTTTTCCTAGTACAAACAATTTTTTTCAAAACCTTCATATATCGTTCTATAGGATATATCCATCTTGTTCTTATTGGGCCACAATGCTTACGTTCATATTGTAGATGCATAGAAATGTTAAAGATTGTTGGTGGAAATTCCCGTTCCAATAGACAAAGGACTTCAACAACCTCCTCCCTCAAACTATCAAAGTTTGAAGGATCTAATACATGTAAAATCATTCTCTTTAATATTAGGCCCAACCTTATAATTGCCAATCTTGGCCTCTTTTCCAAACTTAATATATTTACCACAATAGGTAAAATATTCTCCATTATGACATGATAGTCATGGGACATGAGGCCTCTTAAGCCATTAATGTCATTTTGGCTTCTAATACTACTACTTACGTAACTTGTTGGAAAGCGAGTCTGCGACATCAATTGTAAGAATTGTGCACGTTGTTCATTTCTCTAGACCTAAGGAGCACTAGGTTTCCTATATTTTTCATCATCATATTTGTCAACCCAAATATTTTGATGAATCTTTATTTTTCGAAAGTCTTCACATGATGAAATAGTATCAAAAGCACCAAAAAGAGTTTCTATAGTAGCATAAGCTATATTTTCTCAGTATGCATAAAGTCAACAGTATGCCTAATGGCTATATCCTTAAAGTATGGCAACTTATAGAATATGCACAACCTTCTTACATTGATTTCATTACATGGATCATATCTACTACTAGCAATCCCATCATTTTCAATAAATGACATTCTTTTTTTCCATTCTCAATAATGTAATCACCTATTATTAGCAATGGTGCTTCACGATTCTGTTCTTGACCATTGAATCATGTTTTTTATTGAGAATATGGATGATCCATTTTAAGTTAAGCACTATGTCCATAATAAATACACTTACACAAACTTCTTAAGTGCGTCACAAAATCCTTAAAGTTGCAAGTAGGAAATTCATGGTATCCATGAACACTAAGACCAGACAATGTGTCATATGTAGGAAGATCATCAATCATAAACAATAAGGAAGCTCTTAAAGTGAATTTTATTGAATGAGCATCCCTTCAAGATTGAATTGATTCAATTCCTTTCCACAATTCCATTATTTGATCATATAATGGCTCTAGATAAGCATCAATTGTATCTAAAGTCACACTTTTCTTTCCTAGTATAATCAATGATAGCATTAATAAAAATGGTTTAGTTGCTAACCATGGAGGCAAGTTATAATTTATTAAAAATACTGGCCAAGTTGACCATTTAGTACATTGATCTAAGAATGGGTTCACCCCATCTAGAGCTAAACCCAACCTTATATTACAAGGATCTTGAGAAAAATCGGGTCATTTGTTATCCAATTCCATCCACATCTTAGAATCAAGCACATGTCATTGTTTTCCATCAATTCTCTTATTTTTGGCATGCCATTGCATAAGTTCAACAATGTCTCTGCACATATACATTTGGAGTAATCTTGGGATTATCGGAAAGTGGCAAAGGACCTTTCTAGGAACCAGAATTGATTTCAACCCTTGTCTATACCTCGCTTCATGATATTTCAGACATTCACTCTCACTTGCAAGATTCTTGTGAAATAATACACAACCATTCACACATGTGTGGATGTTTTCATACCCTAATCCTAGCTTAGTGATTTCCTTTCTACATTGACTTCATTTTGTTGGCAATGTAGAGTCAGGTGGTAACAATGAACTTAATAATGCCAATAACTAATCTACACTCTTATTTTTCCAACCAAACACCACTTGCAAGTTAGGAATTTGAAGGATTATTGTCAAACAAATTAAACTACAATTAGCATACACAAGCTTTAAAGCATCTTCCATCAACTTGGCCCAATCATTTTTTAGACCCTCATTCAACATTCTATCAACTTCAAACCCTTTGTCTAACATTGTTGCCTCTTCATCTATGTTTGGTTCCACTTCATCTATGGGTGATCCCACAATAATGGGTTACAGTTTTTGGCCAAACTTGACATTAAAATCAGGATTTTTCACTAGACATTCACTTTCTTACACCTATAGTAGCTAAACCATTAAGGTTTTGAAGATGAATAAAACTAGTTATTTGTTACATATTTTGTGTAGATTCTATTTATATTTTTTTTAAAAAATTAAAAAATAAATTGTGAATCATTTTATGTAAGTTTTAAAAACTTATTTTTTCTACTAATCAACATTTTTAAAAGTGATGTTTACTTTGGCCCACGTAACTTTTTTTATAGATAGGATACAATTCTAATTTTTAAAATACAAATTTTTCACACCAATATCTAGGGAATGGATATTTTTTCATAATTTTTTGTTACATATTGTTTTTTTAATTAATTTTCCAAGTCAGCATAATTATAATTTGGACAGAGGTGTACTTTGGCCTGCATAACTTTTTTTGTATTCTTTTGAATTAAATTATTCTTTTTTTGTTGGAATAAGGACATCAATACCTAGGGAACATGTATTTTTTAGAATTTTTTTTCTATATTTTTCTATTTTTTCATATGTGTGAAATAAAGAACTTGATGTTCATTGAAAATCCTACATTCACAAGAAATAATAAATAAATATAATAATCAAATTAAAAATATTTAAAATTATACTTTTTGGGAAGCTTATAATAAGGGCTATAGGCTTACAAAACAATTTTTTTAAATGAATTCATTTGATTACCCAAAAGGTAAATCAAAAGTGGTTTTTTATCAGTATTTTGATAGGTGTAGAGGAGACTCGATTATAGGTATGGTTTAAATATAACAAGGTTCTATCCAAGGGGGTTTGGTCTAAGGGGATTTAATCAATCCCTCTTTAATTAAAATAATTTAAATGGAACCTTTAAAGTCATAAATCATTGTATTTGCTAAAAATATGTGATTTTAGGAAAAAAATAGGATGTCCCAAAAAGTGTAACCCATTATTGTGGCAGCACCGCTATGTTTTTTCCTCTTCATCTCTCACACTCTATCATTCTATCATATCTTCATAATAATTGACATTCCAAGAGCTTATACCACTATGCCCATATCTTATCATATGTCGACAAATCAAACTTCTTTTTTTCACCTTTCCACCAAGACAGTCATTACATGGACATGGATATTTGTCCATTACCCGAGCTCATCAACTATTCTCTTATCAAATGCATGGTATTGATTCGTAGTCAACCTTCGATGTTGATCCATCTGTAATGTTCTACACATAGCAACAAGAAATTGTAGAGTAAGAGACAAAAACTATTTTTTTAATTGAAAGGAATTTTCGTAGCAATAGAGTTATAGAGAGAAAATAAAATAGAGATTTTAACTAATGAATTGTAAAAAATAGATTTTTGTAGTTTATATTCAAATTGTTGATTACATTGGGCGGGGGCCCTAGCTCGGTTGGCTAAGTAATTCCGTTGCGGCTCTGCTGGTCACGAGTTCTAGTCTCCCCCGTCCCGTGGTACCGGAGGGCGTGTCGCGCCAGTCACGTTAAAAGTTTACCGTGTGCAGTTTATAGGGGGTCGTGCTACCCGATTCCTGCAGTCTAAAAAAAAAAAATAAAAAATTGTTGATTACATTGCATTGCACATATTTCAAACTCAAAGAATTACTTCACATCAAGCATAACTAATAACTAGATGTTGATAGATGATGAAATTTCAATTACAGTATAGTTTTTACAAAGCCAACCTAAGCAGTTATGCAATTACTTCATATTGCATAACCAATAACTAGGAGTAGCTACTAATTGCATTTTCTTGTCATGGCATTCCATGAGACCACATTTATTTGAGGCATTTTTTCAAAAAGTTCACTGCCTTGTCTATGCGACCACATTTTTCATACATATTTTCTACCAAAGAATTTTATCAAACAATTCACTTCCGTGTTGCTATGGCTAAAATCCTAAAAGAAGTGTTTTCGAACAAGATATGGATGCTTGGAAAAAATCTATCAAAGCATAATAGTAAGCAATAGCATAGACAAGGCAGTGAACTAGTTGAAAAAATTCCTTAAAGAAATGTGGTCTCATGGTGATGGAATGCCATGACAATCCATAACAATTCACTTGTCATGGCATTCATCATGGCATTCCATCACCATGAGACCACATTTCTTTGAGGCATTTTCTCCAAAGTTCATTCCCTTGTCTATGCCACCACATTTTTCATACATGTCTACTAAAGCATTTTATCAAATAGTTCACTTCCTTGTTGCTATGGCTAAAAGCCTAAAACAAGTGATTTCAAACAAGGTATGGATGCTTGGAAAAAATTTATCAAAGCATAATAGTAAGCAACAAGCTATGGTCTCATGGTTTTTTTTGGCACTTAAATCAGTGTGATTTTATTTGCATTTTTTTGTAGGTTTTAAATGCATTTTTTTGGCAATTTTGCTATTTGAAATGGGGAAAAATCTCTATGCTCAGTTTTGTGCATTTTTTAATTGTAGGATTCTCAAAGTTAGTGAAAAAGGTAGCTTTCATGAAGGAATGAAAAAGATGTGTAGAGCCTTTGAATTATACATGTATTGTGCAATGACATTGAATCATTTAGCAAACCATTTTTTCTTCATAGGGTAGCATTTTCTTGTGGAACAGTTGACTAACACAACTCTTGTTTCAACTAACGACCCTCTCATGAAATCTCATTCATATTATAATCTTGCACAATCTTATCATAGTAAAGGTTATTATAACACCATTTTTTGCTACTACATGACATCAGTCAAGGAAAGCCAGAGGCCACAGGATTTTTTGGACAGGTTCAATTGAAGCTAGGAGATCTTAAGAATTCTCTCTCAAATTTTGAAAAGATTCTAGAGGTCCACCCTAAGAACTATGAGAGCTTAAATGTTGTAGGAAATATATATGCTTAGCAAGGGCAGGCATAGAAGGCTTTGGAAATTTTAAGAAAGGAAACTCACATAGATTCATGTGATTCCCATGCATTTATCAAGATGGGTAAGTTATTAATATAGACAAAACCTAGTGCAGCCTTAGATTCTCTTAAGACAACAAAGTCTCTTCTGAAGTAGAGCAAAGAAGAAGTACCCATTGAATTGTTAAACAACATTGGGCTCTTCATTTTAAGCGTGATGAACTAGAGAACTTATCTCAACAAACTTTTATGGAGGCATTAGGAAATGGAATTTGGGTTGAATGCATAAATAAAAGCCCTAGTGCTAATTTTGTATTTTTTTCTATACTCTTTAAGGATATGGAATTCTTCCATCAACTAGAAGAAGATGGTGTTTCACTTGAGTTACCATGGGATAAAGTCACAACACTATTTAATATTTCTAGGTTGTTTGAATAGCTACATGATACTGAAAAAGAAAATCTTTTAAATAAACTAATATTGTTCAAGTTTCCTAATTATGTGGATGTATATCTACGTCTTGTAGCCATGGCTCAGGATCGGAATGAGATCCAACTAATCCTAGAATTGATTGGGGATGCACTTAAGGTGGATAAAAACTCATCAAATGGTTTATGTATGCTTGAAAACATGGAACTAAAAATAGATGATTGGCTTAAAGCAAAAGAAACAATTAAATTAGCATGCCAAATTGTCTTGGCTGATGAAGCAAAACGAAAAGATGATGAAGAATGAAGGATTTAGATGGAAAGGAGAAATCAAGAGGAAGAAATTCAGTGGGCGATGTAACAAGAGGAGAAATTTGAATGCACGTGAAAGAATTATGGAAGAGTAAGAATAAGGACATGGATGATGATGATGATGATGATCAAGCTGGTCAGTTTGAGAAGAAACAAAAGAAGGAAAAGAAGAAAAAGAAGAAGGATAAGGACCAAAAGGCTTATGATTCTTATATGGAGGAACCTAATGTTTCCATGGAAGATGAGGAAAATTATATGAGTGATAAGGCACAAGCTAATGCATAAATTCCCAAGATCTTCTTGCAGCTGTGGGTCTAGAAGACTCTAAGGATGGTGAGACTAATTCTCCAGTTTCAAAAAAATCATGAAGGAGACATGCATACTTTGATTTTGAAGATGATGAACCATTGCATAAATAGAGTCTGAGAGAATATAATCCATATGATGATGATGTCTAGGCTTCCTGAGCTTTAACCAAACCTAGCTCCTATTTTCCAAGAGAAAAATGCCCAAGGCCCATGGGAAATGAACAATGAGCATTTGAGTTTCAACTTGGTTTCATTTCGAAAAGGGTACATTACATTATACAAGATTTGTTTAACATCAAAATAATTTAATCCACCTATTTGGGACTATAAAATAAAAATAGATGAAATAATCTATTTTCAATTATAGGTTCTTTTAATCTAGAATCTGATAGAAATATAAAGCATAATACATTGAAGGACACATAAAATGTTCTAAAATAAAGACTAAAATAGGTTTCCCATAAAAAAATATAGAAAGAGGAAAAATGAAAATATACCATACAAATGATTCATTTGAGGTTTTTGATAAGATCTCATTTAACTATGTCAAATGGATTTGGAAGGGACAAAGCATATTTGATTGACTAAAATTTTGAGGTAGCTTATCCATCGTCATTGTATGCATCATCTTCTCTTGGTGCATTGTAGAAATAGAATCCAAGAGAATATGATGCATACAATGAAGCATGGAGTTGGATAAGTCAAGGATGGTGACAAATGTGGGGAGCATGGAGTGGGATGAGGACACATGTAAGGAGATGGACAATTAAGATTTGGATTCATGGCTTAAGATTGAACTAATGAGATTAAGGATGAAATATTTTGTCCATATGATGATGCGATATTTAATAATAGAGAAAAATAGCTAGCATGATTAATTAGCCTAATCAATCAATTATTTGAATTTGTATTAACTACTTTATTAGTCGAAGGAATTAGAAGCTAAAGATAATTGATTAAGAATAGAAAATGAACTAATTATGGTTAATTATTGAATTGATTTATTAAAGATTCATTAATTCATGATAAATAAAGTTAATTGTAAAGATAATTAATTAAATAATAAATAATTTATTTAATTTACTAGAAGTAAATTTGAGGTGTCTACAATTAATAAATAAAATTATACTATAATAATTATATCCATAAAGTATAATTATAGTAAAGAATAAAATAAAAGAAAAGTAATAAAATAAATGAATAATAGAAACTCTTTAAAATAAATTTAATTTTATTTATACCATATATATTATTTGAAAGAATAAATTATTGTGATAAAAATCTATTATTAATATTCATAATTTAAGAAATATTTTAAAATTTAATTATAAATTATAAATAAAGCTAATGAAAAAAATTAAACATTAAAATATTACTTCAAAATATTAAGTGGGCTTTATAAAAGGATTGCATTAACTTAAAAAAATATATTAACTTTAATAAGATAAATATTAAATTTTAAATGTTGATATTGGCATGGTGTACTGGTTTAATGGTGGCATTGTTGTTCTTGCCACCAAGGTTCAAACCCCATTGGGGTGGTATTGTTGAATGGTTGTATTCCGGTTCATAGCTCCGGTCAAAAGCGTTTACCCCTTGAAAAAAAAAATATATATATTAAATTTTAAATATAATTAGTCAAAAACAATAATGACAAGTGCTACGTGGGTACTTGCCTTTTTAGTATTGTAAAATAATTATTGAGTAGCATAATTGAATTTCAATTTGTTTCTTATAACTATTAAATATATTCTAATTAATTATAACCCTTATTTAATTTAATTAAAAAATAAACAATTATAATTGCAATTTAATTTATATAATAATTATAATAAAACCTAATTTTTTAATTGTTATTATTTTAAGATTACATTATTATAATTTTTATTTACTAATATAAATTAAAAATATTATATCTCTTAGGTGGGCGGATGAGCGGGCACCTTTCCACATAGGAACTTGTGGAAAGGTCGAGGTCCTTTTGGGGAAGGTGGCAAGTCTAGTCACTGGCAAGCCCTTTACCTAGAATGATGTTAGATCAAGTCGGATTGTCATAGGGTGGCGATGTGATGTTTCATTACTGCTTTCATGCCTCAAGCACTGACGTTTACAAAATCATTATGAGCTAGGTTATTGGGCTTTCAGAGGGATACGATTCGCCTCCCCACTGGCGACCCATGTTGTGACATCATGCATGATTACTACCAGGTGGCGGTCCTTTCAGTAGGAAATCTGGGTGGGCACGCACACTGCTGCACAACATTGTAAGTGTGACATGCTTTGAAGGAAACATGTCTTTAAATGAATGTGGTTGGAATGGCCTTGGAACTATTTGGTTTATTTTCCTAGTGTAGCTCTATTTGTAGGCATGGCAGAAAAGTCGAAGTTCATTGTTGAGTTCCCGTTTGAGGTGTTGGTGAACATGGGGCTTGATACCCCCATCTAATTGGACTACAAGACTTGGTAGATGGATTTCAAGGCAATTACCAACCAAAGGTTGAAGCGGATTATGCACAGGATTGACCCACATGCAGTTGTGGCAGTCAAAATGGTGTTAGGCAAGGACCACTTAACGAGTTGGGAGACATTCCGGGTTAACAACCACATTGTCTCCAGTTTCTTGGCCTCAATGCTTGATGTGCGCACACTAAAAGTAGAGGCGAAGGCAATTTTCTGCAAGCTCTTCAAGAAAGAGCTCTTGGGTGGTCTAGATGAAATTTTGTGAATATCTCTTCTTGGTTGTGGCGTGCCACAACCGAGAGATCTCCCTTTGGTCAAGGTTTCTGGTGAGGTAATTAAGGTTTACCCTTTTCTTTTGGAGCTAAAGGGCATGGCTTTAGTAAGGCATCGACAAATTGCGGCTTTTGGGGTAAGTTTTCTCAAGAAACTGTTGATGATTGAGCTTGTAGATGGTTTCAAATGGGTCTCTAAATTTGACCAATTTTCTAAGATGAATGGCTTCTAGGTAGTGGTAGGGTGTTTGGAAACTTTTTTGTTTATAGTATAATGGTTATAGATATTATAAACGAAGGTGGCCTGGTTTGTTCATAATCAAATACTATAATATAGCATGGTCTGGCTATGAATGAAAACCATTTTTTGGAAGTTTTTTGGCTACTTGGTGTCGTCTGGAGATCATTAGCGGGCAATTGCAGTGGTCACTTTAGTGTCAATTTGTTGGGGTTTAGTTGGAGCCAATGTTTGGGTGGAGGGTTTGAATTTTTTGGGGTATGATTTCTCCATATTTCCTGCTATGCAAATGTTTGTACTTTTTTTTAATGAATAGGCAACTATCTATATTAATATAAAGATAAAGTTACATATTCACAAAAAAAAGTTGGGTGGTAAGAAGGCACACCCCGAGAGTCATATGGGTAAAGCCTAGAAAATAAAAAAACCAAATTCATATGGGCCAAGCCCAAAAGTTGATAATCATAACAATTATAAAATAAAAAGGCCATCACACGGCCAGAGTAGTGCCAGCAGAGCCAAGAGGGTCTCTTTCATCCAAGTGCTTCCCCCATACATCAGCGGGGTCTAGAGTGATGTCAGGAGGAGGACCCCAACCATCATCAGCATCTTTAAATCCTTCTCTTTATTTTTATCCTCATGTTGGGGAAAGATTGCAAACACAAGTCACAATTTTTTTTTACCAGAGTCTGGCCAACCAGAGCTAAAAATAGGAGTGTCATCAAAGGGCCACCTGAAACCACCACCGCTGCTCTTCACAGCTCCTCCAGAGGGCCACCCCTAGCCAACCTGTAGAGGAGGAGAGTGGGTCTACTAGAAGGAGGGTGAGAACCACGTCGAAGAGGAGGCTGAGAGTGGGGGCGAGCATAGCCACTCCGCTGCCGACCCCGAGAGGGTGACCAACCGCAAGAGGAGGTGGGTGAAGTGGGCACCTGAGCAATAGTATACGGGGCATTGCCCCAGTGATCCAAAAGCACCTATAGGTGAGCCACCTCAAGTGCAACTTTATTTGCTTGAACTTGAATCTATAAGAGCACATTAAAACATATAATAGCTTTAGAATACAAAGAAACATTTTTATCCATTTGTGTTTTAGCAAATATGCAAGCATTTCTGTCTTTCTAGATATTGAAGAGGATTTCCACCCCGAAAGTGTGCAAAAACTGGGTATACTTAGCAGGAAGTCTGGGCGAGTCTCCTAGTAGAATCATATGCCAGGAAAAAGACTATGATCTAAATGGCCGAAAGAAGTCATGAATCCAGGTCCAAAACTACTAGGCTCTGGTACAAAACTAGAAGAGATGCTTACAGGATTCAACTTGTCCACAAAAATCTCCTTACGTATCAATATATATATATATATATATATATATATATATATATCTTAGTGATTAACAAAAATTTAAAACACTTTTCACCACTAAAACATAAAAATACATCAAAATAATACTTGAAGAGAAGCATCGTATTATAAATAAAAATATTAAGAAGTACTCTTTAAAATAGACATTTACTTTTTAAATATAAAGACATCAAAATTTTACAATGTATTACTATAAAATTACACCAAATATTATTTGAAAAGAGGATCATATTATAATAAAAATTAAAATATACATCTATTCTTTAAATATAAAGACATCAAGATTTTACAATGTATATTAATATAAACTTATTAAAAATACTCAAACAGCTGAAAAAAAAAAAAAAAAATTATCATTCCTATAAATTCACTCTTAAAACATAAAGTTTTTAGCTAATCAGATTTTTTCATAATTATAAATCTTGTATCTAGACTACTTTAGAAAATATAAATATTTTTTAATTAAAAAAAAAGCCTTACTGATTACAATAATACCTAAAAACAAATACTATTTTAAATTCTAGCTGACCGTGTTTACGAAGGATCCTCCACAGTTTCCTCTCCATGGGTGGATGAAAATGACATTAACTGCTTGGATGGCCCAATTCATTACCTGGTGTCAATAGACTTTGCACTGATGGACGCCCTTCTAAATTGCCATATGCTGTGCCATACACAATCCTTTCAAGTATGCCCTCCACCTCTCTCATTGTTGGTCTTTCCCCTGGACTATATCTCGTGCATTCCAGCCCCATTCCAATCAAACTAACCAGCCAGCTGCCCTGCTCTGTTGATTCAATGGACCCCTCCACACACAACTCATCACCTGCCATTTCTTTGTCTACTACCTTCTCCAGTGCTTCAGGAAACGCTGTTCTCACCCAATTGGGCAAAGTTTTGTTTCCAGTGAACATATCATCGGTGGGCCTCTTTCTTGTCATGATTTCAAGGATGAGCACTCCAAAACTGTAAACATCGCTCTTGGTCGTCACTTGTGTCCCCAATCCATATTCTACAGTAGCATTTCATTGTTCTCATTAAACAAACACACCCATAAGGTAACTGATAAAGTGGAAAATGTAAAGATAAAAATAAAAAAATCTAACACAGGTTTGGACTTATTCCATATTGCAAAGGAATTTACCTGGAGCAAGATAGCCCACTGTTCCTTTCAACCTAGATGTGCCGCTGCTTGCAGAATCGGTGGAAGTCATTAGACGGGCAATCCCAAAATCAGCCACATGGGCTGTCATTCTCGTATCCATTAAAACATTTGAGGGTTTCAAGTCACAATGAACAACAGGGGGAGAACAATCATGGTGCAAATATGCCATCGCGTGCGCGACATCTAGTGCAATGTTCAATCTCATCTTTAAACTCAACCTGCAATCCTGGTGCAGATGATGTTCGAGGCTTCCCTCTGACATGAACTGGAGTACCAGAGCTCTGAATCCTGATGTTGAGCAACAGGACAAGACTTTCACCAGATTGCGGTGTCTGATTTTGCTCAGTATTCTGCACTCTTTGTAGAAATTCTTGTATGCATTTTGAGGGTCCTGATCGAATACCTTAACGGCCACCAATGTGTTATCAGATAGCATTCCTCGGTATACCGACCCGAAGCTACCCGCCCCTAGCAAATTAGCAGCACTAAATCCTTCTGTTGCTGTGTTAAGCAACTGGCTAGAAATTTGCATGAAATATTTTCTCAATAAACTATTTGTGAGTGGTTCTCTTTTGGTCTTTCTGAAGAAGATGAAAAATGCGACCAAAATGCAGCAGAATGCCAAAAATGTGCTAATTGAAATAACCATGACAACCTTCCCGTTTAACCCATTTGAACAGACCCCGGCGGATGTGCAATTTGGTAAATTCAACCAGCCTGAGACTGCACATAATCCAGGGTTTCTCAAAAATGAAATTGCGCTTAGATTTCTGAAAGCTCCTTGGTTGGGAACTGATCCATTCAAGTTGTTGTAGGAGAAATTCAGAAGGTGGAGCATAGTAAGATTTGCAATAGGGTGTGGCACAGGTCCTGATAGATTATTGAAAGACAAGTCAATGACCTCAAGACTTTTGAGCTGTCCAATTGATGTTGGAACTACTCCATTCAATTTGTTTCTGCTCAGGTTCAAGTATTGCAGTCCCACGCAACTGCCAATATCGCCAGGGATGGGTCCTGACAATTTATTAGCAGAGATATCTATGGCTTGAACATGTTGCATTACTCCCAGTGAAGGCAATCTTCCTGTCAATGAATTGTGTGATAAATTGAGGTAGAAAGCCAGTGAATGGAAGCTTGAGATCTCCATGGGTATATTTCCGATAAGGCTGTTGTGTGAGAGGTCAATCATCTCTAGACGAAAACATTGTGCAATGGCATCTGGTATCCTCCCTGATAGCTCATTAAAACTGAGGTCCAGTTTCCTTAGTTGTTTTAGACTACCAATTGATGAAGGAATTTCTCCAGATATATTATTTAGCCCAAGCCATAGATATTCTAAATTTATCAGCTTGCTAAACTCTGGGGGAATGCTGCCTTCCAATTTGTTGAAGCTCACTTGCAACCATTGTAGATTCTTCAGACGGCTCAGTGCTTTCGGAATCTCGCCAATTACATTGTTATTGTCAAGGGAAAGAATGGTCAACCCAGTAAGGTTGCCAATTTCTTCCGGTATATTGCCAGTTATATTGTTGCTACTCAAATACAGGTGTGATAGGCCGGGAGACAGTTTTCCTATGCATCCTAACAAAGTGCCACTGAAATGGTTTTGAGAGAGATCGAGATCCCTTAGATTGGAGCAGTTGGTAACAATATCCAAAACAGATGTTTTGGCGGAGCTTCTGCTTGACAAATGATTTCCGTCTAGATACAGTCTTTTCAGAGCAGTTAGCATTCCTAATTCTCGAGGCACCACGCCACTTAGCTGATTGTCATTGAGAGCAAGAAGTGAGAGCTGAGAACAATTTCCCAAAGTCTCTGGGATCCCTCCACTGAATAGATTTGCTCCCGCAGTAAGGATTTGTAAGTTAGTGAGCTTGAGGCCGATCTCTACCAGAATGGAGCCTTTGAACCTGTTGAGTACGAGATGAACACCCCGTAGTTGTGTACAGTTTAAAAGAAAAGGAAAAACATCTCCGTGGAAGCGGTTAACACCAAGCCCAAGATCTTGTAGGCGACTTAGCATCCCCATCTCTCGGGGTATGACTCCGCTCAGCTTGTTATAGCCTATGCGAAGAATATAGAGTTCCGAACAATTTCCTATAGATTTAGGGAGGCTGCCGCTTAGATTATTGAGCCTCAGGGAAATTTCTTGCAATTTGGGCAGGTTATAGCCTATATCGTCTGGAATTGATCCCTGGAGCATATTCCTGCTCAGCAACAAGTAACGCAATCTTGTGCAGTTACTTAGAGACTTGGGAATCTCTCCCGAATACCAATTGCTTTCCAGGTTCAGTACTCTTAAATCCCTGAGATCACCGAGTTTAGAGGGGATCCGTCCAGTTAGAAGGTTCGTACCAAGATCTAAGGTTTTGAGCGCAGAACAGTTCGTCAACTCTTGTGGGATGACACCTGTCAAATTATTTGGACCGAGCATGAGTCTTTGCAAGTTGTGCAACGAACTCAGCTCTGCGGGAATGGGGCCAGACAAAAAGTTATAAGAGAGGTCGAGAGTTGTAAGGAAGGACATGTTGCCCATATGAGGGGGAATCTGGCCATTCGTGCCTTGTATTTGAGAAACACACTCACAACCCGTTCTTTGTCATCACAGGTTATTCCAGTCCAATTGCAGACATAATTTCCAGCAACCCAATTAGACAGAGAAAAAGTTGGATCTAATTTGACAGACACTTTTAACTGGAGCAAAGCTTGTGTGTCAATCTGCTTCTGCTGTTGGAAATCATTGAATGAAAGTGCGGGCAACAGAAAAGTAAAGAAGATGAGGAAAAAGATGAACCGACCTTTACAATTCACGCGCTCTTGCAATCCCATTGTCATGTCTGATAGTGCGAATGCAAATCAAATAATCTGTTTTTGCAGATGGAGAGGGAGATATAGTTGAGAGAAAGTAGTGTGCAAGATGGTTGGCATTAATTAATTATTAATTTAATCATTTTTATTAATTAGTTAAAATTTAGAATCTTATTTTTTTATAAATTTTAATTAATTAATAAATACAGAGTGTTGGAGAGACTTGTATGAAAATTGGTAGACAAAAGTTAAAATATCTTAAAATAATTATAGTCCATAGTCCATACAATGGATAGAAAAAAGCTGACAATCTTTTTAAAATCTAAATTTACAATAATATTTGACTCTAAATAGAGTTGATACAAATTAATAGAGAATAAACCTATAAAATATTTGTTCTTATAGGATTTATTCAAACCTTAAACCATTGAGGTTGTATATATATTTTAAAATATGATATTATAAACTATAAGAATTTAGGAAAGGAAATAATATATCGTGTTTTATTTTATAAAAAATATTAACAATAAATTATTTAAATAATTTGGTATAACTATTAGAGAAGATTTAAATAATTTATATGCAATAAATTAATTATTCAATTGAAATAAGCTGAATTTATTAAAAAATAAAAGATTCTAATTTATCTCATTTAGGTTTTTAAAATCAAATGTAATAATAAGCCTAGATTATTTAAAGTAATTCAATTAAACTACACCCTATATAAAGGGATCTAAGGAACAAATACTAATTCAATTAAACCTTACAATCTTAAAAGAAGTTGAGATTGATTAATATAAACAAGATCTAAATAAACCAAGACATTGAATTTGAAATGTCGAGAAGAAATTAGAGTGCTCATGTGTATTTAGCTCAAATTGTTAACATTGATGACTTTAATTGGCTAAAACATCAGAAAAAGAAATTGGAATATATTACTAGATCAATGATCAAGGACACATGATAAATGAAGTTTGATATTTTTGAGTCCTATAACTTGTCAACATAATTTTGTTTCACCTAGTTCTATTCACTTTTGAATTTCATCTTTAAGACTTATAGTATGTGTTATATGAGAATACAAGTTAAAAACATATTTGGTGGTCTACTATAGATAAAGGGAAGATTGTTGAATTCCTTAATAGTAGTTAAATCTTGTGGCTAATGTAGCAAGATAAAAAACATACCAAATAAATAATGTGAATGCTAATGTAACTGAGATTTATTTGAGATTGCAATTACAAATGATGTTTTAAATGTGGATGTAAGATACCTTCAACTGATTATCAAAATGACTTAGGATGATTTCTTTAAATAAAAATCCCAAGCAAAACAACTTGAGACCTTTAGTGTGCAAGGCAATGGGTAATAGTCACATTCCTAGAAACTTGGCTTGGGCAATCAAGAGATTGTATTTTGAAAAATAGGTGGATTATATTGTGGGTATATTTTTTTTCTAATGTAATCATTTCCACTAATTGTACTATTAATATCTTATGCACACTCCTTAGCTACAACATATACTTATTAATGAGTTTAAGGAGATTTTTTATGGCTATATTTTTATTTGGATATTCTTAGGTTGTTTAGAATGTCTAACTCATCCTTATTTGATTTGTTTTCTTGATTTCAAAATAAAATTGCGTCAAGTTAGATTTTTTTTAGGTGGACACCTGTTGAATTATATATTAGGTGCTATTTTTTATCTTTTATATTCACCCCTTTTTAACATCTTTTTTTAAAATTATATATTGATAGAAAATTAGATGTTGAATCATCAAAAAAATTATATATTAATAGAAAAAAAAATGTTAATAAATTGTAAAAAATATTGGTACACGGAAGAAATATCATTATCCGCTCTCAAAATTTGTTTCTAATATGAGAAAAAAATCTAAGGTATTATACTTCTTGTTTTGGGTTCATTAGCATTTATATAGAATTTTCAAGAGGCCATTTCTTTTAAATTATGTCATGATTAACTTTCTAATAAATTTATTCAAATAATTCAATTCATTAAGCACATTCACAGATAAGCATCTACTTAAGAGTATAGTTCTTATGACTATTCATAAATTAATATAATTATTTAATCAATAAAAAAATGAGAAATTATTATGCTAGATCATGACAAACATCCATTAGAATGCAAATATGAACATATATAGCACTAATTGTTATTCTTGAAAATCCTAATGTACCTATATAACATAGTATTACACCTTTGGTACAATTATGGAATTTGTATACAAGATATATAAGGATCCAAGAGGCATCTATAAGTACCAAATGCTTAATTATAATTTTGTAAAAAAATATAGTCAATCAATAATACTTCAATTGTTTGAAATATAAACAATAAGGTTCAATATATAAATAAACATATACAACTACTACCACCTCTTTGGTTTATTACTTGAGCTCAAACAAGTCCTTTTAGAATATGCCATAAATTCTTGTTTTGGAGGAATGATGCAAGATGACCCCACCATGCGAAGACACATCATGTACCTACCCCTCTAATAGAATCCAATGTATTAGCAATAAAAAGAAACTATTGTCAATAGATCTAGTTTACACATGGAGCAAGAGACTTAAACACATAGAACTAACAAGACTTATTAGACACATCACAAGTACACATAGTGATGAAATAGAGAAAGGGGAGTGAATGCATGATCCAACTACAATGACAAATTTATCTTACAATAATCATTATCACCTAATCCCTTTCATAATAAGTGTGACCAATTGAAAAGTGGGATGTCATTGCCACTAAGATGATGTGTGGAACCTCCCAGACTACTTGATATTATCTTTGTCATGGGAACCAATAATTAGGATATGCATACACAAAATACATATTCAATCACTCTAGAAATAACTCTAGCAACACCCACTAGATACTTCTATACCACTACCTATTGAACCTTTGAGTTGGTTAGATATTGACCTTCATTGTGCATGTACTATTAACTAAAGTATGTCTAAATCATCATATAGTGGGTATCCCCTAACATCTATCACCCGCATGCTATTAGTGAAAGGAAGCTAGACCCTTGATATGGTCAATTAATTTTACTCATAGACCCCACTTCTTCACTTCAAATTTAGAATTTTTTGATAATCTTGTTTACCAATTGAGTCATATATTTTGAATAGATCAATGAGCACCTTAGAAGTAGGATGCACTATAATTTTTAAATAATGTTTTCTCTACCTATGAATCTTCATACTATCCTAACTTGTCCTTATTGACAATACCATAGAAAATGTATTTTATATCTAGCTTAATATAATTTTATTATTCTATATAATTTTTATTATTTTGTAATATAATAGTATTTTATTAATTGTAAAACTCTATTACTATATTAATAGTCTAGAAAAGACTTTTGAAAATAAATAAAAAGTAACTATACATTAAAAAATGTTATAAACTTATATTGCAAGTATACTAATTGAAAAAATATATTAGAAACTAAACAAAACAATCTTGTGTAGATACTTAGAGACTTGGTAATTTCTCTCAAAATCCAATTTCTTCAAATTGAATACTCTTAAATTTCTAAGAGTGTCAAGTTTAGAGAGGATATAGCTAGTTAGAAGGTTCCCACCAAAACTTGTGATCTTCACTACAGAGCAACTCACTAACTCTTGTGTATTATCTATCTATAATTTTGGATACACGTTTGATAGTATACATTAATTAATTGAAAGTCAAAATGTAACATGAATTTGAATTTGAATTAATTAATAAACATGATCAAATGTACATCTAGAGTACTTGACCAACTCTTGTGGAATGATACTTATCAAATTACTTGCATTGAGCCTTAATCTTTCCATGATGTGCAACAAAAAAGCCAGATCTATTTTCAAATATATTTTTAACTGAAACAAAACTTGTTCATCAATATACTTCTAATGTTTTTATCATACTAACATATCTATCTTTACAAAATCTATCTAAAATATGCTTTTAAATATCCTTCTCGTGGTGTGGGTGGTAGGGCGAGTGACTTGCCACATTGGTGGTGGAAAGTCCATCTTGGGGGGTGGATCTATGGCGGTAGTGAGTTCGTTGGGTGACTGTGTTGCCACGTTGTTCTTTAGAAAGGGCCACTCTGAACTTCGATGGCAAGGATGGTAATCATTACCTAGTATTTATAATTGGGTGGCTTTGGTTTTGATGGGTTTGCGTGGGCAGTTAAAGTCACATCAGGCATGCACGACTTCCTTATCTCACATGCTCACTTGCCTGATCGACAATAGATTGCATGTTCGAGTAACTTCGAGGTGTTGTGTTGTACAGCGTAAGAGTGTTGGCAACTCCATCTAGGTTATATGTTTGGCTAGAAAAGCAGGAAATTCATACAACTTCTCTTGTTGTGGGTTATTTGTCAAGTGCAAGTAGTGATGGAGGAACATTCTAAATTCATTGTGGAAATGGTGGTTGAGTCGGTGGAATGCTTTGGATTAAACACTCTGATCTCCCTAGATATGAAGGATCGACAAAACGCTTTTAGGTGGGTCACCGATCAACGTCTCAAGCATATTTTTCTCAACATTGACCCTCTAACTATGGTGGTCGTGAAGATGATATTAGGGAAAGGGAACCTTGAAGAAAAGGAATTCTTCAGGACAAATTCGCACATTGTCTCTCATTTTTTGGCTTCGGTCCTAGATTGTCGCACTTCAAAGGTAGAGGCGAAGGCACTGATGGGTAAGCTTTTTAAGAAAAGCTTGTTGGGTGGTTTGGATGACTCTTTAAAGGCGATTTTTCTCGGTAGAGTTGTTCCTCATCCCCGGGATATGGACTTGATCAAAGCCCAAGGTGAGGTGGTGAAACTCTACCCATTTCTTCTGGAGCTAAAAGGGATGGCACTGGTAAAGCATAGAATGGTGGTGGCGGTTGCAATCAACTTCCTATAGAAATTTTTTCGGTTGGTGGAGGCGAAGGACATTGGGTGGGTCATGGAGTTCAACCAATTTTCCAGAGCAAATGGTTTCAAGTAAGGTCTAGTGTTTAGGTTTATTGTTTTGTTTGTTAGTTGGTAGGGTTTGGTCTGGTGTCTGGTTATATTTTTTCTAGTGTGCATGCTTGTGGCTAGAGCCACTTTTGGTCTTTGTAAATACTTCGGGCGGTTTGGGCAGTTGGCTATAGGTTTTTGTTGGGGTGTCTAGGTGGTAGGCCATTGTGTTGCAGTATCGGGCTGGGTGATGGGTCAAGAAGGCACTATTTTTGTTGTTCTCTGGTCGGTCTTCATGGTATTTTCCTGCTAAGCAAACACATGTAACTCCATCTTTTGGTAATATAAAAGTATCCCTCTTACGAAGCAAAAAAAAAAAATCCTTCTCGTGGTGCCTATTCCACTAATATAAGACAAATTGATTAAAAAATAAACACCTCAACAAATAAATCTCTTAACTTATTTTAAGGATTTTTGTAAAGATAAGTATACTAATTAATAATTCATATAGAATATATGACAATTTTATTCTCCACACAATAATATTATAGATTTAAATGTAAATTCACATTAATTATACTCCAACAACATAAATATTAAATTAAGAAAAAAATAATAAATAATAAATATTTGGATAGTGAATATATGTATAATAAGCTTCCAAACTTAAACTTTATAACTCATTATGTGTACTAATGTTGACATGGATCCGTAAAGATATCATTTATCTCTCCAATTGATTAATCTTTTTCCTCTAGTATAGCCTAATTCTTAGGCAAATATTGACTATCTTGCTAATGTAACATGGCCCAATAGTACGAAGAGATTCCATATATGATAGAATGATAAGAAAGATTGCAATAATAACGATTTCAAGAAAAGAGGAGACTAAGCACATGCTATGCATAATGTGGGAGCCCCCTCGCCTAATATTACAATCTCTCTTGTCGTCGAGCTGTACATCATGATCAGCACAAGAAATAACAGGTAGAATATTAATTAGTAGGTATCGGCCAAATAAGAACCCCAGAATCTAGAATTTCCAAGCATTTTAACGTGTACTTGCATAATATCGGTAAAATCACATTTCTGCCCTGCGACATCATCCAACTTCACTGTCACGAATTAATCGGAAAATGTCCAGAAGGTTCATGCTGCCCGCGATTCGCTTAAACATGACTCCCACTCCGAAGGAATCGCCGAGTTAAATGAAACGAGTTAATTTCTGTTAAGACAGTGGCCGTTTTTTGGGTTTTATATGTGCGGGTTTTTTATTCCACTTTGTTTTGAAAATAGGTCTTTGGACATATTCATTAAACGAAAAATGTGGGCAACATAAAAGTAAAAGTGAAAGAAGGAAATAGATGAAGTGACCATTACAATTTATGCGCTATTCCAATCCCATAGTCATGTCTGATAGCGCAAACGCAAATGAAATCATCTACTTTTGCTTTTGCAGCTGGCGAGGGGAGGCAATAGCTAACTGAAATGTGAAAATTAAAATGTGGAGGATGAGAGATATTAGCAAGTTTTATTCTATAAACCGGCTCAAGTAAATAGTTTGATATGCTCTACTCATCACCTTTGGTCTCACTTCCTTACCCAACTACTTATCGCGCGCAAAAATATACCTCCTTCCTCTAGAGTCTAAGTGCACTTCTCATTTCCTTTCACCTTAGCCTTCATTTCTTAAACACTACTTGGTTTTTAGCTGCGATAGGTTTTACCCAGTGTTGTCGAGATGGAGACTGGTACACGTTTCCAATACCAGAGACGTCCCCGAAAACCATCTCCAGCAGCATGGAAACTTGACGTGCTGTCTCCCAAGTCTCTTGACATCTCCTGGTGGAAATTTTTGACATCTCTCCTGAAATTTAAAAGCATTAAAAAATTATAACCTGAAAATTTGTCATGATATTTTCTATAAATTATTAATTTATTAATTTTTATTTATACTAAAAAAAAATGGCATCTCCAAGTACCGTCTCCTATTTTCAAAAAAAATAAAAATTGCACCAATATCGGTACCAATTTCCCATACCAGTACACAACTATGGTTTTACCTTATTCTTGAATGCCTCTCTATCAAACAATCAACCAAATGCCAAAAATATTGACTTCATTCTTTACATTTTCTATGATTTGGGGTAGTAATCTCTTTTTCTCTTCCAATTTTGTAAGTGGGGTAACACTAGCATACATATATTAAATATTAATATATATAAAATACGTCGAGAGTTATCATTATGGAGGCGTCTATTGCACTGAAAAAAAATGATGAAAATAGGCGTCTTTTATTTTTACATTAAAATATAAATATAAATTTTATAATTTGAATGTTCAATTTTAAAAAATCAACTATAATTTTAAGTGGAAAGAGATTTAAAATTATGTAATCATTTTTTACAATATTACAAAATTATAATATAATTATTAAAAAAAAATCATTATAACTTTGTTAACACTGTTGATTATTATTAAAATGTTGCTCATATTCAAAATACAATATAAATAATGTTTACTTATAAAATAGGACACATCAATTTTAACAAATGGGATTGACAATATAAAATTTTACTTATTATAAAAAATAGAAAGATTTGCTTCACAATATTTGAGCCAAGAAAACAGAATTAAAGCAAGTAATAATGAAAACACAATATCTTGTTTATGTTATTTTTAATTTATTTTTAAAAAGGCTTTATATTAGATTATAGAATGTTACTTATTATAAAAAAATAGAAAGATTTGCTCTATTATATTTGAGCCAAGAAAATAAAGATAAAGCAAGTAATAATGAAAGCATAATATGTTGTTTATGTTAATTTTTAATTTATCTACTCAATACAAAAAAGAAATTTTAGGTTGAAATTTTTTTAATTGGAGGGTTTTGCATTCAACAAGATTTGATCTCTTATAGACTCATTCAAAACCATTCAACTTTATTAAAATATTGAAAACCCAATAATATTTATATTATTTAAATGCATATATATTATGTTAAACTAAACAATAGACATAATACTTTATATATTATGCTAAACTAAACATTAAACATAATTTTTTTTTAAACTTCAATTTATTTTTCCCAATTAAATTCTTCTTTTTTATTACATGAGTATAGTGCAGAATAAGAAACAAAAGAGTTGAAATGGTGTCCATTAAAGAATGAACTTGTGAAAAGACTAGAAATGAATACACAAAGATTGTAGAGACATGCAAAATAGTATAAGTAGAACCAACCATGCAACTCCTTAATGAATACACTTATTCAATATATGTTGAATTCAATTATTCATATCTGATAAACTATTTTTAAAAGTCATCCAAACTTTAAAGAATATACAGATTCCATACTCTATCAATTTCAAAAGGCATATCCAAGAATTAGAGAGGTGTAGGTGCAAGCAAAGGGGTGAATATCTGAACACAAGGATAAGTGCCTTCCCTATACAATATTTGAACACTGAAAACATCCATAAACTTGTTGGCATCCAAAACTTGAATCAAGATATAATAGGTAGCTTCTTTGTTTGATGTTCCTTCCACTTTTGCTCCCACCAGTTTCTAAAATACAAGTCCAACATGCTACCCAGCAAAAAAACCAAACCAATTGTTCAAGATTAATGCATAATTACACAAATACTTTGGCCATTAGAACAGACTATATGTATCCCAACTACTGTAGCTCATAACCCAAATCCAAACTTTTCAAATCAAAGAAAAGAAAAGAAAAAAAAGTGAAAAATAATCAATTGTCATTACATGGAAAGTGTTATAGTCTATTAGAGCATAGTCCACTAGATTTAGAACAGTTGCATTGGTTTGAAAATTAGGATTGTCCACATCCTGAGATGGATTTGCACAGTGGGTCTTACATAATAAGTATAGTACTGTTATCATCATCACAACCATTCCAAGTCTCATGGAAGCCATTGCAGGAGTATAATTACTTAAGAGAAACTTTGAATATCTATGTTATAGAAAAGGCTGTGAAGTCGTTTATATTAGGTTGATCAAAGATAAAAACACTTTTAAAGTAGAAGGTCATGCATACTTAAGAGAAACTTATGAATATCTATGCTATAGAAAAGGTTGTGAAGCCGTTTATATTGGGTTGATCAAAGATAAAAAAATACTTTTAAAGTAGAAGGTCATGTATAGCTACAACACCTCTTAGTTGTCCAATGATTTTTATTGGAAAATTTCAATGTTTCTTTTATTTTGCTAATAATTTATCTGTTTATTTAGAGGATGATTTGTGTGGTTAGGTGGAAGTAGAGAGTGATTTGGGAAGATTTTATGGCTGTAAAAGCAATAACCATATCTAATACAAAAAAATAAAAGAAAATTAAATATTCATTTAAAAATAATTCAACAATTATTAATTATAATTTTAGAATAAATTATGAACTAAAATGTATCTATAAAATCAAATTTTTCTATTTTTTTTTCTTTTAGTGTAATTATAAAGTAAAATTATACTTAAAAAATGCATTTAAAAAAATCATAAAATAATTTACATAAGGAAGTTTTTGATTTAAATCTCTTTAATACGTTTGCAAGAGAAATCGCCACAATATCTTGAAAACTTAAATTTCATTTTAAAATTAAATTAAATTCTAATTTTTAAAATTTATAAAAAATATTATTTAGTTTTTAAATAATCAATTAAATTGTAGTGATTATCTATATAAATGAATTAAATAAAATTTCATATTCATTTTAAATTTAGATATAAAAACAATCTTTCTATTTTATTTTTCCTCTTTTTGCATGTAAATTATTTCATTTTCTAAAATAATACTTAAAATGCATTTAAAAACAATTATAAAATCATTTATATAGGAAAGTTTTTTATTTAAATCTCTTTAATTTAAATAAGAGTTGCATTTTCATCTTTGCTTCTATATATGCTTTTTGATTTTATGTACAAACATCTTTGAATGTAATAAAGCAGGTAAATAAGATTCTATACCCAGTTGCATGTCATTTGAATGCCAACTTAAATGCAAAGAATAAAAATGTACTAAAGTTTTAATGTGAGTGTAAGAAGCCTCTTGGCTTAATAAATATGGATTAATGATTTAGTCAATATTTTTCTAAATTTGATCATATAGCTTTTTGTTACTCACATTTCAAATAAAACACCATGATCCATCATCTAGGTAAGAAATCAAGAGAAGAGAAAATTGATGGATCATGATGTTTGATCCAAAACATTGGTAACAAAAATCTACATGGTAAAATCTAGAAAAATATTAGTTAAATCATTATAGACAATGGGCATTTCATAAATTTGATAGGTAAATAATTTAAAACCAAAACTTTACATTGCATTTTATTGGCCTATTTAAAAAACAATATTTTTTCATAAAGAGGTTATAGAGAAATGACCGTTCATGAAAAATGATAACTTGGATATTAAGAATATTCAAATAAAAAAATATAAAAAAATATTAAAATAATACTACACTATGAAAGCCTCGCATTATTTAAAATTAACAAAAGGATAGGTTGTGATAATCCCACATTAATACTAATCCTAAGACTAGGAAGGCTTGTGAGACAAATAGACAACAAAGGATTTGTCAGATATGCTAAAAGTATAAAATCCTTAAGGGTAAGTGCACAAAGTTGAGTCCACGAAACGTGGAAGTTTTTTGCCTTAGACAAAAAATTGAAATCGGCATCCAACAAACGAGATCCCAATTTAATAAACGGGATCCCGATTTTTAAAAATCGGGATCCCGTTACGGTTCGGGATCCCAAGCCTGAGATCAAACGGGATCCCGCTTTTTAAAAATCGGGATCTTGTTTCCCGTCGGACTCCGAACCAATGGATACGGAACGGGATCCTGATTCATAAGAAACGGGATCCTGATTTATAAAATACGGGATCCCGATTTATAAAATACGGGATCCCGATTTAGAAATAACAGGATCCTGAGTTGTATAAATCGGGATCCCGTTTTATACTGCTATTTTTTTTTTTTTTAAAGAACAGTTCGCACTGCGTGAACGGGACCCCGAGTGAGTGTTGGCGCAGCGACCCCACGACCAGCTACAGGTACCCCACCTAAACACCATTTCTTTGCATTTTTTTTTTTGAATTGAAATTTTAAAAGAAATACGTTAATTTAGCATGTATTTTTTTTAATTTATGTCACGTTTTAATCATTTTTTTAATTGTTATAGTAGAATTCAATAATTGTAAAAATAGACGAAAACTTGCAATGAAACTTAAATGTTTTTTAATAAAAATGAAAAAAAAACCTTGAATTGTGTTTTAGAAACAAAATTTAACTTTTAAATCTTAAATTGTTCGATTAAACCCAAAAAAAATTGATTTTGAAAACCCTAATTGAAACAAAACAAAAAAATTGCATTTCAAAACCCTAGAAATCGAAATGAAATAAAACATCGCATTTACAAATCCAAATCGAGCTTTTTGAAACCCTGAATTCAAATCAAACGAAAAAAATTGAATTTGAAAACCCTAGTTTGAATTGAAACGAAAAAAATTCATTAAAAACCCTAATTGTTTAAAACTGAAACCCTAAATTGAATTGGAACAAAAAAATTGTTAAAACCCTAAATTGGAATCGAACAAAAAATCATTCACATTGCTTAAATGTTTTAAATTTTATTTGCTTTGTATGGAAAAAATGATATATATTAAACTTTAGTTTCAATTTTAAATTATAATTAGATTAGAAATCAATATGTTAAAGAATGGTTAAAATTCATAAAGTTTATCTTGATGTTTGTTTGCAAATTTAGTTAACAAATTGTAAATCTAAACACGTACAATCGATTCCAATTGACACTAACTTGCAACTCTAAATTATGCCAAGGGCCACCCAAACTTCACCCTAAGTTTGCTAAACCCTAGACCCTAAATTGTAAAATCTAAACCCATAACACTAAAGCATTTGAAATTTATGGACCCTAGACCCTAATCTTTCATTGGACATACCTAAAATTATGTAGGTTCAATGTCAAGAATGGGTCTATTTGGTAGATTTATGAAAACTATTTTGAATATCTAGAATGCCATAAAAGTATAATTATAGCAATTCCAATTGGAAACACTTGGGTACATATATATCGTATGAAATTTAAATCTAGGAAGGTATCTATCATATAGGCGAGTGATCCTAGATAATAATCCACCCATCCTCAATCATAATGGATTATTTAGCAATTAAGAGAGATTCAATTTAACCATAAAATTACCTATATTTTGATACTATATAGATTTATGTGGAAGGATAGAAATGCATCAATATGCTTTGTGCCATATTTTATGAATATTAATATTTAAGAAAAATCTAGATAAGATTGACCTAAGTAGATGATTTATGTAAGGGCTTTTTAGTGAACAAGTGACACACCATGGAGATTGGGATGGTATTTAAATTCTTATTTATAAATATAGTGTACCCCCTTTAAATTTGTATTTGGTTTTTATAATGAGTTGAAATTATCAATGTGTTACATAAAAGAAATTTGTGCTTAGATATATTTAAATTAGATAATAAAGATATAGTTATATAAAATAGGGAATCCAACATGAGGAATAAACCTTTAATGTGCCATTGTGTGCATCTAATTTATGCCAATGATTTAGTAAGAGTGATCGTCTAAGAGGATGAAATAAGCCTTGAAAAATTGTAAGATCTAACACTATTTTAATGTAGTTTTATATGTGTGTACATGTCCACTATGTTTTTTGAGTTTATGTTAATGTAAGATAAGGAGGATTGGTGGATATATTTGAAATCTAAAGAAAAAACAAAAATGATGTGAATATATAGATATATATTTTTAAAATGATTCTTTAACTTATCTATATTAAACATTGTATATTATCTCTATATTACTATCATGGCTTGATTTTCATTATGTCTACTAAATGTTGCTATATTTATTCATTGTTGTAATTAAATTATAGGGCTCAATGTGTAATCTATTTTACATCAAATTTTATAGTAGACTTATAATCCTAGAATGTTTGTAAATTTAATAGCTAACAAATAACTTGATAGGTGCAACTAAAAACCAAAAAGTGTGGTTTGATTTATCTCCATTAGGCTGGAAAGCTAAAAAATCTACTAGGTTTATCCCTATTAGGTTGAAAACCCAAAAGTGTAGCTTAATAAGTACAAGTGGTGAAAACTCACAAAAGCACTAGAAACTAATCTTTGCAAAACTACCCTTGACATATCAAAAAAAGCCAAAGGTCACCATATGTCATACCTGTATAGGTTGTATAGTTATATTAGATACCTTATAGTATCTCCTATTGGTTAAATATGTTTGAAGATGACATTAGCGACACATCCCTACATTTATATGAGATATATTATTAACATGTCGTGTTACACATATGCTAAGATACTCAAATATGGATAAGGAGAACTAGGGAATATATATTAGAAGAGAAAGATATACTAAGCTATCCAATATTATATTTTTGTACTTAGTGTAGAAGAGAAATTCTAGACCAAGAATGCAAGTGCAAACTCAATACTCTACTTCTAATGAAAGGTAAATAAAATAATGAAAGATTAGAGAAGCATAATATGTTCCATAACATTCTTTTATGGCTCTAAATGTATGTGTTGATGTTGCTCTTTGGTTCTCTAATGTGATAACATATACATACAAATTTTATCATATGGAAACATTTGGGGATGTCATTATTTTATAGAGTTGAGGGGAAAGGAATGGAGGACTAGGTTTTTTTGGAATCGAGGACTAGAATTTCATGAGAGAATTTTTGAATTTGAATTTGAGAGGGAAGAGAGAATTAAATGTAGGTGGTTGGGTTGATGGAGGGCTTGTGTTGACTTGATTAGGTAGATGGGAATAATTGAATGCTAATTTGAATTTGGATTGAAGGTAGTTGGAAATGAATGGCTATGATTAGTCTAATTGATTTGATGGCTAGGATAGATTATTAATTTCATTTTAGATTTGATGAAGTGGAAGTAAGTTACATTAGTTTGAGTTTGGATTGGTGATTTGGAATTATTTTAATTTTAAGCTATGGATGTGACATGATTATCCCCTTAATGGTTGATTAAAAGTTAGGATTTGGGGATTTTAGCTAATTAAATAATAAACTCTAAAGTCTAAACCGTAAACCCTAAAGCCATCATTTTTTCTTAGGCTCTTAATGAAATTTGGTTGTCTTAGGCAACTCCACCAAATTTCATTACCTTATGCCATGTAATTGTTTCCTAGGATCTTGCAGCATGTAGATCCCCTTAAGCTATCCTATTACCTTAAACCCTAAACTCTAAAGTCTAAACCCTAAACCCTAAAGCCATCATTTTTTCTTTAAAGGCTGTTAATGAAATTTGGTTGCCTTGGGCAACTTCACCAAATTTTATTCATTTGAGCCATGCCATTTTCTCCTAGGACCTCACTAGGACGTAAATCCCCTTAAGCCATCCTGTCACCCTAAATCGTAATTCAATTTTCTTAAGGGGTTCCAATATGACATTTCTTAAGGGGATCAAAGAAGTTCTTAAAATTTGGTGATCAAAGTTGCCCAAGGCCCAACCAAATTTAACAATAATAAGATCCCAGCAAGATTATACAATATCAATAGTTAATTGTATTTTCATTCAAGTAACATGTGCCTTAGACATATAAATGAGGCTTACATTATTCAAAATGAAGAATGTGTCGCGACCTCCTCGTGGAGGATGTTTTGTATCTAGGGATGCAAACCCTTGTTGATGTCAAGCCGGGGAAGTGGATGGATCAGATGAGCATCACAATGGCTAGAGGAGAGGAGAACTCCTAATTTTGAAAAAGGAAAACACAAAGAAATGAATATTCATGCAAAGAGAGAGCCATAATAGCTTTATAAATTAAAACAATGATTCAAATAGTTATGAATCTATAAATTCCAGGAATCCATGGATTTTGTGATGAATTTATAACTTGGTTCCAAATGGATATTTTAGTGACATGAATTAATGATTTTGGTTCTATATGGATATTTTTAGTGACATGGATTTGTGAATTTGGTGGAATTTATGAACTTATAATGAATAGTATATAATAGTATATATTTTATGACTATCTACTAGATCATGATTTCTCCTGCTGAAAAATTGTGTGTGTGTTAAAGACATAAAATGAGATTTTGTGAATGTTTCAAGTTTATTGTTTAGTATGTATGTGTATGTATTAAAAATTTGCATAATAGTTCTTAAATTTTGAAATTTGTATATGTATGTATGTATAGTTTAGTTTAATGATTTGTACGCATGCAAATTATGCATCGTATTTTTTATTTTAAATGTACATGTACATACATTTAATTTTTAATTTTGTATGGACATGCTCTTGAGTTGAACAATCAATGCATATATATGTGCATTTCAATTAAATATATGAGCTTAATATATATGTTGCTCATCCTATTTCAATTAAATATATGATCTTAATTTTTGTATGCACATGACTATTTTCATGATTTAAAATGTGTGCACATTATATCAAGCATATATCATGGATGATTTTTAACATTGATGATATCATCAATCCACCACCCGAGCTATAGCCGACCGCCTCCACCTCCACCTCCACCTCCACCTCCACCTCCACCTCCACCTCCCCCTCCCCCTCCCCCTCATATGCCACCTCCAACACCTATGGCATCTGATGAGGCTCGCTTGAGAGCATGAATAAATGATCAAGTCGCATCCTTACAGACACAAATCAATGCTATGTAGAGTCAAGCATTGATTGCTCCACATGTGAGACGTTTTGCATCTGTAATGCAAAACGTTGTTGATTCCATTAGGATGATCGATTCTGATCTTGATAGGCATCGACGAGAGAGAGAACAAATGAGACAATTTTATTCCGATGGTCTCTCTTACAAACAAATATTAGACCTTAAAATAACGAAAGCCTATCTAGCCCCCTACTTTCTTGATCCCATTACTTGACAACCCATTCCACCCAACAAATCTAGAATATCCATGAGGTGGTGCATACATCCCAGATGATTAAAAATTTTTGGGATCATGGTATATGGTTTCTTTGATAGTCCCCCACATGCTAATTGGGAGTGCCCATTGTATTTTTTGAGAAAACTGTATGTAGATTTTGTTTTGGGGCAAAAGCCCAATTATTTTGATTTTAGATCATTTCAGGGTGTTGGTGGCGGCATGCCACAACAGAGATTAGGGGCAAGGGTTGATCCTCGACGCCCCGTGCATGCACAACCCCTTGTTGTTGCTCCTGGTCCTCCCATTCCTGCACCTATACATCATCAAGCTCTGGTCTCAACATTAGGTTCCCTTAGTACACTCGCAGGAGACCTTGATCAGCACGCTTCTGCGATAGCAAGTGGGGAGCATAGAGACAATGATGATGATGTAGGAGTTTTTTATGGAGCTGGTCCGAGTACTACTCCGTGGAGTGTCAGACCAGCCCCCATAAATGTATTCCAGTTGTCATCAAGTGCTATGGATCTGATCGTGCTACACCTAGTTCGTGTGGACTAGAGATTCGTGGTTCATTTGGTCGTGATCAATTTCATTTCCAGAGTCTCGTGAAAGTAATAACATCACCCTCGAGGGACACTACGGCTACGTATAACATGCATCTAGATGTAATGACTCATTTTATAATAATTTTTATGGTTGTATATATCAAAGAAAGTTTGCAATACATCTTAACAATCAATTTTTTTGGTGTACAGATGACACTTTCGATGCAAGGGAAATCATCTGTACCACGAGTACATATATCGACACCGGTCATACTTGGCAACCCTTATGGGGTATTTTGATTTCATTTTTTAAAATTATATATGAAATCATAAATTATTTAACTTGAGTTTTAAATTTATAATTGAATCACATATATGTTTCAAATATTCATGTTGGTTTAGGTGAGTCAATCGACATCCACGTCGATTCCTCCTGAGGGATTGTCAAGCACTCCTCCACTATCGAGCGACATAGATCATGGGAAGGTACATTCATATTGTAAATTTGTTTAAAGTTTACATTAGTATAGTTACAATTTTATGAGTTTTGAATTCACTAGATATATGAAACCCATGCATGTACACTTGTAAATATTATAAGCTTTAAATGTCTATGTACATGTATGTCTAGGTTGATACCACAATAAGAATGGGCATTGGGCAAACATTTGATGTTGAAGTTACTCGTGAGGCCACTGATTTCCAGGTTGTTTACAAAACTTTCTACAAAATGTGCAAACTCTGAATATATATGTATATATTAACCTAATTGAATTGTACATGCTTTTAATTTTGATCTTGTAGGACTTTGTTAGTGCAACTCTTCAGCCCTAACCTGCACATAGTTACACCACCGTGAGGGACATGTGATGTGTCAGACAATGAATTTAATCTTTTTATTATATTTAAAGTGAATTATAAATTTTAAATTGAATATATACATATTAAATATGATATTTTCACATATTCTTTTCTTTTAGCATGAGACACATCCTCAGAAGTTGAGCATGCATTGCATAAACCCGGAGAAGAGCCTAGTGCACAACCCCTATCACACGTATGTAATTAAAAATATGATAAATTCTGAACTAAATTGAATAAAAAATAATAATTGTAGAGTTGTACATCTTAAATTTTGAATTTCTTTGTCTTGTTTTATGTAGATTGATTTAGAGAATTTAGGAGGTTTCTTCTCAAAGCACTGCAGCATCCAGATGCAGATATGGTGGTGCAATTTAATTCTTATGATGGATTATAAATGAAATTGTCATTAAATCATTTTTTTTATTGTCTTACATCTAATTTCATCTTTCTCTTATGTACAGTGTTTCGTGTCAATCCACATAGTCCTCATGATGGTGAAGAGGTCTCTTGATTTGGTGAGACAATACATGACCCATAAACATGGATTTTATGTGTTTTATATATTTTGTTTATCATGTACTCATAGGACTTTATTTCATGTGCGCTTAATATATTGGTTTCATGCACTTCATATGTTACATAAATTATGGACTTTATTATTGTTTGAAATTTTAATTTACACATGTACATTTATGCATTTTATGTTCATAGTCAAGACATTAATATAGGACATTAATGTGAAATTTACTGAAGACTTCATAATTGTAGAATAATTTTAGGTTTAATCTTCTTTTCAATGAACAAGAAGATATTTTCCTTCTAATGCATTAATTTTAATTTTATGAGAGAAAATTTATGTGGATTTACCTACTTATTTAGTTCTATAAATTGAATTTTACCTCATTGTTGGTGCACTTGGAATTCCTATACCTTCTGAATATCATGGATATCACCATTCTTTGTTATTTTATTCTTTAATTTTTCCTTAACTAGATTGACAAATAAAGTCATTGCTCTAAACTCTTAAGCAAATAAAATTCTTTATAGTGAAAAAATATAACAAGGTATTGATATAATTAGCTAATGTACATATTTATAAAATGACACCATTAGTTTCTCACTAGTAATGGAAAAAAGTGTTCCTACTAAAAATTAAGGAAAGAAGTAATCATTAGAAAAAATATAAATTATGATAACATGAGAATGTGTATATGTAAAACGATTGTAACCATTAGGTGATGAATA
>VDFB02047230.1:5160133-5215952 GCA_007258455.2 Sequoia sempervirens | reverse complement strand
ACAGTGGTTTTGAAATGCCTATTAAAACTCAATTTGTACCAACGGTATTGAAATAAATTACATATTTGGAAACTAGACCCCAAGCACTACATTTTATGATTAGTGACTTTTTAAAGATTTCATCTCTAAGTGCTTCAAATTTTAAGGTCAAATGTGTCAAATACTGAAAATCAGGGAAAACACTTCCACTTTTTGGCCAAAAAGTGGACTCAACTTCTTGCACACACCCTTAAAAGGATTTTCAAAAAATTGTCAATCACTCTCCATGCTAAAATTTATAGAGTGCTTGTGTGCTATGTGGTTCACTTTACAAATTAATGAGGGAAGGAGATTGACTATGTAAAATTCTCTTTGATCTTCTACTCTTGAAATCAACATAATTTTTCCCTCATTCTTATAAATAAATTATCCTTACACATATACACGAGCAAAAGGTAAATGTCTAGAAAATGATTAGGTGGAGGAATTTTGGCCAACAATTAGAGATCCCCATGATTTAAATGGATTTAGGAAGAAAATAAAATAAGATTTAATTTTTAGAAATATTGTATGACACAAAGTTGTTTTTTGGGAAGCAAGACAAGAGAGTGAATGAATGTGGGATTCCAGTGCAGTGTTCTCTATTTTTCTATTTCTTTTGTCAATTTTAGTAATTTCAAAATTGTAGGGGTTATCATGAATTTCAACTGTATATATGTGTTAAATATAAAGTTACATTATATTCTCTATATTTTGCAAATAGTTTGGAAAAAAATCTAAAATTTCATAATTGATAGGATTTATGATATTAATTTTGCAATTCTATGACTATGCATTCATTTTATTGCATTATAGTCAATCATTATTTTATCTAACTCCAAGAATCATGGAAGAGAAAAATTAATGTCTTACATGAGGAGTGACATTTTTGTAATAAAATATTTAGCTGATAGGCTATATGTGTGAACTTTGGGTCGAAATTTTTGTCAGCCTTCCCAGTTTTTAAACCTTCTGGCGTCTGACTCGGTTGGAAAAATGGTGGCGATTTTTTTATTTTTTAATTAAAAGCATTTGGTGCATCGATAGAGAAGGCCAATGAAATTAAATGCCGATTGGTATCAACATTACTTTTTGTACGGTTTTTGTGTATTGGCAATGGTTGTAACAATCATTGTAATAACACTTGCCATTTAAAACCTTAGAAAACATAGCGAATGTCTACGCAATTTTTGATAAGGTATTGTTGGGTGTCGTTCTATGGCTTTACCTGATATCAGAGTTGTGAGCGAGGAGGGAAAGTTTCTATTAAGGTTCAAGTTCGATCATCCGTTGTCAAGCTTCTGTGAAGGTAGTTGGAGGTTATTTTATGTTTTTTTTTTTGCATGGGGTGATGATTGCAAAAGCAATACAAAAGTGTCGGATCTCACAAATTTTTTCCCATTTTTTGCAGGCATTGGAGAAAGGAGGGAACCGAGAGAAAGCAAGTAGGAAGAGGTGCATTTGGGAAACCCCTTTAAAGAAAGCGACAAGAGGTGCATATTGAAAAAAACCCTTTGTAGGGTTGGGGCCCTAACTCGGTTGGCTAAATCTTTCCTGTTGCAAGAGGTTGGTCACGAGGTCTAGTCTCCCCCACCCCTGTGGTACCGGAGGGCATGTCACGCCAGTGTTGTCGGTCACGTTAAAAATTTTACCAGGCGCACTGTAGTTTATAGGGGGTCGTGCTACCCGATTCCTGCAGTCTAAAAAAAAAAAAAACATTTGTAGAGTATTTCGAAAATAGTTTATGTTATTTTCCATAGGGAATTGTTGATTGTTGTTCTTTAGCTTAGGCTACATTGTTTCATTTATGGTTTCCATGTAGTCACAATGGTTTCAAGACAATTTATTATTTTTTTTGCATTGGTTTGTTACTATGAATTATTCTATTTTGTAGGTTTTTTCGTCTGAGACACTATTGAAACCAATATTCTTTCATTTATGGTTCGTGTTTTGTGTGGCGATGGTTTTGCATGGGTTTGTTACTGTAAATTTTAGTGTTTTGTAGGTTTTTCCATCTAGGTCACTGTTGAAACCAATATTGTTTTATTTATCGCTTTCATTTTGTGGCGATGGTTGCAACGCAATAAAATAGTTAATGTTATATAGTTTATGTTGTTTTCCATAAGGCATTGTTGATTGTTGTTCTCTAGCTTAGGCTATATTGTTTCATTTTCGATAAGTTGTTGAAAAAAGACTATATTGTGTGTTGAAACCAATGTTGTTTCATTTATGGTTCGTGTTTTGTGGCGATGGTTTTGCATGGGTTTGTTACTGTGAATTTTTGTGTTCTGTAGGATTTTCCATCTGGGTCACTGTTGAAACCAATATTGTTTCATTTATGGCTTCTGTTTTGTGAGGATGGTTGCAATGCAATAAAATAGTTAATGTTTTTATAGTTTATGTTATTTTCATAAGGCATTGTTGATTGTTGTTCTCTAGCTTAGGCTATATTGTTTCAATTTTCGATAAGATATTTTTGAAAAAAGACTATATTGTTTTTTGAAACCAATGTTATTTCATTTATGGTTTACATTTTGTGGCGATGGTTTTTCATGGGTTTGTTACTGTGAATTTTTGTGTTCTGTGGGTTTTTCCATCTGGGTCATTGTTGAAACCAATATTGTTTCATTTATGGCTTTTGTTTTTGCGGCGATGTTTGCAATGCAATAAAATAGTTAATGTTATACAGTTTATGTTGTTTTCCATAAGGCATTGTTGATTGTTGTTTTCTAGCTTAGGCTATATTGTTTCATTTGTGATAAGGTATTATTGAAAAAATACTATATTGTTTTATTTTCGATAAGGTATTGTTGAAAAAGGAATTTTTTCGCATGTGGCATTTTTTTTTTTTTGCATGGGTTTGTTACTATGAATTCTTCTGTTCTATGGTTTTTTTCATCCGGGTCACTGTTGAAACCAATATTGTTTCATTTATGGTTTCCGTGTGGTGCCGATGGTTGCAAGGAAATTAAACAGTTTATGTTATTTTCACTAAGGAATTGTTTACAAAGCTTTGGATATATTGCTTCATTTTTTATAAGGCACTGTTGAAAAAGGAATTTGTGCATGTGCAGGGATTTTTTTTGCATGGGTTTGTTGCTGTGAATTCTTCTATTTTGTGGGTTTTCCCATCTGGGTCGCTGTTGAAACTAGTATTGTTTCATTTGTGGCTTTCGTTTTGTGGCAATGGTTGGAATGCAATAAAATAGTTAATGTAATATAGTTTATGTTGTTTTCCATAAGGAATTGTTGACTGTTGTTCTCTAACTTTTGCTATATTGTTTCATTTTTGATACACAATAAAATAGTTAATGTTATAGAGTTTGTGTTGTTATCCATAAGGAATTGTTGACTGTTGTAACATACATTTCCCACCACTATGATCAATGGTGAAACCAATGTTTCTTATTGCACTTAATATAGAGCATATCATTCTAAGTTATGCAGCCATAGCAATATCAAAGATAGACATATGCAACATAACTTTATGAACTCACATGTAGCAGATATTTATACTCTACACTTAGCCAACCCAAGAAGATTAAAACCACAGTAATCAGATGAAAAAATTATGAAACCTCCTTTTTTTTGGTTTTCCCTTATTGTGTGCACTTTGACCAAAATTTTCACCAGCCTTCTTGCTTCACCACCCTCTTTACTATTTTGATTTTTTTCCCTAAGCTTCATTTTTCAATGCAGGCAACAATTGACAAAATTAGGCATTAGCAGACGTGGAATGCATTGAAAATATCTTTGAGGTTATTGTGGAAAAGAGTTCCTCAAAGTATAATGTGCAATTTCCAGTCAAGCCTTTTGCATGCATTCCAAATCTTTGATTGGCTACTTTGAAGAAAACTACTTTTAGAGAATGCATGTCTACACATTCTTAACAAAGGTCATCAAACTCGAAGTATCGGATCAAAGATATGGAATTTATGCAAAAGGGTTAATTCAAAACTGGCCATTATACTCTCTAGAATTTCTTCCTTGAATAACTTTGAAAAGATTTTCAACACAGTGTATGTGGCAACCAATGTTTCTTATTATGCTTAATATAAAGCCTATTATTGTAAGAATTCTTTTTTTAGGATGAAACAAATAATAACTATCTTCCCAAAACAATAAATATGGGGAGGAGTATATATGAATGTTGTCTATATTGTTTCATTTTTTATAAGGTACTGTTGAAAAAAGAATTTTCTTGGTCGCTATTGAAACCATTATTGTTTCATTTATGGCTTTCACTTTGTGGTGATGGTTGCAACACACTAAAATAGTTAATGTTGTTTTTCATAAGGCATTGTTGATCGTTGTTCTCTAGCTGTGGCTAAATTATTTCATTTTTGATACACAATTAAATAGTAAATGTTATAGAGTTTATGTTGTTATCCATAAGACATTGTCGATTGTTGTTCTCTAGCTTTGGCTATATTGTTTCATTTTCGATAGGGTGTTTTTGAAAAAGGAATTTTTTTGGGTGCAAGGTTTTTTTTTTTTGCATGGGTTTGTTACTGTGAATTTTGCTGTCATCTACGACACTGTTGAAACCAATATTGTTTCATTTATACTTTTTGTGTGGTGTCGATGGTTGCAAGGAAATTAAACAATTTATGTTATCAGGGTTGTTTTTTTTCCCTTGCATCTATTTTTTGCAGTGAATTCTTTTGTTTTGTGGTTTTGCCCGTGTAATCCACTGTTTAAAAAAAATTGTTGGGCTACGGGGTTGTTCTATTTTTTTGGGCATAGCTTTGTTAGTATGAAACCTCTTGTCCAAATTTAAGCATCATCTAATGTGTTGTAGAAATTAATATGATTTTTTTTTTTCATTACAACTAATTGTAGTACAAGAAAATTTAACACATGAATGCATCATACCTTTGAATTTAATCGAATGTATTGACTGAGGCGCATCTATGAACTTCAAGATATAATAGTATGGTTATGCATCAATAAACCAACAATTAATTCACCATAACTTCATCACAATGAATAACCAACCAATAATAAACCTGATTTGATGTCATGTCTAACTCCATAAAAGTAAAAAATTTAAAATGATCATCAATACCTTCACTAATTATTGATATATGAACAATGATCTTTCCATGGTCATCAAGCAAAATTATTTCTTAGTTTTCAATACAGCATGGTCTAATGTTCTTTTATTTTTTTTGATATAGATGTACATATAGATATAATCGAATGTATTGACTGAGGCACGTGTATGAACTTCAAGATATAATAGTATGGTTATGCGTCAATAAACCAACAATTAATTCACCATAACTTCATCACAATGAGTAACCAACTAATAATAAACCCAATTTGATGTCATGTCTAACTCCATCAAAGTAAAAAATTTAAAAAGGTCATCAATACCTTCACTAATTATTGATATATGAACAATGATCTTCTTTCCATGGTCATCAAGCAAAATTATTTCTTAGTTTTCAATACAGCATGGTCTAATGTTCTTTTAGTTTTTTTGATATAGATGTACACATAAATATAATTGAATGTATTGATTGAGGCACGTCTATGAACTTCAAGATATAATAGTATGGTTATGTGTCAATAAACTAACAATTAATTCACCATAACTTCATCATAATGAATAACCAACTAATAATAAACCCGATTTGATGTCATGTCTAACTCCATCAAAGTAACAATTTTAAAATGATCATCAGTAACTTCACTAATTATTGATATATGAACAACAATCTTCTTTCCATGGTCATCAAGCAAAATTATTTCTTAGTTTTCAATACAACATGGTCCAATGTTCTTCTTTTATTCTTTTTGATAAATATGTACATATAGATATGCACAACTTGAACAAAATCTCACACATCATAAATTCACCATTTTATAAGGGGAAACCCTCATACATGGGATGTGAAAATATAAATAATAGAGAACCCATGCCTTATTGAGTATGAATGTTTTGTTTTCCTATCTAAATAATGTTTCCTTTAATATATAATTTTCATTAACATGAATTCCACTCATGATTCATACAATACTTAATTAGCATAACAAGATACTAAGATTCAAATATTTAATCATGGAATTTGAGAATAAAGACCATAAGGTTTAATCAAAATGATATTATTAGTTTTATTTATAATAATATTTTCACAATTTAATTATTGCATAATAGAATGACTGAAAGGTACATACCTATTTCTCTTATTGATTGATATGTTTCATTCCCGTTTTCCAGACCTTGCATTTAAAACTTGTCGAATTAATAAAATAGTTTATGCTATTTTCCATAAGGCATTGTTGATTGTTGTTATGTGGCATCAAATAAATTATTTGATCTATGGTTTCTATGTAGTGGCAATGGTTGCAAAGTAATAAAATAGTTCATGTTCTTCTCGATAAGGCATTGTTAGTTGTTTTTGTGTGGCTTGAAGGATAGTTGTTATTTGTCTAGGCCTCAATAAGGATTTCTTAGAATGGCAGGTTGTATATTAATTGTGAGATGAAACACTGGTCTTACCATTGATTATAGTGGTAGACCAACATACATTGTCCACCAAAGTAATCAATGGTGATATCAATGATTTTTATTACACTTAATATACGGGTTGTTGTACATATGAATGTTGTATGCTTCTAATTTCACAAACATACATATTTGCACATAGGGAAAATAAAATGAAACACAAAAAAAAAAAAGGCATGCTCACCACCCTACCATATTAGGTCATGGAGCCTCATAGGCTCTCACCAAACCCCTGAGCAAGAACATACATTTTCCACCATTGTGATCAATGGTGAAACCAATGTTTCTTCTTGCACTTAATATAGAACAGGTCTCACCATTGATTATAGTGGTAGACCAGCATACATTGTCCACCAACGTAATCAATGGTGATGTCAATGTTTTTTATTACATTTAATATATAGGCTATCGTACATATGAATGTTGTCTGCATCTAATTTCATAAACATACATATTTACACATAGGGAAAATAAAATGAAACACAACAAAAGAAGGCCTTCTCTCTACCCTACCATATTGGGTCATGGAGCCTCATAGGCTCTCACCAAATCCCTGAGAAAGAACATACATTGTCCACCACTGTCATCAATGGTGAAACCAATGTTTCTTATTGCACTTAATATAGAGCCTATCATTCTAAGTTATGCAATTGTAGCGATATCAAAGATAGACATATGTAACATAACTTTATGAACTCACGTGTAGCAGCAATATACTCTACACTCAGGCAACACAAGAAGATAAAAACCACATAAATCAAATGAAAAAAATTATGAAACCTCCTATTTTGTGGTTTTCCCTTATTGTGTGCACTTTGGTTGGATTTTTTGTCAACCTTCCTAGTTTTAAACCCTTCCAATGTGCAGCTCTCGATCAGAAAAAAGGTGGTGGGTTTTTTTATTTTTAATATTGAATGCATTTGGCACGTTGATAAAGAAGGCTTGTGAAATTAAACACTGGTTGGCATCAACATTGATTGTTGTATGGTTTTTGTGTAGTGGCGATGGTTGCAAAGTAATAAAATAGTTCATGTTCTTCTCGATAAGGCATTGTTGGTTGTTTTTGTGTGGCCTGCGGTAACAGTTTGCACTATTTTCCATAAGGCATTGGTGATTGTTGACCTATGGCTTTAGCAATACTACTTGGGTGATCCCACAATACCGGTTTACAATTTTTGGCCAAATTGGACACTAAACTGATTTTTTCTAACTAAATATTCACTTTCGGGCACCTATAGCGGCTAAACCGTGAGGAATTTGGAGATGATGCAAACTAGTGATTTGTGACATTTTGCCTGTAGATTCTAAATATATTTTTTTCAAAAAATTTAGAATCAGATTGCACTTCTTTTTTCATCTCCCTTTATAACTAGTTTTTTTCAATAAACACCATTTTTAAGGAGTGATGCTCACCGTATAACACAACTTTTTTCCCATGAACGATAAAATTCTATTTTTTTCAAATTTAGATTTGTAACTATGATATCTAGTGCTTCTAATTAGTTTCATAGTGTTTTATTGAATTTTTTTCCTTAATCAAGTTTTGAAGTCAAACCAATTACAACTCAGACATAGGCAGACTGTATAACACATAACTTTTGTATAACTTTTGATAGGTGTAAAGGAGACTCTGTTATAGGTATGGTTTAAAATTAGCGGGGTTCTATCCAAGGGGGTTTGATCTAAGGTAGTTTGATCAAACCCTCTTTAATTGGAATGCTTTAAATGAAAAATTTTAAGGCTTAAATCATTATATTTTCTAAAAATGTGTGATTTCAACAAAAATTAGAATCTCCCAAAAATTGTAAACTAGCTTTGTGGGATCACCCACTTTTGCATGCATATACGCATACAAATGCATTAAAAACACATATATCTACACAAATTTGTATGAAGATATTGTATGCACTCAGAAAATTCAATTGCATGCATATATGTTTAGGTATATATGCAAATGTAGATGTATACATGCATACAACCATGTCCATAAGTATATATAAGAATAATTGCAAATACTAATACATGTGTTGAATAGGGAAATAAAACTTGTACCTTTACAAAAGCTCGTCGTCTTGGCTCACAGCTCTGATAGTAGGCAAAGCCACAGAACGACACCCAACAATGCCTTATAGAAAATTGCACAAAATTTTGCTATGTTTTTTGAGGTTTAAAATGGCGGGTGTTATTACAACCATCGCCACTACACAGAAACCATACAAAAATTAATGTTGATGCTAGGATGGTGAGCTTTTGTAAAGGTGCAAGTTCGATCATCCATTGTTGAGCTTCCGTGAATGTGGTTGGAGGTTATTTTGTGTATTTTTGCATGGGGTGATGGTTGCAAAAGAAATACAAAAGTCTCAGCTGTCATAAATTTTTACCCAAAAATGAAACACAACAAAAAAAGGGTTGTTCTCCACCCTACCATATCGGTTCATGGAGCCTCATAGGCTCTCACCAAACCCCTAAGAAAGAACATACATTCTCCACCACTGTGATCACTGGTAAAATCAATGTTTCTTATTACACTTAATATAAAAACAATCTGCACCACACACAAACCATTAATGAAACAATATTGGTTTCAATAGTGTCATATACGACAGCGGATTTCATAGTAAATCACCACAAAACGTGAACCATAAATGAAACAATATTGGTTACAATAGTGACCCAGATGAAAAGACCCACAAAATAGAAGAATTCATAGTAACAAACCCATACAAAAAAAACTAAATAACCCCACACATGTAGACAAATTCTTTTTTCAACAATACCTTATCGAAAATGAAATAATATAGCCAAAGCTAGAGAACAATAACCAATAATTCCTTATGGAAAACAACATAAATTGTATAACATAAACTATTTTATTGCGTTACAACCATCACCACAAAACAATGAATACATACATATCTACACGTAGGGAATGATAAGATGTATTTTAAATGTTATATGGAACATTGATGTCACCATTGATCACAGTGATGAACAATTCCTTGTTTTGTTGTGTTTCATTTTATTTCCCCTATGTGCAGATATGTATGTGTCATAGTAGATGCAAACAACATTGATACACATTGAGACATTCCTGGAATGATAAGCCATATTTTAAGTGTTATATGGAACATTGATGCCACCATTGATCATAGTGATGGACAATGTATTTCCCCTATGTGGAGATATGTATGTATGTCATAGTAGATGCAAACAACATTGATCCATACTGATCCCTATGTTTATTTTGTTGGGACATTCTTGGAATGATAAGCTCTATTTTAAGTGTTATATGGTACATTGATGCCACCATTGATCGCAGTGATGGAAAATGTATGTTCTTGTTTGGTTGTTTTGCAAGAACATAGACTATTTTTGAAATGCTCTACAAATGGTTTTCCAAATGTGCCTCTTCCTACTCGCTTTCTTTTAGCTATCTTCTTTCTCTAGCCACTGTAAAAAGCTAAAAAAAAAAATTAGAGGGAAAATTTTAGAAAACAAAAGAATTCACAATAACAAACCTGGCATGCAAAAAAAAAACGCAAAATGGGTTTCATGCTGCATATGAATATTGTCTATATATAATAATGTTTTTTGCATCTAATTCACATACGTAGATATTTGCACGTAGGAAAAGAAAAATGAGTGGTAAGAAAAGTCAACTTTCTCTTCATCTTGCTATAGTTTGGTAAAATCCTATGACAATCCATGACCCAATATGGTTGGGTGGATAGAATGCTTTGTTTTATTGTGTTACATTTTATTTTCCAATGTGTAGATATGTATGTATGTTAAAGTAGATGTAAACAACATTCATATATACTCTTCCCTATGTTTATTCTTTTGGGAAATTAGTTGTTATTTGTTTGAGCCTCAATAGGGAATTCTTAGAATGATAAATTGTATATTAAGTGTTATATGAAACATTGAAGCCTTTTTTATTATTTATTTCCCCTCATATTGTTAATGTCTCTACAAAAAAATTGAAACATAAAAAATTTGAAACAAAAAATTTGGAATGATAAACTATATATATTAAGTGTTATATGAAACATTGAAGCCTTTTTTTTATTATTTATTTTCCCTCATATTGCTAATGTCTCTACAAAAAAATTGAGAGATAATGTTGTGTTTTGAAGATCTTGATGATTGTCATTTTATTAGTGTTCTATATTTCCTATATATGTTTTGGCTTGGGCTCTCATCAGCCTTTGTTGCTTTAATTGAAAATTTGGCCCTCGTTTTGTTGTGGCATAAAGCTCGTAGTCAACTGCTAGCATTGCAGCTCTCAGCATTTTAAAGAGCAGCCCCAGTAATGTCAATGGACTTTGTCTCTCCCCAGGCACCAATCCCGTAAGTTTTTTCCTTGTTTTCTAAGTTTTGTTGTTGATAATTGTATTGGCTCTTTGCCATGTGCATCCAATGAATTGCGAATATGCTTCATTTTAATTAACAGTCTTTGTAATATATAGTCTAACTAATTTATATTTGAGTTGTTTATGTTTCCTTTTGCTTTTGGTTTGCTAGCCATTTGGGAGTGGCCTATGTGTTAGAAAAAAAAGGGTTGCAGTTTTGAGATCTATCAACATTGCTATGTTCTTCCTTGTTTATATTCAGTGAAAAATATAATCTTGTTTGCTTCTTGCTCGACCTTTCCCTCCTTTCATATTCATCTATGATATGCAATTTTGAAGTCGATGTGATCCTATAACCATGTATAATTATCTATGTGTCTGCATATCATATACCAATAATTCATTCATTTTGTGCTTCCTCTTTCCCCCACTTTTGCTTCTAGAGTCGTGTCATAGGTTTGACCATCTCATTACTTTGGCTTAGCTAAACAAAATTTCCTTGTAGGATTCAAATGTACGACCAGCCTTGACAGGGCATGTGATTCGATCTATTGATGTTGGAGATGTTGTCCCATCTTCGGTTCTTTAGTTGATGTCTTTTTAGAAAATAGGTGGTGATCAAAGCCCGATTGACTGTTACAAATTTATCCTCTCTGATGGAACCCACATGTAGATAGGCACTTTGCTTGCAAAATACAATGACCTTTTGTTTGTAGGGGCATTGAAAATAGGTTCCATCTTGTGCTTGACAAATTATGATGTGTAGGAAGCTGCGAGAATCAAGGTTGGCTATCATTTTGCACTGATTGCACTTGTTGTTGTATGCTTTTCTATTTGTGGGGACCACCTTTTTTAATATTTGATCTTGGTCTAGTTCCAAGGTGATTGTTATATTGTCCTTAAATGTCAAAATGTCAGATTGTCAGTTAATTGGAACACCTAGATATTTGTTTAAAGATTGAGAAGAACAAATGGTGGGCTCGGACTCGCCTTCCCCATCCAAATGAGCCTCACAATTTGGGATTCATACATCCCCAACACAGCATAATGATCCTTCAAATATTAGTCTCGTTAAAGGCCTAAATATTTACCAAACCAGATGGACAATAAAAGGTCAAGTGACAACTAAAAGGGATATGTACCATTACAATAAACAAGAATGTGAGGGCCAAGTATTCAGCTTTGACATTATTGACAGTGAGGGAACAAAAATATGAATCACTTGCTTTAATGACATAGCAGAATTGCATTATGATAGGGTTCAGGTGGGCTGCACTTATTGTGTGTCAAAAGGATCGGTCAAACTAGTGGATAAGAAATTTAATAAGCTGAACAATCACATGGAAATTATTTTGGATCAAAACTAGCTATTGAAGTGTTGTGATGATGAGACCTTTGTGCCAGAAAAATTATTTAAATTCATCCCAATAAATGAAATTGCAAACTACAGCAATAACACTTTGATTGATATTATTGGGGTTGTGGTGCATGTAGGAAAGGTATCAACTATTCAAAGAAAGGATCAATCTGAAATGATTCAAAGAACTATGAAACTTAATGATTTTTCATCCTCTTGCATTGACATTAATTTGTGGGGCCCAAATTGGGAAGCAAAGGGTCAAGAGTTGGAAAGGTTGTGCATTCCTAGTTCAGTTGTCATACTTGTTGTTAGAAATGGTCATGTTGGATATTTCAATGGATCTATTGTGAATACATCCACAAGGATTGTTTTATACATAAATCCTAACATCCCAGAAGCATGGGCCTTGATGCAACGAGGAAATGTTGAGCCACTTTCCATTGAGCCCTCTTGTACAGTGCCTTAAAAGGTTGCTTTGGCCAGTGACAGAGTCACTATTGGATATATCTTGGATCATTGTCTTGCCTTGCCAAAAACTTTGCAGGCCACTGTCAAGGCTATTGGCATATGGTTTAACTGGACATGGTTTTTGGCTTCTAGTGTTGTCATTGATGGAAAATGAAGTCATCATTTTGGTCCACAGTTATGCATTCAATCATCCGGCAGGTAAAATAGAATACTGTGTGTTACCGGTAGTGTACTCATGGAATAGGGTATTCGGTCTAATAGTTTCACCGGATCATCATTTTGTGATGTGGATCACTGAAATTGTTTGTTAATCATGTGGAGCATCTTATCATTGAATCTTGTAATGTTTCCTTTGTGGCCATTAGGTTTTGAAGGTCCGGTAGGACATTTTTTGTCTATTTGCTTGATAGAGCTGACTCAGTGTAAATGGTGTGTAGCGAATGTATAAATTCAAATTATTTTAATTATCTTCAAGTTCATATGTTTAATTATTGGTCCTAGCTATTGTGTAGCCGACTTGTTTGGATATGCATCGAAATTATTTATGTTTTGGGCTGACAAGTTGCAAATATTATTAAGTTTTGTTGAGCCGACCTGTGGCAATTAATTCCTGGTGAGCGGATATATTTAGATGATCGGTCACATCATTTGGATGAATGAAAAAAGTGTACATGTGTGTGTGGCGAAATTCTAAGGTGTATTTGAGTGATATCGTGCGTAGTTTCACTTGCGCATAGAGATTTTGTGCACGAACTTGAGCAGAACAAAGCAAAAGTTCAATATCAGTCTTCAAGACAAAAGTTAGACATCAGAGCTAAATCGGAACTACAATCAAGCATTGGTAGATGCTATCTATTTAGTTCATTTTCTTTTGGATCAATTCCAAACTACTATAAGGGTAGTGAGCCCCCATCTTTTGAGCAGTGAGCTCTAGGCAGTGAGCCTGAATGCAAGTGCATTCCCATTTTGTAATACTTCTTTGATTATACTCAGAACTTATTGTGGATTGGCCATCCATCGTGGTTTTTCTCCTTACAGGGTTTCCACATAAAAAAACTTGTGTTATGGTTGTGTGGTTTCTTATTTTTTGTTTCTACATATTAATTTTGATTAAATGTGTTAAGCGGAATAGAGATCAGGATAAAAGAATTAATTTTTGCAGAACATTGATTCACCCCCCCTCTAAGTGTTGCTTGTTTCCAACAAAGGAAACAGTGAAATATATTAAAACTGATGCATTTTGTTATGCTGCATGTCCCTTGCAGGCCAATGGTAGAAAATGCAAGAAAAAATGTGAAGAGTCTGCCAATAATATGTGGTACTACCCTAAATTCCAGAAAACTGTGTCTGATTTTGACTTTTGGTATTTGTTGTAGCTGAAGATGGAAGACCACACAAGCGAGATTTGGGCTATTTCTTTTGATGAGGCTACAACAAGCTTATTGCAGATGTTAGTAAAAGAGTTTTATCTATTGCAATATGAGTCTTCTGCTGCAATGATTGCTCAGTCTTTGATCACTAGTGTCATCTACACTTCTTTTGTTTTTACTATTCTTATTAAAACTCGGACCTATAATTTAGAAACAAGGCTTAAAACAACAATATTCAAAGTTGCAAGAATTAACTTTGAAGTTGAGTGCAAGTTGTTGCTCTCATATTTGTATGCAAAATCCTCTATCGGGGAAGACTCTGCAAAGATAATAGTGGTACTGCCCTGAATGCCAGACAAGCGTGCCTAATTGTGACTTTGGATATTTGTTGTAGTTTACGTTGAATAGACATTTGTTTCCTTTTCCTTTTTTGGTATGCCTATCCCATCAGAAGACCTTTTCTTTTTTATCATGTTGCTTTGTTGCTTCTAGAACTAGTTATTTATTAAGACAATGCACTATAACTTATAATGTTTAACAAAAAAAGATACACTTCTTTTGTTAAATATATTGTTTATGTCACTTATAGTTTTGTTTCACTTTCAGTTTATGTCCCTCATTTTATTTTATGTTGTTTGGTTATAAACTTGTGTTTCCCTATTCAACACATGTATCAGTATTTACAGCTATTCTTATATATACTTGTGGACATGGTTGTATTCATGTATACATCTACATATGCATATACATAAGCATATATGCATGCAATTGAATTTTTTGAGTGCATACAACATCTTGATACATATGTGTGTAGATATATGTTTCTGTAATGCATTTGTATGCGTATATGCATGCATATTTGAATTTTTATATGTATGTGTGAATGTGTATGTGTGTATACGCATTTTTCACATCTATCTATGAGGTCATGTGTTTATCTATATATAGTTATGTCCAGCTTTTAATATCAATATAGTTATTTGCTTCTTGTATGTTTCGATTGTCACATACTTTTATCTCTCCACAATTGTTTTTGGCTATAATGTTGGCTCCATTGAATCCATAGTTATTCCACATTTGAATGTTGCACATGCTTAAAATGAAAAATGTAATAAATTTTTTGTCATCTCATTTCTTTGGTTTTAATATTCTTGTGTTGGCTGAGTGTAGAATATTCTCATATATGTGCTTTATAATCTTCTCATGTTGCTTAAATGTGGTCCTGCCTCTGCATTCATAAATCCATGTCACATATGGTTATCTTTCATTTTATTAGAGTTGCATAAAACTTCATTTTTGTTATAATATTTCCTATGTAACGTTCAATGATGGCTGTCCTCTACCAACTACACAATACTTTTATGATTTTACTTGATTCGAGGTTATTAAAATCCAACGTCACACATGATTAAAATGCAGAATGTAATCAAAATTTTGTCATTTGATTTTTGTGGTTTTAATCTTCTTCTATTGGCTCAATATAGAATATTCTCATATATGTCCTTTATAATCTTCTAATGCTACTTAAATGTTATTTGTGTTGCTTTGGCATGTCCATTCATAAACTCGTGTTACATATAGATATCATATGGTTCTCGGCTATAATGTTTGTTCCCTTGAACCCATACTTATTTAAATCTCATGGCTATGTTTTTAATCTTTTAATGTTGGTTGAATGTTGAATATATTGGTCTTGGCTCTCCATTCATAAAGCCATGTCACATATATATGTATCTAAACGAAGATGCACACAACACACATATATATCTACATTTAATATACTTGTTGATACATGTAATTACATTATTATACATATATATATTCTCACATGCATTGACAACATGTATAGGTGTGTATATCTATTTATGTTGTGCAGCTCAAGCTACAACCCAACACTAAAAATTCCTTATTGAAAAAACATAAAATGCTCAATTACTTTGGTAAGTTTTAAATGCAAGCTATTATTGCAACCATCATCAATATATGGAACCCATACATGAAACAATGTTGTTGTGACAAGGTGTTCCAAGTGATGTTTATTTGCTTTGCTCAGGCAACATACATATATATCTAGATTTAAACTTATCTATATTTGTTCTCACATGTATTGACAAGTTTAGGTGTGGATATCTATGTATGTTGTTTGCAAAAACACTTGTCATAGTGGTGGCTCACAATCTTGATAGCAGTTGAAGCTACAAAACAACAGTCAACAATGCCTGATTGAAAATAACATAAACTATTCAATTGTTTTGGTAACTTTAGAATGTTAAATATTATTGTGGCCATTGGCACTATATGGAAACCATACATGAAACAATGTTTCCATGCTAGCTTGTGCCAAGTGATGTTTATTTTCTTTTCTCTCCTACTAATTTTTGTATTGACAATTCCACCTATGGATATATATGTGTGTTGTCTACATATAAATTTAGATGCATATATATCTATATAGATTTTGCTTTCTAAGCATATATGTGGACTGTTTTATTGATTTGCAACCATCGCCACTACATGGAAACCATAATTGGAATAATATTTTTGAAGCTATTCAAAAAAAATCAACAATGTGTATATATGTGCATCTAACTTCATATATATATATATATATATATATTGGTGTAGATTTTGTTTTGTAGCTGCATATATATGTATTGCATGGATTGGATGCATATGTAGGAATCTGTTACTTGGAAATATATACACACAAAAATTATGTGTCTCTTTTGTTGTATTTCATTTTTTTTTTCCTGTGTGCAGATATGTATGTATGTGAAATTAGATGTAGACAACATTCATATATACTCCTCATGTTTATTGTTTTGGGGAAATAGTTGTTATTTGTTTCATCCATAAAAAGGAATTCTTACAATAATAGGCTTTATATTAAGCATAATAAGAAACATTGGTTTCACCATTGATCACAGTGGTGGACAATGTATGTTCTTGCTCGAGGGTCTGGTGAGAGCTTATGAGGCTCCATGACCCAATATGGCAGGGTGGAGAGCAGGCCCTCTTTTGTTGTGTTTCATTTTACTTTCCCTATGTGTAGATATGTACATTTGTGAAATTAGACATGGACAGCATTCATCCCTATGTGCAGATATGTATGTATGTGAAATCAGATGCATACAACATTCATATATACTCCTTCCTATGTTTATTCTTGTCATATGATAGTTGCTATTTTTTTGTGGGCTTATACTTAAACTTCTCCATAAAAATTTATTGCTACTTGGCATGGCTTGGCCCTATGTCCATTCATCCAAAATTTCTGCAACATTTGACAAAAGAACGGGTACATATGTTTTAATTGACAGTTGCAACTTTCCTATTTGAGAGAAGCATTGTGCATTTATTCAAATTGCTCTTGTTAACTAAAACATGTGGTACCTGTTCTTGTGTGAAGTAATTGTCTCAGGCTATCGCCACTACATGGAAACCATAGAACAATTAATGTTGATGCCAACCAGTGTTTAATTATAAAAAACATTGATAGCACCATTGATTATGTCGGTGGACAATGTATGTTAGTTTGCGACTATAATCAATGGTGAATAGTGCAAACTATTACTACATGCCAAACAAAAAAAAACCAACAATGTCTTATTGAGAAGAACATGAAATATTTTATTACTTTGCAACCATCCTCACCACATAGAAACCATACAACAATTAATGTTGATGCCAACTGGCATTTAATTTCGTTGGCCTTCTCTATCGACGTGCCAAACCCTTTTAATATAAAAAATAAAAAATAAAAAAATCTGCCACCTTTTTTTTCTGACCGGGCACCATACGCTGAAAGGGTTAAAAAATGAGAAGGCTAATGAAAATTCTTGCCAAAGTGCACACAATAAGGAAAAACCACAAAACTAGAGGTTTCATAATTTTTCATTTGATTTTTGTAGTTTTAATCTTCTTGTGTTGGCTGAGTGTAGAGTATATTGCTGCTACATGTGAGTTCATAAAGTTATGTTGCATATGTCTATCTTTGATATTACTATAGTTGCATAACTTAGAATGATAGGCTCTATATTAAGTGCAATAAGAAACCCTTTGTAGAGCATTTCAAAAAAAGTCTATGTTCTTGCAAAACAACCAACCAAGAACATACACTGTCCATCACTACGATCAATGGTGGCATCAATGTTCCATATAACACTTAAAATACAACTTATCATTCCAAGAATGTCCCAACAGACCAAACATAGGGATCAGTATGTATCAATGTTGTTTGCATCTACTATGACATACATACATATCTACACAGAGGGGAAATACATTATCCATCACTGCGATCAATCGTGGCATCACCAAGACTTTTGTATTGCTTTTGTAACCATCGCCCCATGCAAAAAACACAAAATAGCCTCCAACCACCTTCACAGAATCTCAACAACAGATAATCAAACTTGCACCTTTACAGAAGCTCACCATCCTAGCATCAACATTAATTGTTGTATGGTTTCTGAGTAGTGGCAATGGTTGTAATAACACCTGCCATTTAAAACCTTGGAAAACATAGCAAAAGTCTGTGCAATTTTCAATAAGGCATTGTTGGGTGTTGTTCCATGGTCTTACTTGCTATCAGAGTTGTGGGCTAAAATGATGAGCTTCTGTGAAGGTTGAAGTTCAATCGCCCTATTCAACACATGTATCAGTACGTACATATATAGAAGTTTCCATCCATCTATATATGTATATTGTCTACATCTAATTCCACATACATACACTTCTACACATAATTTTTGTTTGTATATACTTCCAAGTAATATATTCCTACATATGTTTCCAATGCATGATGTTAATTGCTAAGGCTTGGCACTTCAACATTAATTGTTATATGGTATCTGTATAGTGACGATGGTTGTAATAACACCATCCATTTTAAACTTGAGAAAACATATTCCTTTACCACAAAAAAAATTCCATTTATGATTTTCCCTTTTATAACCATTGCAGATTGTGGTTTATGTGTCTATGGAGGACAACCACACACCGTTGTCATGTGCTTGTGAGAGGACAAAAAACAATTTGGTTGCATCACATTGTTTATCCCCGTAAGCACATGACAATGGTGTATGTTGCTCCATTCAACATAACCATTTTCAGTGTTATGGTTGGCTTGGTTTTCATGTTGTACATATCTACATTTTTTTTCTTTCTGGATATATAGGATGTACCTTTTTAGTTATTATTTCTTTCGACCTCAAAAAGGAGTTGTTAGAATGATAGGTTGTATATTAAGTGTAATAAGAAAAATTTGTTTCACCATTGAACAAAGTGGTGGACAATGTATGTTCTTGCTCGGGGTTTTGGTGAGAGCCCATGAGGCTCCATGACCCAATATGGTAGGGTGGAGAGTAGGCCTTCTCTTGTTGTGTTTCATTTTATATTTCCTATGTGTAGATATGTATGTTTTTGAGATTAGATGCAGAAAAAATTCATATGTATGATAGGTTGTATATTAAATGTAATATTAAACATTGATCTCAAAATTAATTATAGTGCTAGACAATTTATTTTCTTTCTTGGGGGTTTGTTGGGAGCCCTCAAGGCTCCATGACACAATATGGTAGGGTGGAGATCAAGCCTTCTTTTAGTGTGTTCCTAATCCTATTGCTTTTCTACTTATAGAAGTGGTTATACATTGAGACAACATGTATTTTTTAATCTTTCACCAAAAAAGTTTATATGTGGACATGTATGTATGTGAAATTACTTTAAAACAACATTCAAAGTGAAGAACCCAGTTCAAGTGAAATGCATGTATAGATTTGATTTTGGAGCATATTCGTGCTTACCTGAAATTCTATCAGTATCTAAACAAGGTGTAACAACAATTTCTTCACTTGAACCGAGTTCTTCATTTGAACTTGGTTCAAAAAAAGAAATGTGAGCAGCAACAGAGGCTTTTGTGAGTATTTCCTATCCTACGAAATTCCAGCAGAGGCTTTTGTGAATATTTCCCATCCTACGAAATGCCAACTTTTAAACTTCTTTGCAATGAACAATGAAAACTCTCTGATCACTCAACACTATAGAAAACATTATTTTAGTTGTCCATCTTTAACAACTACTAAATTTCTAATTCCAACCCATTGTAACATAACAAAAACAAAGAGCTTCTTTCATTAGGAAAACCAATAACATACATTTTTATGTGATTAGAGAAAACAAAACTGCCACTAACCATAATATTCTTGTATTGGATATATGTAGTTATTTATGTAAAATCCTTAATCAAAATATTTTGGGTTAATGCATAGGGGTCTTTTCATTTTCCAAACCTTATCATGGTTTCATAAGTGGACAATGTATGTTCTTGCTTAAGGGTTTGGTGAGAGCCCATGAGGCTCCATGACCCAATATGGTAGGGTGGAGAGCAAATGTTGTTTTTTTGTGTTTCATTTTGTATTTCCTATGTGTAAATGTGTATGTTTTTGAGATTATATGCAGAAAACATTCATATGTTTGATATGCAGTATATTAAGTGTAATATTAAACATTGATCTCAGCATTGATTATAGTGCTAGACAATTTATGTTCTTTCTCAGGAGTTTGTTGGGAGCCCTCATGGCTCTGTGATGCAATATGGTAGGGTGGAGAGCAAGCCTTATTTTACTGTGTTCCTAATCATGTTGCCTTGTTGCTTATAGAAGTGGTTATACATTGAGACAACATGCTCTATTTTTTAATCTTTCACCAAAATTTTTTATATGTGGACATGTATGTATGTGAAATTACTTACAAACAACATTCATATACATCTACAGTTAAACTCGTTGATACATATATAGATATACATTTGTGCAACTTTTTCTTTCCTTGCTTCATGTCCATCACACCCATATGCACTTGTGTTTAGAACTTCTCCTCTTAGTTCTTGTTGTCCATCATGCTAATAAAAAATTGTAATGTTTTGAGTTGGATTAACCTCTTTAGCTATACCATTGTTCTTTAAGTTGGTCTTTGCAAGCACTTTATTATTTTCCCCATATTATGGTTGTAGGCTTCTCAACCTTGTTCAAGTTCCAATCCTACATCAAGTGTGGATCAAAAAAAGGCAGCAAAATGCCAAAGAAACCAACTCCATTATTTGTGGCATAGAGACCAGATTTGTGCAAGTCGTCAAGCCAAATACTTGTAACAAAGAGTTGTCATAGTTTTCCCTTGCTTAGCCCCGCCTGATCAAGAGGTTGCACCATAATTGCTTCCAATCTTTGTTGGAAACACATGCCCACTTCTATAGTCCTACACCCTCCACCCTTGGCGGCTTCCACACAACCTTCCCAGTGAAGGTGCCTCGACAATGGGCAGTTGTGGACCTCAACACAACCTTTCCGATCATGGCTTGTCGTTTGTGTTGACAACCCATCATCATTTCAACAACATATTTGGAGATTCTTTTTGTGCTACAATGCAGTCCTTCCATTAGCACATTAATTCTTTGTCTTATTTGAAAGTTTGTGGTGTTTGCAAGGAAAGCTATGTCGGCATGAAAGTGTGAGCATCCAACCCGAACATCATTTTTCTACGTTGTGCTTCTGAAAAGGGCATCCATTGATTCAATTCAATGAACAAGATGGATCCAAGACCACAACCTCTTATCCTTGCAAAGCTAACCCAAGTTGAAGAAATGCTTATATCTAGAGTTGCTCTAGTTTTGCAAGTGACCCATGCTAGAGGAGGCTAATACAAATATAGTGGCCATACTATAAGCTTCCCTCAAGACATCATGGCCATTGCAACTTTGTTGCCATGTCACCTACATGATGTTGAAGTGGTGATTTTTTGAAGAACTGGTATTCAGGGAACGAACTATGATTGCTATGTTGACAAACATAATGTCATGGTTGCATTGATATACAAAATTGAAAATGATCCATACTATAGTGATGTTGCAATTGATTGTGATGCTTTAAATTTGTTGTCCACTACAAGTATTGACATCTCCAATCTTCTGCACACAATGAAAGAACTAGTACAGAACATAGTTGAACTAGTGGCAACTTCAAAAATTGTTGTTGATGAGGAAGCTGAGCTTGAGGACTCGTCATCATTTATTCCATTGATGCCCAACCCTCCCTAGTAATTGCAGGAAATCAGAGATACCTTGAAGATTGAAGAAATTAGTCAGGATACTTTTCCTTGGCCTAAGATAAATTATAACCCTATCAATGAATACAATACAAAAGGGTTATTAAGCATGGCTTTTCCAACACTATTCCCCACTGGAACATTGATGCCCTATAGTCGAGAAGCATATAGATTCACTTACATGAATATGGATTGCACTCAATGAGACACTATGATAATAGATTTGGTAGGCATGTTAGATTTAGATATTACCTTTATAATTTAATAATGAGACATCGAAGCCAGCAGTCGGCTTTCATTTTCATGAAAACAAACTTGGAAGAAAGGATCCCAAAGTATGTAGTTGCACTGTGATAACTGCTTCAGGATGCACTGGACACCTAGATAGAAAACTAGCTCATTCACTTTGGTGCATCTTTGTGAGAGACGCGCTCATATTGGGGCAAGTGTCAGCAAGAGCTTGCTGCAACAATCCACCTACTTGGGACACCGACTCTCTTTTTCACTTTGAGCTCCGCAAACACAAAATGGCTTGATTTGCACAAAATGGCCTGATTTGCATAAGGTACTTGATCCTAGTGCCCAGCCACATATTCCATACTCCCGAAGATGCTTCATGGGAAATGTTGTCCAAAACCTACATATAACAACCTTGTACATGCACTTGTGGTTCACCATTTTCTGTGACGATGTTATTCAGAGGCTTTTCCATACAAAGGATTACTAGTATAGGTATGAGTGTCAACACCATGGATCAACACATTTCCATGGTTTCTTGTGGCTTCCAAGTGCCCCGAATATGGACATGATTGACTAGTCCAACCCACATGAGGTTCAACAAGAAAAAAGCTTCTTTGATTGCTATGTTTGAGCATGGAATCATCGTTCCCTAGAACAACTAATATCAAGATTCCAGCACTCTTCTTTAGAGGACCTGTGTTTACTTGACACTTTACAAATTTCTTACATGGACCCAATGCAAGATTACGAATAGTTGGTGAACATGGTGCAGAGGCATACCAAATGTACTCATTACACATGCCTTAGGAAAAAAGGCCACCAATTACAATGTCGCTACAAAGCTCCATGGAATGCGCAACTATTATCAACATTGGAAATTGGCAATGAATCAAACAAATACTATAAGCCAACAAGAAATGATGAGTGCCTTAATATCCACAACCTTGAGATGCTTGCAATCTAGCGAGCAAGTGTTGATTTCCAACCAGTCTTGTCAAGAAAAATTATGCTAAACTACATTTCCAAATATGCATCAAAGTCTGAAAGCTATATTGATATCTTGCAGAGGCTTACAAATACAAATTCATTTGGGGATAAAGCATTGCTTTCCTATCAAAATTCCATGATGAACTTGGTTGCAGATCATGACATTGGTGCACAAGAAACATGCCATATGCTACAAAATTTTCCCCTTGTCATGTCAAGCTGACATTTCCTATCTTTGAATGTGAATAGGAAAACATTCCACCATTTGAAAACAACTAATAATGGTGAAGAGATTACAAGTAGTTATATTCATTGTTACATGCAAAGACTTCTTGAGATGGACACTATATCCCTTATTCAATCTGTGCAATTGTATACACATCAAAAAAATCGCAAAGGAGAGGGTTGGCATTTGCGACCACACCCTACTGTCATCATTTTTTACCTACTATTCAAGTTCCCCCCCTCCCCCCAAGCATTGTGATACCTTTGAAACATTTTTTTGGTTGGAATTACTAATATACAAGCCTTTTCAAAATGTCAAAGTAGATAGAGGCCTCACTAGAGATAGTATAACACAGAATTGGAGGCTATTTCATGTTGTTGGCTATCACCCTTGGCATGCCAATAGAGTTATTGCTCCCCCCACTATTCAAGAGGAAGGTGATACTGATACTGACAACACCCAGTCTCTACCTCCTACAGATGAATATGAATAGGAGTTGCTTTCTCACCTTGGTGCAACAAATAATGTTTGTTTCGACCAGCTGCAACTATTAGGTAGACGATACTTTGATTCAAATCACATGTGGGGCACACACCATGTTCCTGAGAATCTACATAACATTGCTATAGATTTCATCTCAACAAGTAAATTGCATACAACTGAAGATAATCTTTTCCCACCTACTGCAACTACACTTTGTCATTAGCTATCTCCTAAGCAAAAGCTTTCTCTAAATATCATTGAATAGCACCATTTTGGCCCATCTTCATCATCACCATGTCATATGATTATTCAAGGTACTATAGGTACAAGAAAATCATTTCTCATAGAAAACATCTGAAGAACACTAAATACATTGCTAAATCAGAGAATGAATCCTTTGCTTGATTTGGTGCCAACAAGGGTGGCCACTTACAACATATGTGCCTCTATAGTGCATGTAGCTCTTCATATACCAATGAGAGATATGAATCTATTGAAAGGAAATCCATTGACCATATTTCAAGAGGAATTCAAAAATATTAAGTACATCTTAATTGATGAAATGAGCTTCTTGGGACCCAAGTTGTTACTCAAAATAGATAATTGATTGCGGAAAGCATTTCCTGCTAAGCATATGCAACCATTTGGCAGTGCCTCTGTTATACTTGTGGGTGACCTGGCACAGTTGCCACCTGTTTTGGATAGGCCTATCTACACTTCTCGCTCCACAGACTTGGCTCTTTGGCACACTTTTAATGTTTTTGTCACACTTGACATAGTCTTCGGCCAACATGGACAGTCTAATACACAGCAATAGTTTCGTAGACTTCTTTTGAATATTAGAAATTCTTAGGCATCCCAAGCTAATTGGAAAACTCTTATGAATTGAACAAACACCATGCTTTCAGCAAAATAAAACCAACAGTTTGATGCAATTATTCACTTATTCCCAACAAATAGGTTGGTTGCCTTACACAATAGAAAAATGCTTCAATAGTTAAATGTTCCCATTGCAATTAGTATTGCTAAAACTACTCAACAAAACACACCTGATTATGGCGATGATAAGCAACTTCAAGCAGAGCTCTTACTTGCAATTGGTGAACAAGTAATGTTAACAACAAATCTTTGGGTGGCAACTGGCTTGGTCAATGGATCATTGGGTTTTGTCAAGTCTATCGTATATGCTAGGGGTGCTAAACCCCCTCAACCACCTAAATATGTTGTTGTGCACTTCCCAAACTATATTGGCCCACCATGGGATCAGGACAACCCAAAATCCATCCCCATTCCCTCGATCACATGGGGCACCCGAACAAAGCTCCCCTTGAAAATGGCTTGGGAAATAACAATACATAAATCTCAAGGCTTGACACTAGAGAAAGCTACAATAGATATTGGAACTAAAGAAAGACAAGGACTAACATTCACAGCCCTTTCCCATGTAAAATCAATTATAGGAATACACATACATCCGCCTTTCTCTTTTGATAGATACTCCAGATTACATACCAACAAATACAATGCACTCTGAATCAAAGAAGAGGATCGCCTCCAACAATTGTGTGCATTGAAATCATGATGAAATTTTTATATTCTTTTCAGTAACTATAGCGCTTCTCCTTTCCCTCTTCATTTCAATGCATATATAATTTCCACCATTTCTAATTTTGTTGCCTTGTCATTCCCTCCATAGTGCAGTTGCAATCCCTCCCACCAATCTAGACATATTTTTTCTTCTATGGTGATTACTAAAAGAAGTTGCTCTTCAATTCTTGCATTATGCTTCTCCTCTCCTCCAATGAAAAACCTGAATTCCTTCCTCTTCTTTGGTTGACCATATAACATTTACATTTAATTTTTCTCTAAATTCCTTCCTCTTCTTTGGTCAATGATTCCACTGCTAGTGCTCTCGCCTTTGAACCATTTTTGTATAACTATGTATTATTGAAACCATTTTAGATTGAAAACATTCTCAGCTATAATGACTGATCTTGAAAACGCTAAATAGCTTCATGATCCTATGTTTTTCATGGTGTATGAGCTGCAATTACATTCCATTTATATACAAGGTAAGACTATATGTCCTTTATTCGATCTCTTATTTCACAATTGCATGTCAATTAATTCTTTGTCATAAATGATACAACTGTATATACTTTTAAAAATGTGTAACACTGATTTAACCTCAACAAAATTCTCAAGTGTCGAAACAGAATTATATGGGAGTTATAATTGTAAACATACTGCATCCCACTCTGTGCACAAGGTATGCTTGTACCTTGTTTATTTGATCTCTTCTATTGCAAGTGCATTACATATTATTTGTTATAAATCATAGAACTGTTTATATTTCCTAATTTAGATATTGTCTACCAATGACACATGTTCATCACACTAAACTTCACATTTTATTTGTGTGAAACTATATCTTATTGAAACCATTTTAGATTGCAAATGTTCTCAGTTGTAACTACATATCTCCACAATGCTAAATAGCTTTGTGATCGCATGTTTGGCATGGTGTATGAGCTCCAACTACATTCTATTTATATATAAGGTAAGGCTATATGTCCTTTATTCCATCTCTTATTTCACAACTACATCTCAAATTCTTTTTCATAAATGATAAAACTATATATACTTTTAAAAATGTATAACACTAATTTCAACTCAAGAAAATTCTTAGGTGTCGAAACATTGGTTTCACCATTGACCAAAGTGGTGGACAATGTATGTTCTTGCATAGGGGTTTGGTGAGAGCCCATGAGGCTCCATGACCCAATATGGTAGGGTGGAGAGCAGGCCTTCTTTTGTTGTGTTCATATTGCATCCCATTGTGTGCACAAGGTATGCCTACATCTTATTTATTTGATCCCTTCTATTGTAGGTGCATTACATATTATTTGTTATAAATTATAGAATTGTTTATATTTCCTAATTTAGATATTGTCTACCAATAACACATGTTCATCACACTAAACTTCACATTTTCCTTTGATTTTTGCAGAACATACTCAAGACAAACAATCCAATTTCGCATAAGATAGTAATGTCTTAGTCAGTGATCTTTCATCTCAGCTTATTTTCATGAGTTCTGTGGATCTTTTCATGGTATTAGATTTTCTATGAATTCAACCTTTCCACAAGGCTTTTAAAACATTTACCATTAAGGAATGCATTGATAATGGTTTCACTTTCTGTTATGATCTTGAAATTGTTGAGTTTTGAAATCGCATAATGGGGATTTTGAGGAAGTAATGTGTCATTAATGGTCTTTGAGAATAATCATAGTGACTACAAAATCGATCAGAATGGTGAAATAAACAATTGCATGCAATAGTAAGCTCTCAAGATATATTCCCATTGCAAGTAAAGGAAGATTTAGAAATAAAATAAAAATATATAGTTTAAAATTTGTGTATCAATCTACTCTTTGATTAACATCAACAAAATTATGTGGATGCAATTATCTCTTTATTGTTATGGTTGTGCATGACTTATGTAAATGTACTTATTTGACATTTGTATGTTCTATTCCAAATCCATTTTATTCTAATCCTTCAGATAATTGTATTTTCCTCTTGAGATAATGTATATGTATCTCAACCTTATCTATGCCCTACTGTCTTAGCATAATGGTATCATAAAAGGGTTATTAATGATGCCATGAGGATTTTTAGATGTGGTCACTTGGTCACTTGATCTCTCTCAGGTGTTACTATTCCTATCTATTATATACCTTCTTGTGCTTGAATGTAGATTGACTTCCATTAGCTTACAGTCTATGTTCTTGCAAGGGTATGTGCATGATCATCATGGAAAAAATAGGCCCTTAAGTGGCAAAAAATTCAAAAAAATCAGAGTTAGGCAACTTGAAGTAAAAATTTGAATAAGTTATCTATATTATTTCAAAAATATGTAAGAATAGAATCTGTAGGAAATTGAATGTAGTTTCTATACTACTAGGTTTATTTTAAAATAAAATCTATTTGGTGAAAATTTGTATTTCAATGCGGTAATGCTTAAATTTGAGAGGAAAAAATGAAGTAGGATGTCTTTCTTACTAACCCACAATAAATAATAAGTAATTTTTTAAGATTTTAGATACCGTGAGAGACTCGTAATACGGATGGTGCATATTTTTTTGTAATTTTTTTCATCATTAATTACCAATTTTTTTAATACAACACAGAAAAATATAAAACTCATATGTCGACCGCATAACTTGATTAAACTGCTTGAAATTTATTTTCTTTTTTTTATTCTATAGTATGTGAAGCGTATGGCGCGCAAACAGTTAAAAAAATGTGATAAGTTGAAAAGCTATAGATGTTTTCAAGTGACCTATCGTCAAGTTTGGGTGCAATTCAAATAGAAAATGATAATAATTATTTATTAGAAATTCAAGTAAAAGCATATTTCTATTGGTGGAAATCTAAAGTCCTCCTTCAAAAACCCTTTTAAGTTTACCATGAACTTTTGGGTTAAAAAAAAAAATTGACCATATACCCTACAAAACCCATCCTTATTGCCACTTTTTGGCCCATCATGATCATGCACATACCTGCAAAACAACCAAACAAGAAGATACATTGTCCATCACTACGATCAATGGTGGCATCAATGTTCAATATAACACTTAAAATACAACTTATCATTCCAAGAATGTCCAAATAGAATAAACATAGGGATCAATATGTATCAATGTTGTTTGCATCTACTATGACATACATACATATCTGCACATAGGGGAAATACATTGTCCATCACTGCGTACAATGGTGGTATCAATGTTCCATATAAAACTTAAAATATGGCTTATCATTCCAAGAATGTCTCAATGTGTATCAATGTTGATTGCATCTGCTATGACACAACAAAACAAGGAATTATTCATCACTGCGATCAATGGTGACATCAATGTTCCATATAACACTTAAAATATAGCTTATCATTCCCTATGTGCAACTATGTATGTATCCTTGCAACATCACTATAGTATGGATCATTTTCAATTTTGCATATCAATGCAACCATGACATTATGTTTGTCAACATAGCAATCATAGTTCGTTCCCTGAATTCCAGTTCTTCCAACAATCACGTATTCTTTCAATGCACCATTTTCTTCCCTGCATACTGTTCTATATGGCCACAATAGCAATTCTAAATTCCTCTTCAACGCCTATGCTCTCTCCCATATTTTTCTTAGCATCCCCCTCTTTAATTCCTCCTATGTGTGTATAGATCCTTTCCATTTGGACTTCCCCTCCACCTATTGGCTCATCGTTGCATGTTACTACACGTAATTGCTAGTTTTTATTGTATATACAGCTAGTTTTGTAGGACCAGGAACCCCAAAAAAATAGGTCAGAGCCATGACAAAAAGCCATAAGAAATGCTCAAAGAACAACGAATACAATCCAAACATAGGAAACCACCAGTGAAGGGACCAAGATCCATGAAAGGCATCAAAACAAAGCGAGAACATTATTCATCATCAACGCATAGGGTCCAGGAATCAGGAGGGTGTGCCTTAATTTCATCGTGCATCAATTTAATTGCCTCATGCGGAAAGTCATCCCACCAAATACATTCAGCTCTGCCTCAACGGCGATGAAGGTTGACACCAAAATTGGTTGCCTAGTCAACAATAGAGTTTCCCTGTCTCTTGATGTGAGAGAACCTAATAGATTTGAAACCAGATAGGTAAATTTAGATATTATCCATTAACACCCCTAGCCTCCAGTTTTTGACCTCCCTTCCCTGCAATGCATTGAATAGCAACTTAGAGTCTCCCTCAATCCACAACCATTGCCACCCTTTGTTACTAGCAAGAAGAAAACCCTTATGCAGTGCAATGGCTTCAACCATATTATTTGATGAAATACCACAATCTAACACAAAGATCCGTAGTGGCTGATCACACTTGTTTTTGAAGACACCCCCACTACCCGCAAACCTAGGATTCCCTTTCATAGCACCATCAATGTTTAACTTAATCCATTCCCTAGCCAATGCCCTCCAAGTCACCCTAGGAAATGACATTTACAAATGGGGAACCTCACTACCAAGTCACCTATATCTAGGCTAGGCATCGGTCCAACGAAACTTTCTGCCCAAAGAACCTTTATTTTTTCTATTATAAACCTCCCCAAGCTCCCCAATCAAGCATTCAACAAAATCCCACACCTGCTCCACACTCTTCAATTGTGCCTGAAAGATGTGTCTGTTGCATTCGAGCCAAAATTTCTACTGAATTAGAGCTGAGGAAGCAACCCAAATGAATCTCAAACCCGGATGCTCGATTTTTAGATGCCAGATATGGAGTTCAGCGATGGAACATCCTTGGGAAAAACCCAAGACAGACCCCAATGAAGCATAAAGGAAGACCACAACTACCAAACGAAGGGGCGGTGAAGAAATAGGTGATCGTTACTTTCTTCCAACTGCTATCACATAACACATTTGGAAGGCCCAATTCTCTCCAAATGTTGCAACTGCTCCCACATGAGGGCTCTCTACTTCCAAGCAATCTATAAAAAATGCATTGGCCTTAGGGAGGCCATGTTTGAACCATAAATAGTGTGGGATAGTCTGCTCTTCACCAACACTAATTAAGGCATGGTAGGCATTGCTCATCGACACCTTGTTGTTGCCTTTGTACCTCCACATCATCTTATCCTCCTTGCTAACAACTAGGGTTGGCCACCACCTAAGCCTATGCTGTACAAATTCATAGGCATCTAAGAGCTCCATCGTCGGGGCCTAAAGGGACTTCCAATGAAATTGATCCCCACAAGAGACAGTATAGTTGCTCACCCACATACTGTACAAAAATTCAAAATGTCGAGCAAGAGGATGAAGGCATGGACAAGAGAAGAGAGTGCCATCATCTAACCAATGATCCCGCAAAAACTTGACTTTTGACCTATCACCCACCTGCCAATAGATATCATTGGTGAGTAGGTCCACACAAGAGTGGAGAATTTTCCAAATGCTGGAGCCACTGGGAAGCTCCATTTTGAACAATCATTGTCATTCCCCAAGTACTTCGCTTGCAATATTTTGCTCCATTTCTGCCCCTTTTCATCATAAATTCACCAAGAAAATTTGGCCCCTAGGGTTGTATTCATTATATAACATAACCTAAGACCGAGCCCTCCATGCCCAAGTGGTCTACAAACCTCTGACCATTTCACCAGACTATATACTTAAAGGCACTATCACACCCACGCCATAAGAAGGAGCACTAGGTCTGCTTAATGGCCTTAGCCACTTTGCAAGGCATCTGAAACACGACCATCATGAAGACAGGAATGAAAGCTAAAGAAGTTTTGATAAGCATAATCCTGTCCACCAAGGATGTAACCAACTCTCTTTTCGTGAGGCGAGCTTACCTTGAGCCCTAGACACCACCCCACTCCAATCCGTAGCTTTCATCCAACTATTAATGAGAGGCATACCAAGATATTTGCTATGAAAGCAGGCAAACTTGAAACCAAGGATGTCTTGAACAACCAACCTCTCCAAGAAATTTTCTTTGAGGAAATATATTCTGGACTTGGAACAATTCACCACTTGACTCGCGACCCTCTCATATAGAGACAATATCTTCTTAATCCACCTAGCTTCCCTTGCAGTTTCTTCTCTGAAAAGGAGTGTGTCATCCACAAACTGAAGATGTGTGACATTATTGATTCCCCTAGAAACTTGAAGATCTTTTAGGAGACCGTTGTTGGCACCATGCTTAATGGATTTTCCCAAAGATTTGGCGATGATGAGGAACAAGAAAGGGGACAATAGGTCGCCTTGACAGAGCCCACGTGCGTTTTTTCGCAAATGAGTTGGAGGCCATGTCATTCACAAGCACAGAGAAAGAGATCATAGAGACACAGTTGAGGACCCAGTCACACCATGCTTGCTTGAAACCCATTTTTAACATTATCTTAATTAGGAACTCCCAAGAGACTCTATCATACGCCTTATTCATGTCAAGCTTGACCACCATACTATCTTTTTGCCCATATTTGATGTAGTGGATCATCTCATGGGAAATTATTACACCATCTATGAGTTGTATGCCTTTAAGAAGCCCACTCTTCTCCTTCAAGATAACCATGTCAAGGAACTCCTTCAACATGTTTGCCATAGATTTAGTAACAATATTATAGATGGAATTACACAAGGAAATGGGTCGAAAATCATCAAAGGAGATCGAAGATTTTTTCTTTGGCATGAGGGAAAGAAATGTATGGAACTCCAATATTTCATCATTGATCTTCTACATCTACATTCCTCCACAACCTTCTAGACATCCATCTTGATAATCTCCCAAATGTTTGAAAAACTCAACATGAAAACAATCAGACCTAGGGGATTTCCTGGCACCAAGAGAGAAGGTGGCCTATTTTATTTCCTCCATGGAGAAAGGAGCCAACAACCAATAATTTTTCACATTCGAAACCAGGCATGGAATGTTATCCAAAAGGGTGGACTATGCCACAATATCCTCCAAAGGTGTTGAGCCTAAGAGAGAACTAAAATGAAGCCTTCCTGCCTCATGAATAGTAGCTACGCCATCAATAATAGTCCCATCAGCTTTCTACATAGTTAGAATCTTATTCTACTGTCTCCTAATTTTGGTAGATAAATGAAAAAATATGTTGCTATGGTCCCCTTCCAAGAGCCAATTGACCCTTGACTTCTGTTGCAACATGATTTCCTCCATTTTGAGAACCCGATCTTTCTCCATCAACATTTTTTTTTCATGTGCTCTTAGCTCCGGTGAGAAGCTGGACTCCTCAATGCATTTTTCCAAAGCTTGCAATTCCACATTAATCCTATGCTTTTCGGCAAACAAATTTCCAATGACCTCCTTATTCCATAGTTTGTCCTAACTCCTAACCCAAGAGAGCTTCTACATGAGGACATGTCGATAGTTTCCCTTGAATACCCTGTGCCACCATCCTTGTAAAGCCTGAGAAAATCCTGGGTGCTCATACCAAAAAGATTTTATTTTAAAAGGGATCCCCCAAGGCTTCAGAGCCATATGAATGTCCAGGGTAATGGGACAATGATCTGAGCCCCAAAATTGGACAACAACAAAGGTAAAATTATCCAGATCAAGTAGCCATTTAGAGTAGACAAAAAACTTGTGTAGACGATAGTGGATGTTATCCTCACCAAGCCTTTTGTTTGACCAAGTGAACCAACCAAAGTGGGGCAGATATCTACTAATGCCAAATCATCACTAAAGCCTCTAAATTCATTTGAACCATGGTTGGATAGTGCCCTACCACCCTACTTCTCACTTGGGCTTAGAAAAACATTAAAATCACTGCCCATGATCCACTCCTTATCCTCATGTTGCATACATAGATTTTGAATGTGGTCCCACAGAATGCCTCTTCTTAGCACAAAATTCGGTCCATACACATTAGTTAATAATAGGCTTCCGCCATCATGGAGATTCTTCAATTTTACTATTATATAGGAGGGATGCACATCGATCCCAATTCCATCCCAACACTTGTTGTCTCATAACACCACCATTCCAAATTCTGAGCAAAATTTCTGACAACTTACTGGAGGTAATTTTTGATTCTTGAATGAGAACAATATTAGGTGATTACACTACAATTAACCACTTCAAAAAGCGGCATTTCTTAGGGGCATTGAGCCCTTGGATGTTCCAACTGAAAAGCTTCATAATTTCCTGCCTTCAGGGAGGTGCTTGCCTCTAGACTTAATGAAGTTCTTCATCAATCTTTGCAACTTGTTCTCCAAATTCTCGAGAGCCTGAAGCTTTTCCTTTGTTCCCTTGGACTTTCTACCTTTGGAACTCAATCCCCCAACATCCATTGATACCAACAATTTTCCACCTAATTTCTTCGCCTGTCTTGTGATCATATTCCAAGAGTGCTCCTTATCCTCAAAGTCCACATTGTTCCCTTCTCTGTCGCTCCATAAACCAGGGATAGGCAGCGGGGAGACACGGTTGTTAACCACTTCCTTAACCCATTCTGAGTCAATAGTTGTTTTGACCAGGGCTTCAAGATTAGCTCCCCCGACCACCTGATCAACTATCATTGATTTAGATGGGCTCACATGTAAGGAATTCAAAGCAATATCCTAATCCCCCTAATCATCAAGCCTCACAGGAGGGTTGTCTGCCTTAGCCACCACATTTGTAGCCCTCAGGCTTGGGGGACACTTTGATGCAATAGTTGTGGGCATAACAGCAACATTGTATCAGCGAACCATATGGCCAACCTTAACACACTTAAAACATCTTATAGGGAAGCCATCATAGTCAATTTCAATAACCGTTTCACCAAGAATAGAGCTCAATTTTACTGAATGAAGTAGGGGTTTACTAAAATCAACCTTGACGCAAATTTGAGTAGGGGGAGATATGCCACCCCTAAGCACATGAGAAATGTGGAGATATATAGGAACCAATTGTATTCCCAATGATGCACAGAATTTCCTCGACCCAAAGCTCAACTGGAAGCTTAGAAAAACAGACCATAATGGAACATTCTTGAGCTCCTCGTGGTGCGGATCAAAACCTGGTGTCCATGCCCGCATAAACAAACTAGCATTCCCCATGAACCATGGGCCACCATGAAGGAAGCTATCCCTTTCAACTTTTGAATCAAAGACAATGCGTAGGAACGCAAGTGCCAAGAAGCTAACCTCCAGGAAGCAGCCTTTCCATTTTTGTCTGATTCAGTCCCTAATCTACTCCATAGTAGGCCAAACACCCACAAATTTTGCAATGATCGCCTGTTTCTTGAGCTTTTCAACTTCCAAATTCATGCAATGATCGAGAATGTGGATACATGGCGTGGCACTGGAAATATGGACATTGACATTCCCCACTACAAGTTTGAAAGTTGAACCCCCAGAGTGCTAGTCATGATCAGTAGCATCATTAACTTACCATCCACTTGCCATTAGCCCCGCCATTATCTACTTTTTCCCCTTCTTCCCTAACTTCACCTACCGCTGTGAAATTGTGCATTTTCTCTTTGCTCTCCATGTATTTTTGTAATAAAATATTATTTTTTAGGCATCTTGGAATATTATTTGAAAGGTGGCATTGAGTGGGGAAGCTTAGTTAGGTCAAATGAAAATATATTCAAATACTTGGCATGAAGTGGAAGAAAATATCACCATTTGTAGTGGTGTAAGAAGAATTTATGAGTGTAAGAGGTGAAAGAAAATATCTTAGGCTATGTGTAAGAAGTGGGTACCTTCTAGGCTTGTGAATAGCATAACCTATACTATATCAGCGCAACCATTCTATATACCATAATACCATATGGATGTTGGTATATGTAGTCGTTTATAGTTGAAGCGTTGTCCATCAAAGGATCTTATAGGCCTATGAGGAATAATATTATGCGAGCTAAACTTCAGGACTAGATAAGCTGCTACTATTGGATTGACTATTGTATCAACAAAATCTAGATATGGATCACAAATAGAAACTAGGTCTTGATCTCAACAAACAAGTGCACAATCTGGCAAACCTACAAGCGCTAGAATAGTTATAGGAGCAAAAGCTAGAAATTATATAGGAGTAAGAATTGGAGCAGCACCTATATGGGTCAATCCTATATGGGCCAATCTACAAGCACCTACAAGTGTAAAATAAGTGGCTTAAGCTATTGCGACACAAGTTGTAGAAGTTATAGATACAAAACTAGAAGAGCTATAAGAATTCACAAAATTTGTAGCAGCCAAGGGGACCACCTAGTTATATATATAGGGGCACTCTTTATTCCTAGTCCCACATCAACCCTCATTTGCTCTTTATCTTTGTCTTCAGTCTCATATTATCCACACATTAGATAACCGAGGTGAACTTGTAGACACTGAAAAAATTTCCTTCGCCTCATATCAATTCATCCTTTTACTTGCATAATTAAATAATTTTAATTATTTAATTATCTTTTAAGGTCATTTTTTTTTTTATTAGATGAGTGCTACCGAGTGTGGGGGTAGCTCCCGATTTACAGTGGTATTATGCGCAGGTTAATGCCATAAGCAAAGAACAGACCAGACTATGTACAGTCTAGGCCAACATGGCCTGATAGATACTTGCTAGACAGTTCCCCAGACGAACGAGCCTGGTAAGGCTATTTCTTCCCACCCAGCAATGCTCAGAGTTCATGAATCTTTTGAATGCCATCAAATCTCCATTTCTGACGCCCATTCGGTACACCTCCCACGCATTGGACATGAAATTGAGTCGGGCGTCACGCTTGTTTGCATCTGCCCCTCCATTAGAGCCTTCTTCGTTGCTCAGATTAGCCGGATCGAAGTACAATCATAGCAGGCTGACCCAACCCTCCGTCCTTAGCTCCATGGTCGCATTGGCCACAGCTGGTGTGAAGGTAGGTGGCACAAGACTACCCAGCCATGTCACCATGATTTCCTTGGACTCGTTGATGTCTACCATGTGGCTTATTACCACTTCGAAAACCTTCCCATCGCACCAGTGCCGATTAGCGGGCAAGAGGGTGGAGAGCAGTTCAACAATCACGTTCAAAACCCTCTGGTTTTGGTTTGCAAAGAGTCTCCTACACTGCACAGGGAGAGCTTCATTTTCACATTGGCAAAGGATCCCAAACATAAGTACCATACTTGTGTAAGTCGCCCACCCAACCAGATTTTCTTTTGCTGTAGAGACCCCAGGCAACCCCGATATATAGGCAGGCCCGGATGTCATGATGGTCCAGGGAGATCAAGAAACCAGAGGTCGCCGCTATGAAACTTCACTGCTCCACCATAGACGAGTGTTCCAGTACTTCACTGCTCCGCTTCACATTCCAAGGGCCATGTGGGCACGGATCTATTCCGTCGGTGGGGTACGACAGCCATGCTTATCATAAACTATGATTTCTTGCAAGCCCGGCCATTGTTCAGCCGTGGAGCCTATGTCAATTTTTTTGTCCTGCCTTACACCCGAATTTGCCAGAAGATCCGCCGCACGATTTGCTTCTCTGTACACATGCTTTATTGTATAATTTGAGAGTCTGTCTAATAACTCCTTTATTGGTCCGATCCAATCTAGCATCTTCCAATTTTGTGCTTTTCCTGAGATGATAGCGTTCACGCATAGCAACGAGTCACCTTCAATCTCGACCTCAGAGATACCTTTTTCTGTGCAAATTTGGAGCCCAAGCCATAACGCTTCCATCTCTGCCAAATTATTTGTGCTTAACCCGAGATTTTTTGAGGCCGCCCATACACATTCGCCTTGGGGATTTTGAATTATGCATCCAGCCCCTGCCATTCCCGAATTGCCTTTTGCCGCTCCATCGAAGTTCATTTTCCATTTTAGCCGAGTCGGACGTTCCCAACGTATCTCTTTCCTGTTCACTTTTGGTTCACTTGTCCCGCAGTGCGTCGGTAACCTGAGCCCGCGCCATTTCTTCATAATTTCTGCATCCCGACTTGAGAAACTTGATTTGGTGTCCCTATGCAATCTGTGGTTTGCGGTTTCAGTGATTGCCATTTGAATTTTCTCGACCAAGCCTTCCCTCGACATAGTTGTACCTTTGAAGATTCGCCTGTTTCTTTCTTTCCATATATGCCAGGCAACCAATGAGGGTGAGATGCCCCAGATACCCTTCCAGAATCCAGGTTTGCCTGTTACTGGCCAGCTAGCCAGGAAGTCCCATAGTTTGTGTTGTCTTGCACCAATGAAATTTAAGTTTGACTGTAGCCAATCCCAACAAAATGCAGTGTACGGGCATGATAAAAGCAAATGGTCGACATCTTCTCCTGCTTGTTTGCACAGTACACACCTGGAGGGGCCCATGATTCCAATTCGCTTCAATCTTTCGCCGGTTAGACATCTTTTATAAAGGGTTGTCCATAGGAATGCCCCAGCTTTTGGCAAAATCGACTTTCTCCAGCAAAGTCTTTCCATCCAGGACTTATCTTCACTCTATTTTTGCTGTATTTGGTACCCCAATTTGGCGGAGTACTCTCCTAAGGATGCCCCACACCAAAAAATTGAATATTCCCGATCAAAAAGTCTTAATTGTCTGTTGCTTATCTCCTTGTTTATTTCCTCCATCAGAGTTTTGGAGATTCGTGAAGAAGTGATTTTAATCCACGAGTGCTTGGCGTACTTTGAGTTGTCTTCTGTACTTACATAGTCCGCCACCTTGGACCCAAAGGTGGATTGAAGATGTTCGACATATTGATCAAGGTCGAACATGTTTACCAGGCTTTGATGACCGTTCCACGAATCCAGCCAGAATAGTGCTTTTTTCCCATCTCCAATCCTCCAGGACAGGTGTGAGGTGATGAGGTGCCTACAACTTGAAATAAATCTCCAAATGTGTGATCCGCCATTTGTGTTCCCAACCGTTAGGATTCTGTCTGGGTCAATGTTGTCAAGATATTTGTTTTGTAGTATCTTGCACCATGGTTTGTCGGGCTTCCTGTACATTTTCCAAATTAGTTTTGCACCTAGGGCGATATTTGCATCCTCATTTTCTGTAGCCCAGCTCCGCCATCCTCTTTCGGTTTACAGACCGACTCCCATCCAATTAGGGGGATCTTCTTTTCACCTTTTGATCCTTCCCAGATAAACTTCTTCATAATGCCTTCCAGAGCTTTTTTTGTTTTGGCCGGCGCTTCTAAGCAGGACATTGTGAAGATGGGTACCGCCGCAAGCACCGTTTTGATCATTGTGATCCTTCCTGCTAGGGAGAGCCAACTGTTATGCCATGCCATTGCCTTGTTTCTGCATCGCTCCACAACCTCGTTCCAGTGAATTGCCTTGCACGCACCTTCAAAAATTGGTATGCCTAGGAACTTTGACGGTAGTTGACCCGCCCTAATTTTCAGTGTAGAGGTGATCTCGTATTGGCGTTGGCCATTTGTGTTGAAGAAAAAAACACATGATTTATCTCTATTCATTCTCTGCCCTGAGTTGCTTTCATACTCCGCTACCACCTTGCTTATGTTCCTGGCTTCTTTGATGCTTGCCTCTCCAAAGAGGGATGTGTCGTCCGCAAATTGGACATGTGTGATTGGTTCTGTATTGGGGGCGATGTTTATGCCGCGCCATAGACCCTGCATTCTGCATTTTTTAATAGCACAGCTGAAAGATTCAGCCAAAATTATGAATAGGAAGGGTGAAAGTGGGTCGCCTTGCCTAAGCCCGTTAGTTGCGTTGAAAAACCCATGGAGTGTCCCGTTTATTGCTATGGAGAATCTCACCGTGGAGATGCATTGGAAAATGAGGCCGCACCATTGATCACAGAATCCCATTTTTTTCATAACATTCAACAGATATGTCCAGCTTACCTTGTCGTATGCTTTGCTCACGTCGAGCTTTATTATCATACCTGCCTTTTTGCTAGTGCGTAAAGTGTGTACAGCCTTCGAGATGATGAGGATACTATCGGCGATTTCTCTGCCCGGGACGAAGCCATTTTGCTCTGCCGATATGATCTTCTCCAATATTGGTTTCAATCTGTTCGCCAGGACCTTGGCCGCAATCTTGTATAGTGTATTGCACAGAGAAATCGGCCTGAAATCGTCAAAAGATATGAATTTTTGCTTCTTGGGGATTATTGCAATGATCGAATTATTTATGTGCTTTACGAAGCGTCCTGTTTTGCGGAATTCCTCAGTGAACTTCCATAGTTCGTTTCCCATAAAGCTCCAGCATTTCTAAAAGAACCCGGCGGGAAAGCCGTCCGGTCCTGGGGCCTTGTCTGGGTGCATTTGGAACAAGGCCTTGTGTACTTCTTCCTTTGATATTTGGTCGCACAATCGTCTGTTATCTTCAATGCTGATTAGGGGCTGAACGTGGACCAAATGTCCTTCCTTCTTTCCCTGATTGAGACTTCCCCCCAGCAATTTTGTGAAGAAGTCGCATGCCGCTAATCCAACCGCCTCTCCTCCACTGACAGTCCTACCTTCGCAATCATTGATTTCTTCGATCATGTTTTTTTCCCTCTTGGCCAAAATAGAGGCGTGGAAAAATTTTGAGTTGGAATCCCCTTCGCTGAGCCATACTTCCCGCGATTTGTCTCTCCAATATAATTCCTCCCTTTTGAGGATCTCCCCTAGGTTTTCTTTCAGTTGCTTTTCCTTAATGTATTCTTCATTTGACATGCCCTTCTGTATTATTAGTTCGCTGAGGCCTTCCAATTCAGCCTCCAGTTTAGCCTTTTCCATGAATAGGTTTCGGAATTGATACTTGTTCCATTCTATCAAATTCTGCTTGATGAGTTTTAGTTTTTTGACCAGTCTAAAGCTGATCGAGCCATCAACCTTCAGCGTTTTCCACCATTGCTCCAGAAGCAGAATAAGATTCGGGTCCCTCCACCACATGTTTTGAAATTTGAAGTTTTCTTTTTCAGTCTTCCTTCCGGCCGTTATTGAAAGCTCAAGAGGGAAGTGGTCAGAGATTGAGACGAGCAGAATATTGGTAGTCAGATTAGTCCCTGATTCAGACTAGCAGGGCGATAGCAGGAATCTGTCAAGCCTTTCTGAGATGGCCGTGAAATCCTTGCGTCGATTGGTCCATGTAAATGTACCATTGTCCGTAGGGCAGTCCATCAATCCGCATTTCCTGATAAAGGCCCTGAAGTCAAGAATGGTTTGCGAAATTTTCCTTGAACCACCGCTTTTCTCTGATAGATCAAGTAAGGCATTAAAGTCCCCACCGATGATCAGAGCATTATCAGGACGGGAAAGAATGAAATCGGATATAGAGTGCCATAGTTCTGCTTTGTCGATTGTTCTTGTCGGGCCGTACACATTTATAATCAGAAAATGTTTGTTCAGATGCAGGTGGTATGCCTTTGCAGCCATCCAATTCATGGATGAGCACACCATCTCCACAGAGACTTTTGCCTCCTTCCACAGGATACCTATCCCACCAGCAGCTCCTACCGAATTTTGAAATGTCCCTTCCCAGTACCGACAATATTTAAGAAATTTTGCACATTCTTCGTCTGCTAGTTTTGTTTCTTGTAATAAAACTATACTACTTACGCTTTTCTGTAGTTGACACCTGACCGGGCGTCGTTTGTCAGGGGCCCTTAGGCCCCTGACATTCCATGTCATGACCCTCATTGCTTCCCAAGGGAGGAGGACCCTCCCTTGGTACTCAGAAATTTTGTGATGTTCGTATACTTCTTAGCCGCTGCTTCTTCTTCTCTAAGTTGTTTTAGGGATTTCCTCCCTCTCTGGTTTCCTGAGTTGCCAATTTTTCCCAAACCCATGTGCCTGATCGCTGATTGAGATATGCACCTTTCTTCTACAATGTCCAGGGCGTCCTCCGCCCCTGCATTTGAATCCAGTTCGTCGTTTTCGCTCCCTGTGTCGGCCGCTAGGCTTAGATCAGGTGGATTTTCTTTCCCTGAGGTGGGCATCTGGGTGTGCGTATCCAATTCCGCCTTTCTTTCTTGCGATTTCGAGGGGGTTTGAGTGCCGCTTGTCTGGCTTTGTCCTTTTGGGTTGGTAGCTTTCATTTGCTTTTGTTCAAGCAGGGCCGGTCTGGTTGTAAAATCCCGTGGAGACCTGTCGCCCATCTGCTGATCATTCCATCCCTTCGCCTTTCTTGTGCATTTTTCGGTATTGTGTCTCCTGTCACCACAAATTGAGCAATAATATCGAGTTTCTTCGATTTCAACGTTCTGAAGCCATCTTTCCCCATTGACCATGAGGCATATTTTGTGTGGTAAGGGTTCAATTGCCGCGATGCGTAGCCTGGCGAACTTGTACAAATCGCCTTCTAGGATATTAGAGTCCACTTCCAACAGGATACCCAGTGATCGTCTGATTTTTTCAAGACAATCCCCTGCCCAATATTCGATTGGTAAATTGTACAGCCGGATCCAAATCGGAGTGTCATATGGTTGTTTTGTGGTTGGATCGAAATTTGCACACCAAGGTTGCATGTACAGGGGCATATTCTCCATGAACCACGGGTCGCTTTCGGTTATTCGTTGCTTTGTTTGCTCGTCTGCGAAAACCACCACAAAGAAACCCTTCGGCATGAATCTTATTAGCACTTCTATATTCTATTTTTCTGTTAACCAGTTTGTGATCGCTGAACGGCTTGGTGAGCCCCCGATGAACCGGCATATGCAAGCAAATTCATTTAAAAGGTCTGCATCCTCTTTGATTTCATTGGTGACATTAATCTCCAATGGAGGCTCGTCCTCTTTTTTGTTGCAATTCGTTCCTGTCCTCCTTGACGATTCTTTTGGTGTTTCAATGCCAACGATTCTTCCTAGTTGCTGGCTACGGATTATTTTTTTTTCCCATTTTTTCTTTATTCTAGGGTACCTGCCATGCTCGCATCGTTTCTCCGGTAGGTGGAATTTCCCATCAAATTTCCCTCTGTTTTCCGCGGGGGTTTCAGGAGTATCATGCCGTTTCTTTGTTTGGTTGTTACACTTCGCTATCCATTCTTGTGACAGGGCAGGTGCGCATTTTTCAGTCCATTCGCCTCCCTCGAAAACCCATTGCGGTGTGTGACTTTTTCCGCCTTCCTTGATCTCGTCTGCCTGTGGTTCATCGCCCCATCGCCTCTTACATTCCCCTTCTGTCGAAACTGCTGCCGCCTCCTTGCTGTTCGCCGATTTCACCTTGCTCTGCTCCATCTTCCTCCAGCATTTAGATAACATTAATAATTATAAATAATATAAAACTTATCTTTTAAGGTCATATTCCTCTATTAATTAAATAATTCTTAATTATTTAATTAATTCATTTTTTCCTTTAGTCTTCCTTTGGTTAATTAACTTCTTTTTTTTAATTTAATTACATCACTAATTAGCCCCTTCCTTTCTATAATTAAATAAATTCTTATTTATTTAATTATTGTCATTTTTCTACTATAATTAAATAATTATTTTAATTATTTAATTATTCATTATCCTCTTCTTTTATTATTAAATAAATTTTATTTATTTAATTATTTACTAATTTGTCATTTTCATCCACTTTTGAATTAAATTATTATTTAATTTAAAAGTCAACATGTCATGTCTTTTATAATTAAATAATACTTTTATTATTTAATTATTCACCTTCCCTCCCAAATTAAATAATTTTATAATTATTTAATTTTCTCCAACAACCTCTTTTTTTGTACCAACCGCATTATTCGTGCCATTCTTATCTTCTCTTGTCTCATTCATTTTCCACCCCTGATTGAATTATCTTATAATTCAATCTTGGCCATTAATCCTTATCATTGCCCTAATTTTTCCTTCACCCTATTTCGTACTACAACTTTCAATCTTGGCCATTGATTAAGACATCTTATTGACATCCAATCTCAACCATCAATCCAAATCAAACCTTTCCTATAAATCAACCCTCTCATAATCCATTAGGGGGGTCGATTCTTCAAGTATCCTTATGCTGCCAAAATCATTCTTGAATCATTCATCCATTTATATCTATCTTCATCCATCTATCATCTTCATCTCAATGTTATGCTACTAAATTGAGCAACCAACATATCAAATCAATCAAATAATTCATCCTTCATTACATCTATTTGAGGTATTGAAGATTTGGATTAGGTAATGCATGTTATTGTTTTATCATTTTTTAATTTATCCAAATTTTTCATATACATTTTGGTGAACCTAACATGAACCCCCTAACTGATTTTTAGCTCAATATTTTGACAAATTTTGAGGAATTTTGTAGTTGGATCCTTTTTGTTGCAGGTTTTGCATCATTTTGGGACAAAACCCTAATTTTCAAAGATTTTACCATATCTCTCAAATGGATTTATATTTTTTCACAAAATATTTTCGATAGATTGGGAACAATATCAAGAGCTTCCAGTCCAAAAATTAAATTTTTTGGAGCTGTTTTTAATTTTTTATAATTTCTTTGTTATTTTTCATGCAAAATCAATTTTGAGAGCAAATTAGAGAGTTTTTTGGATATATTTATATTTCTGAAAATATCTTTGAATTTCAATAGGGGTCTGTTCATTTTTTTTAAAAATTAGATGAAAAATAATTAGACAAAAAATAGATCTTTGAAAATTAGGGTTTTACAAAGATTTGTTTATATCTCACAAATGATTGTAGATATTTTCACAAAAACCTTTCTGTAGATTTGGGATGATGTCAAGTAACTTCAATCCAAAAATCAGAATTTTTGGACGTGTTTTGAATTTTTTATAATTTTATAATTATTTTTCATAAAAAAATAATTTTGGGTGCAAAACAGCAAATGTTTTAGATTTCTTTACATTTTTAGAAATCTCTAGAAATTTTAGTAAGGTTCTATTCTCTGTGTTTTTATTTTTGATGCAAAAGATATTTCAAAAAGTCAAATTTGTCTTGACTAGCTAACCCTCTAATATTAGTGATCAATTATTTTGTTAGGGTTTTGGCTTTCTTGTTGGTTTTGTGAATGTGCAGAAAAAATAAACACTTCAAAGGAAAAATTGGATCAAGTGGACAAAAATTTGGAGCTAAAGAAATTCTAGGTGCACACATTCCATCTTTCATCTCTAATTATTGCTTGTCAACACACTTCAATTTGGGGCTTAAAACGAACATCTTTTTTGCAATCACACTTTGAAATTGGGAATAAAAAGAACCATTGTCTTCCATCACACATTTTGGTTTTGGGTTAAAAAGAACAAGTGCTTCCATTGTTTTCTTACACACATTTCATTTCTAAAGGGAAATTAACAACTGTGAGTGTGAATCAAGTGTGTGTGTCCTCCAAAACACCTCACTTGGTTCACTTTTGCCATACCCTTCTTAGGAGGCCTGCTTGGAGCACACACCCCTCCAAGGGATGACCTCAATCAAGGTGTGAATCCAGATACACGCCTCTTTGGGAGTTTAAATCTTGTCACTCTTGGCTAAGCCCCAAAGAACTTTATACCTTTGGGAAGTGAAGGTGAAGGGTGGGTTACCCCTTTCTCCCAGCTGTGTGGCAGGATTTTTCTTTCAAATCATCCCTAGTCAACCTTGTGCATCCTAGCTCAAGACCTAATTGGCCATACCCACTTGACTAACATTAGGCTTTTTCTTTTGTATTCAAGTGTTTTCTTAATCATGACATTTAATCTTGAAAGACAAATTTATCATTGTGTTTGGTGTGTGTGTTCATGCATTTACATGTGATATCTTGTGTTTGATATTGCCCAAGTTAAACTTTCAATAAACATTTTCCACATCATCCAATCTTTCCAAGCCAAATCATCCTAGTCATCCAAGCACTCACATACTAATCTTTTTTAAATCATCATCATAGTGACACCATGCCAACATTAGAATACATAGCACAAAAGCTCGTTCACATACTTCATGAAGCTCAAACAAGCCAAACATCTTTAAACCAACAAACCATTCAAGGAATCCATTACATGATCCAAAAAATTCAAAAAAACCAGTTACCTCAAATGCAACAACTCACAACACAAGCCTAATACCTCATGGCCACTTGTCAAATACAACAAGCATAACATCAAGTCCAATCATCACATCAACAAATTTCACCTCAATCCTATGTGTCACCTATATCATCATATCAACCTCATCCATCCACATATCATGTTACCCCTTCATCAACCTATCACACCTCTTCTAATTTCAACCCTTATCAATATCAATCCACCTCTCAACAACCATTATCCTATGCAACCCCTCCATCATTATCACAACAACAAATCATACCACAACAAGTCCAAACACCATTCCAACCTCAACACATTCAACCACAATCCTATGTTTCACCTTCATCATCATGCCAACCTAACCCATCTACCTATCATGTCAATTCCACATTAACATATCCACCCATATCACAACAAGAACATAGGATCCCAAGTCTATCTTGGCAACAAAATCAAGATCCTTTTAATTCTCATGTTCCATTTGACAAGCGGAACACCAATCTAGTTCATGCACCCTATAACTTTGTCATACCACAATCCAATCAAATTCCTATCCCTAAGCCACCTTTTTCTAGTCCTAATCCATTGGCCTCTCCACCTTCTAACCCATCAAACACTTCATTACCCACACCATCATATAATCCTCCATCAATTCCATGCCCTAAGTTCAAACATTACAAAAGCAAACCCAAATCCACCCATCCACCTACAAAGGATGTGACCCAAGGGCTACTAGCAAGGAATCAAACATTGCCATGTCATTAAACTCGTATGTTTGAACCTACCAAAGAGTCTTCAAACATCATGCCCATCCTCACAACCCCATCATGTATTTTTCCCCTTGAGCCTATTCAAGATTCCCCCCATTGAGCCCAAGTCAACCTCCATCATGTCTCCATGTTGTTTACCATCTAGAAAATGTTGAGCCTATTCAGGAGTCATCCCCTTCTACTTCCATTCAAGAAACCCAAGAGGTATGTCAAGAGCCTAATCCTAAGCATGTGGAAATATCAAGTCCTAGTCCTAATCAAGATCAATTCACTTTCATCCAACCTATCCATAATCTATGTCTTTTCTATGATCAAGATGATATCCATAGTGATGAAGAGCCTATCACTTCACCTATCCATGAGAAAGAAATCCCCATTGCTCCTATCCACCCCCTACCTAGCCCTATCCATGATCCATCAACATCCACTTCCCTTGATGAGACATATGCCTCCCAAGCACACATAGAAGATCAAACAAATACCTTGGATCTAATTGAAGACAATACTAATCAAGATCCTAATGATCCTCCTTCACCCACTATTGACCCCATTGCAAGTCCTCCATCATATCCTATTGGTCTTTCCACCCTCATTCATGAATGTTCCTCCTTAGAACAACCATTATCTTCCCTTTCTTCATTTTCTCCATCCAATAAGGAACTCATGTCTAGTGTTCCACCTACACCTAGTCCCATTGTCTATTGCATACTCCAAAACATGAACCACCAAGGTAAAGGTCTATACCTTCATGAACAAGGTATTTTGGATCCCATCCATGTCAAAGTTTCTCCACACTCTTATGGCCTTGGATATACACCCCAAGGACACCAATCTCAAGATGTTGGTACTTCCTCCATGCCTCCTAAGTCCACTTTCCATCATAAATCCTATCATACACCTAAAACATATGTTTTCATCCTTCCTCCATCATCCTACAAATGTCAAAAGCATGTGACCATACACCTTCTAACATCCACTTTACCACCATTACTTCCAACTCCTAATATCCCTCCATCCACTTTACCACTATTACTCCCAACACCTAATATCCCTACCATCCAATCCTCTTATCCATTTATCCATAAATACCCTAAAATTCCTAATCATGACCAACAAATGCACACATTGTCTAAACACGAAGCTTCCACTCATTCCACCTATCCTGTGGGATTCAAAAGAAAGAATTTCAATACCTCTACCTATAAAGTAAAAAATCCTAAAACTCCTCATGCCTTAGGGCATCAATGCAAAAATTCAAAGAAAAATACATCCCAAAAGTTATATAATCCCATACCTCTAAAAGTAAATTCCAAAACTAAAATGGTTTGGATCCCTAAGAAAAAGGAAAGCAAGTCAAATGAGGCATCTACATCACAAAAATCCCAACCATCCCCTTCCATCCAAAATGCACATTTTATTCAAAAATTACAAAAATCCCACAAGCCAAACAAAAATCATAAAAATACTAAGTCTATGTGGGTACCAAAAGCACTACATCCACCACCTCCTAAACAAACATCTCCATTGCTTCCTACACCCTGTCCACATCAAAATATTCAACGTTTATCACAGTGTGTGCAGCCATTGGTCATGGTTCCCTTCCATTTCACAACAATTCCACATACCTCCATCCCCTCACCCTTCACTCATTATCCTACATATCTCCCCCACCACCTTCCTATGGTCCATGCTTTTGGATAAGCCTCCCCATTCATCCCTTTCTATAATCCCTATCATAATCCACTATTTTCCTCCATAATCCATCATCTACCTAATCCATATCCCTTTCATGTCATCCCTTACCAACATCTATGAGCATAATGACATTTGACATGGTCCATGCAATGATATCCATCTCTAGTAGGACTATCACCTTTCATGGAACTAGACACTTGAGCACCTCCTATCCATATTCCCCTTCTCATATCAAAAAATCGAAAAAAAAAAGTCAAAAAGAAAAAAAAGTAAAGAGAAATCCCTTCGTCCAACGGTGAAAACCTGGTAAATAGGCGCCCTGGATAAGTACCATGATGAAAACTTAGCAAACATGCATCATGTGTAGGTTGATCTTCTATGTCACTTACACTTGGGGGCACAATGTCTTATCTATCCAACATATCATTTCCATCCTTGTAGTGTCCCTCCAGTTGCAACACTCTGTCTTAGTTTGATTCAGTTAGATGGATAGATGCTTTAGTTGCTTATGATACTATGTTGTTTGTTTTCAGTTATGACTCTGACATTATGTTGTTTTTTATACTCTCTGGATGATACATTTGACATCCTGTTCATTTGGTTGTGTTTGTGTGATGATATTGAAATAGACACGTGTGTGATATGGTTTATGTTTCTTATGATTTTTTATGTGGTTATCACGTAGAAATGGTTGTTTATGTTATATAATGCTCGTCAGTTTTGGTGAAGAAGACAGTGTAGCACTACTCATTCGTGAGTACCCTGCTACGTTGTGATTCTTCTTCACGGTGTGTTTGTTGATATATGTTTATATGTTTAACAGAGATGTTTTATGCAGATACAAGTACTAGATATCGACTCCACCTGCTAGTCAGGTTTGAGCGTACCCTAATCCAATGAAATTATGTTGACTCAGAGATAGTGTCAAGTCCTCATTTAAGCCATCGTTCTTCATTGAACGAGTATCTTTTTGTCACCCGTTGTTTTGTGTAGTATGTTTTTGTTGTGTCGTTCTTGTCTGTATTGTTTTGTTTGGGAATTCAATAATTTAATTAAATGGCTTATTTGTTAATATATTTGATTAAATGTAAATTTGTTTAAATATTAGATTAAATGTAAATTTGTTTAAATATTAGATTTTTTTTTATGAGTAAGGTTTGATTTAAAATAAATTAAACAAGTTATTTATTTAAAGTGAACGTTAATTTTGAAAAAGGTGATTATTTAAATGTAATTATGGAATTAATTGTGCAAATAAGATTTTTGTGAAAAACAGATATTCTAAAAGAGGTTGCTTTCAACAAGTTATAAATATATGAAAACTTGTGTTTGAGTTAAAAAATTAGATATTTAATGATTATAACTGATTGAGAAATTTTTGAATTCATGACTACAATCAGTTGAGTTTTGTAACTTGAGGTAATTAAATGCATTAAAAAGCTTTTGGGGGTTGCAATTTCATTCACGGCAATATTCTGAAAATAATTTTCATGACAATAGCTTTTAGGAAATTTTTGCACGACAGTTGTTCTGGAAAAGTTTTCATCTCATATTTTGTTTGCAAGTGTATTATTGGGTTTTGGCTACGGATCGGATCTTAAGGTTGCAATATTCAAGTTGGTTAAAAATCTAGGTTTTCTTCTTTTGTTCGTATATACTCGAATAGAATCTTCTGAATGTCATTTATGGTACTTGATTTTTCTATATATGTAGAATTTATTTGTTGTATATCCTGCACAAACAACATGAAACAAATTAGATTGAGATTTGAGATCTAGAAGAAAATGTAGCAAAATGTAAGGAAATTTTAAAGAAACTAAATCAATTTGTTTTAGATTTAAATAATTTCCCAGATCCCTTTCTCAGCCTGTCACAGGCGTAGCATTTGAATAGGACAGGGCGTATAGTTACAGATAATCTTCTTGATACAATTAGCAACCTGTTACAGCTGCCACACTTGAGTAAAGAAGGGTGTTGACGTCTAAATAACCTTCCTAACTCCATTCGCAGCCTGGGGTGAATAGATTTAATTTTCCCCTGATCTCATATGCAACCTATTACAGTAGCAGTGCTTGAACATGGTAGAGTGGATAGATTTAAAATACTTACCTGATTTATTTTATCACAGTTGCAGCACTGGAAATTAGAATGCTTTAGAGGTTTAAATAATCTCCTTAATTCTGCCTGGGGATTTATTATCTTAACTCTGCTGAAAGCTTTGCATATAAAGTTAGTGGTTATTTTGCATGAAATTATTTCTTCTCCCTATGTTATGGTGTTGCCCCTGCTCCATTCTAGTGAGTTTGTCAGCCAAATTAAAATTCTAGTTTTCCTGAGGCTTGGAAAGAAATTTTTTTTTAAAAATGTAATCTTCTTCCCTAAGTTTTATGTTGAATTATATTTGAAAACTGGAGATCTATTTCTTTTGTCACTAAATTATAAATTGAGTCATGCAAATTTGTTGATTTTATTTCTTGCAATCTTTGAACAGCTGAAAACTATAGTTTGTGAGATTCATTCGATGCATTGAAATATGCATTTGAAACAAAGGTTAAATCTGATCCGGAGATGTGTGGATTTATTGAGTTTAGAAGGTTGCAACATGTTTTTTTTACAGCTGCTTTATCTTAACTCATTGGAGTTGTCTTTCAAAATTGAAGATAAATATGATTTTGTATCTGGTTGTTATAATAGTCGTAGACTTATTGAATGAGTTACATTTGTTTGCATGTATTAAAAATCTTACAGTTAAATAAGGTTAACTTTGTGGTATGAGATTCTTTGCACGGCGCCCATTCTATTATAGTTGTATTGATGTATGTATATATTTTTGTGTGATTTTTAAATTGTTTATATTTGCTGATTTTCTTTCTATGCACTGTGTTTGGACAACAAATGAGTGAATTGGTATGAATATATGTATATATAGATATAATTTATATATTATCTATATATATACATATTTCTAAGTGTTCTTTATTTTATTTATTAAATTGGGAGTGAATGTAGTTTATACTCTAATTTGAGTTGAAACAAAACAAATTTAGGTGTGTTATTTTATGATGTTTGGCTGAAAATGTTTATATCTTAATATTCTATAGCGGTGTTATGATTTGGGGACTTAGTCTTGCACAGATTGTTGTTACCTTGAGGGTATATTGGAAATTATCCGGCCATGTCTTAAGTTAGAAGTCTCACTGATTATGTTGTCAATCCAACACAACATGCAGATTGTAATTGATTTATGTGTGGCCTTGTTTTGAGTTTAAATATCTTTTCCTTAAAACTATAGCATATTATAGCCCATTATGATGTGCCAAACTTTATTCTTCTACACTTATAATTTCTTTGAACTCGCCTTAAGATGGTTGTTCTTTTAAATTTCCATTGATATTGATTGGGCACTGGGAATACATCATTCACATTCTCAAATTATGAGTTTTGTTTAATTCGTCATAGTTATGAAATTCCATATCGATATACATTTGTTGTAGATTTCATCTCTTAAACAACTGTCGAATCTTATCATGATTTGTACTTGTTTGCTTGGTAAAATGCAAACATGATATTTTGGGATATTTAAGTTAACTGAAATTTAGGTATGAGTTTAAAAGGAAGAGTTATGATTTGGCATATGTTGTTAGAAGAGCATCTTTTGGTACTTTGATTTGTTTGATATTTCTAAAAAAAATAGGTATATATTTTAAAACCCATGCGCTGAAAGTGATAACTGAAAACTGTAAGTTTGGTTGAAATATAATTAGATTTATATGATTAAACTTATGATTCTACTTTTGCTTGGCATCGTTATCTGAGTATAGACTGTAGTTTCTATTTTTATTTGTAAAGAGTTATCTTGCTTTCTCTATAATAGACACAATAAGTTCTTTCTTTTGGAATATAATTTTGCTAATCATTAGTTCAAAGTTAAGTAGTACTAATGGTTTCCTATTTTAGTTATGAATTTAGATTTATGTGGTTATAGGAAAATATAATGCACCTATATTGTTGAAATATTTTTTATAATTTTTATCTTATAACATTTATGATGGGTAATGATATGTTGTGGCCATGATATTCTTTTAAAAGGATAGATCAACTTTAGAGTTTTATTTCAAATGAAAATGTTTAAGAAATTTGTGTAATACGTTCTTTTCTTCCAAAGGTTAGGAAATTGACTTTGTGATTTAAGCTGTAAATGTATGTACTTTGGTGTACTATTATCATGATTTTATTTGGGTATGGCCTTGCACAAATTGTTGTTATTATGGTGACATTATAGATATTTGGGTTTATGTCATGATAGAGATATTTATGTACGAGATTTTGTTCTAAGTGCTTGGTGGATTTTTCATGTAATTGAGTTGCTAAGTCTCCAGAGGCTAGGAAGTGAATTCATGTTGTAAACTTTTGATACATGAACATTGTTGTTTTATATACCTTGATCTATTTTGGGACTTTCCCATGCAAGAGTTATTTGTCACCTTTGAGGTGTTTGAATTGTTCAATGGTTAGGCCATGAATGTGATATGTTTTATTATGGCATTGTTTTATATGCATGTTGGCAGTCCTTGGTATTTTGATGTTGCGTCATGTTTCTAGGAAGAGTGGCTTGCAATAGGGGTTGGAACCCTAAGTGGTTTCCAGGGTAACCTATCGTGGGTTTCTTGTAATTTAGTGAAAACTTTAATAAATAAACCTAGGGTTCATTAAATAATAAGAATTAACAGAATGCCTCACCTAGTGCCTTAATGCTTGTATAGATTAAGGGTAAGTTGAGAAGGCCTGGAATGGTTTAGTAGTCTACCTTGTCTTCCTACAAGGCAATTCGACCCCACATGAGTATGTCTAGGGGTCAGGAATCGATAAAGACTACCAGGGTAACTCTGGATGAGGGTTGATAGCCTAGGAAGATTCACCAGGGTAACCTAGAACAACTATGTGATGACACTTTGTCCTGAAGCATGTTTGTGGTCTCTTATGTAGAGTCACTTGTGTTACTATTGTTGCCTCTAGGAGTTTATTAATGATCATATAATCTAGAAACTGTCATGTCATTATGTGTTTGTCAACCATGTGATGAATGTCTTTTCCTTGTTGTTTGTTTGCTTGTTTTGTGGACCTGTCATTATCTCCTAGCACAGAGGGAGTGGACCTTCGAGTTCCACGTGGTTGGGAGGAAACCATACTATTTCCTTCTTTGGGTCCTCTTACAGATGTTGCTATTCTTGGATAAATTTATTCGTGGAGCAGATTCTTGATCCTTCAGTGTTCGCAATGTTGGACGTTGAGCGTACTCGTGAATGAAGCTGACAACGTGATTTATATCCTTCATCTTTATTGTGCATTCTCTTGTTGACTATAAGAGAATTTATGTAATGACATTATGATGATTCAAGATTTATTGTAATCTCAGTTGATGTAATCTGGTTATGTAGCTTGACTTTTTTAAGCTTATGAAATTGGATCATTCATGAACGTGATATGTTATTATGTTTTATGAATTTGATATTATGACGATATGTTCTTGTTTGTATGGTTTAAGTAATGTCATCTTGGAATCCTTAAGACAATTGTGTAATCGAATGACTTTTTTTTAAAAAAATTATTCGGATAATTTTTACTTTATGCTTTGTTTTATTGGATTCCTTGGCAGGGCGTTACAATCCTACCTACCATCTTTATCCATCACACATACCTTTCATATTGAGTCCATTTATCCACCCTTCTCCTTTTGATCTTGATGAATATATAGGGGCAAAGTGTTGAAACATGCTTTGGATATCTTTTGATATACCTCATCCTTCCAAACAAGCCTATCATTATCCTATTGTCATAAGCTTTGTCATGAAAAATCCTAAGTCTTGTACCTAGAATGGGGCATGTTATTCCTATGTGACAGTCTTTGGAGATCACATCCTTGCTCTCTTATGATGCATACATCCATTCCATCCATCCATCTATCATGAGCTTTTTATCCCTTATCCTATCACCCACCCTTCCATCCATCAATCCCATCTATCTCCTTGCACCTAAACTTGGTTTTCCCTTGTCATTGGTATCTAGCACAAAGGCTACCCAAATTTTAATCCATTGACACCTCAAAACATTTCAGAAATCCAAAAATATCAAATATTCTCAAAAATCCAAAAAAATCAAAACATTTCAAAAATCCAAAAAATCAAAACATCTCAAAATTCAAAAATCAAAACATTTCAAAATCAAAAATCAAAACATTTCAAAAATCAAAAAAAAATTAAAAACATTTCAAAATCCAAAAAATCAAAATATCCCCAAAAATACAAAAAATAAAGGAAAAAGGTCCTAGAAAAAGACAAAAAAATAAAATATTCATAAAAAATCCAAGCAATAAAATCAAACCAAATCATTTCTTCTAATCAATTCTTCAAAACAATTCAATGCATCAATTCAACTCCTTCAAATCAATCTTCAAATTATCAGTCAAACAATCCTCTAATCAAATTGCTCCAATCTAAATCATTCCAATCACCTCAATTCTTTTATTCAATGTATATCTCATCCTATCATCCAATCAAATGATCATATCATTCCAAACCACTTCTTCAAATCAAATCAATCGAATCAATCCAAGCAATAATCCAAATGTAAGGTAATCCTTAATCCATACCAATCAAGTCGATCAAGCTTTCCAAATTATCCAATCACATTCTTTGGTCTTGATCCTTATCTTGTTGTAAACCTAATCAATCAAATCCAATCAATCAATTATCATCATCCTTGTGTTGATCTAGGGATATGTCATTCCCCACAATGGCAACACTATCATCATCAATCAAAATCAATCAATCAATTACTCATAGGTTCGCAGCTTGACAAGGGAAATACCTTGTTTTTTTTGTATCATTTGTGCATTATTTCTTGTTTTCTTGTGTGTGTTATCTTTTTATCTTACATTTGCATCAAATCCATATCATTCCAACTAATATTCATATCTTGTATCTAGGTAAGGTTGTATTATGTTGGGGCACGAGACACATCGTCACCTTGGTCCTTATACCTTGGTGCATCATGTATAGTGTTACATCAAACATCATGGTTGTTCACTTTCTTGTAGCATATTGTAACATTCATCTCCTTCATCCACTTCCTATCTTGCATCATTCATCTTGTCCCTCCTTATCATTTCATTTCAAGAGAATACCCATGTTTGTCCAACTTGCCTATCCTCTCGAAGGGGCATCATCATCCCATCATCATCCTATTATTATACTATCATCATTCCACTCTTATTTCGTCATCATTATATCCTTCTATCATCATCCATTTTCCTCTATCCATACCTTAGCTTCTTTGAAATGATGTTACTCGACACAAAGCTCATCATCTCAAACATCATCTCAAAGAGGGGCAAAATGTAGACACTAAAAATTGTCCTTCACCTATGAACCCGCCTTTTCATATCAATTCCTCCTTCTACTTGCATAATTAAATAATTTTAATTATTTAATTATCTTTTAAGGTCATATTCCTCTATTAATTAAATAATTCTTAATTATTTAATTAATTCATTTTTTCCTTTATTCTTCCCTTGATTAAGTAAATAAAATTTTTTTATTTAATTACATCACTAATTAGCCCCTTCTTTTCTATAATTAAATAAATTCTTATTTATTTAATTATTGTCATTTTTCTACTATAATTAAATAATTATTTTAATTATTTAATTATTTATTATCCTCTTCTTCTATAATTAAATAAATTTTATTTATTTAATTATTTACTAATTTGTCATTTTCATCCACTTTTGAATTAAATT
>VDFB02047230.1:4969707-5160033 GCA_007258455.2 Sequoia sempervirens | reverse complement strand
TTTGAACAATAGGTTACGACATCAAGCAAGCAACAAGTGGGAGGCATAATGCCCCCACTTTAAAGAAATTGCTAAACACCATGCTGTGAGCAATTACTTTAAAGTAGAATACGATAGAATCCAATAGATGAAAGAGGCATGAGAGCTTATTTGGAAATCCTTATGTCAAACATATGTTTCCAAATAAAGCTATTCCATGAAAAGAAGGTCGCCCTGCATATGCAATCCTAAGATAACGAATAAGGGATCCATGGATTTGGAATCAATGTATGTCTTTGCTACAGTGATATAATCGAGCTCAGAATCATCATCATTACCCAAATAATGCATGGAACAATGATCAAAAAGGAAGAATGACACATAGAGAGAGAGAACAGAGGAGAAGCCCTTTTGGGTCAACATGGAAGAGACTTAAATTTCTCGACACTTTGCATCGTACCCAAAAAGGAAAGCATAAGACAAATGAAAAAATACAATGGTTACGACAGATAGAAGAATGAAGATACAAATAGAAGAATGTCACAACATATTTGCTTCCTTTGTATCCTTGTACCAACAAAGTGACAAGGTTCATCCAAAGTAGGCTCACAAACATAAAGACACACTAAGCAATACAACATGAGGGATCACATTACGCACATGCAATCACATAAAATAACATGAAAAAGAAGACATAAAGCTAGTATGATACATGTGAGATGACCTATATCAAGTTAATAACATTTTGTTTCCATAGTCCATGATGCTGGTATGCAAGATTTTTGGATAAAAATCACACACAGTTTATCCAAAAATCTTGCATACTATATCAAGTTGTCGACATCCCAATCTTGTTCATCATATACAAAAGGTAGATGACTAGCCAAAGGGGCAACAACGAGTGCCATACTAGGACAATCATCAGGTTCAACACATGGTGATGCGCTCTTGTTATGAGGATCATCACGATTGTTATCGTCTAAGCTCATGGAAGAGGAAAATAACAAATTTAGCTCGTTATGCACTTCCTCATCAATCTTAGTAGTCTTATCATCATCATCCAAGTTAATCACAATAGGAGGCCTAATGATAATGTCCATAGATGTTTTATGTTTTGGTTGTTGCGGCGAAGGTGGAGAATCATCATGCTTTGTTTGAGTTAAATTTTGATCTTGGTTTTCTTTTTTGTTCTCTTATTTTAACTTATGAACAATAGCATGACATCTACGCCTACACTCTTTAGCATTTTGGTTTCTTTTTGCACAGTTTTCAAGTTGTGATTGTGTACGAGTGGGTTTATGAACCATAGGTTTCTTTTCTTCCTGCAAGGGAGAAACAAAAGGAATCATTGAGGGTTGGTCAACCACTTTCTTATTGGGTTTATAAACTTGTTTGATCTTAGGAGGCACAATGGGAATTGTATAGGTATCTCTTGGTCTCTTATAGGAAATAGGTGGAGGATTTGTCATGGATTTTTCTTGGTTACTCAGAAGAGCTTTTGGTTCAATCATGGTTTCATCAATGATAGGAGACTCAAGCATGGGTTGAGGGATATTGCTAAGAGATAATTCTACTATGTGCTTTTCCTTGAACTTTTTGGTAAGATTTGAAAAAGAAGTCCTCATGAGGCTTAATAGGTTCCATAGGTTCAGACGAGAAGAAATCTAATGAGAAATTTCAACGAAAAGACATAGGATCAAAACCGCTATGATCCACAGTAAAAATTTCATTACCAAATGGAAATTTTAAACATTTATGCACTATTGACGGGATGAAATGCAAGGAGCATAGCCATGGATAGCCTAGCTTCACATGGAATCGGTCCGACGATGGGATGATGGAGAATGAGACATGTAATTGCTTCAATCCAACTTTTAAGGGTAGAGTGATTGAATCTATCATAGGGAAGGCAAAACCATTATGTGTTTTGATCCATGCTTTCGATTGTTCATAAAAATCTTGATAAAGTTCATGCACAAATAATAATTCCTTAGTGATCACATTCTCTACACACATGAGATCAATTAATACCCCATTAGTAGGCTTGTCATTGGTTCTTTCAGCTATGTAAAGAGGACCATCGGGTGCATGTTTAATTATGTCATTTTGTGAGAAAGCAATGTCAAGATATATTTTGGTTTGGCCCTTATGAGGGTGAATGCCAATGGATTTGACTAGACTATCATATTCATTATCACTCATATTAAATCATTAGTTGGATTATAATGTATGTTATCAACATTCATCACATCATTCTTTGTGTTACTAGATTTAAAAAATGAGGTGTTATGATTTGGCATTGGATCGGTAAATATTTACAAATTTTGGTTGGGTGGGGCAACAAACTTATTTCCTTGATCATTAACACCCCAATTTGGATGAGGTTAGAATCAATGAGGTCTTGCACAATGTTTTTAAGATGCATACATCTTTTGTTATTGTGTCCATTTTTTCGGTGATAATGGAAAAAGGCATTTGGATTATAGTTCAGGGGTAAAGGCTTATTAGGATTAGGGTTTCTAACAACAGGTACAAGGTAATCAAGTTCTTACCCAAGAGTTACAACATGATGAAATGAAGGGTATCGAGTAACAAAGTAAATTGTTTATTCCTTTTCCTGAATTGATATTGACTTGTTTTTATAGTAGCTACTTGAGATTGAACTTGTTGATTTTTTTGAGGTGGATTTATCTGTATAAAGCTCTTATTTTGTTTCTTGAATGGTTGGAAATTGTTATGAGGCACAAATTAGGATTTTTTAGGATGGTTGGAGGATGTTTTTGCCTCATGATGACTAACTGAATTCTGATGGTCACAAAGAGTCGTGCACAAGTGAGTGAAGGAAGGGAATCTCATCATCCCAAGCTTATCTTGAATATTGGATTACAAATATTCAATGAACATCCTTTGGAGATCGACATCAGGGATCTTAATGTTGATTTGTGAGTAAAGCAATTGGTATCGTGTTATGAAATCAGCGACCTTTTCATCTTTGTTTCATTTACATTGCATTAAATTAGGTAAGGCCATCTTGGGACCAATGTGCACTTGGAAATGGTTGAGGAAGGCATCAACAAGATCGTTGAATGAGTTGATTGAATTATTCGATAAAGAGAAAAATCATTCCAAGGCTATGTCTTTCAAGGATTAAGGGAAAAGCTTAGCCAAGAGCTTTCCTTCAAAAATGAAGTCACTACATAAGGCTATGTACATATGTCGAGACATGGTTACTAGGATCTCCTTTACCACCATATTTCTCAAATCTAGGAATCTCTATGCCTTGTGGCATTTGTGCTTTTAGTCTCTCCAATGATAATGGTTTGTGTTTGACATATTGTGAAGGTAAGCCATTTTGATTTGGCTCAATGTGGAAATTTGTTGTTGGAGGGATGCCATATTTTGTAAAAGTTGATTAAAAATAGAATCATTGGTTGTGTTTTGAGATGGAGGTGAATAAGGTGGAGGTGTATATGTATTAGGAGGACAAGTGAATTGCAAGTTTGTGAGAGGTGACGAGTTAGGAGATATGATGTTTGAATTCACAAAGTTAAAAGGATTCCCAATGGACATAACTAAGGTTGGATTGACATTACTAGTTGGTTGTCTTGTTGTAGTAACAGTTGAATGAGTGTATGTAGGAATAGAGGCCACAGTTGTAGGAGGGATTTTATTTCAACCTTGACTTTGAGTGTATTCCAAATTTTGAGCACAACTAGCCATTGTAGGAACATGATCATCAATGATATGAGCTAAGCTAAATGAAATTTCTATTCCCAGTTCATTATCAAGCATTCTCCTCATGTTATTTATGATAGGAACCGTAGTACCAACAATATATTCAGCACTCACAAGGTTTTGAAGCTTTTCTAAGGCTTTGTCCAATTTTTGCAAGTTTTCTTGAGGAACATGAGTAATAATGGTTTCAACATCAACGAAGGTCATAGGACATGTTATTTCAGGTATGGATTCCAACATGGGTTGGGTAATGTCAACACTATGAGTGAATGAGTTAGAAAACCCAAGATCCACAACAGATGTACCAACATGGGATGCCATGAGTCTCAAACTACGTTTCACTAAATTATTAGCAATAGGACACCAGGTTGTAAGACTCATACTAGTTTCACCAAACCAAAAGGGTACCCAAAAAGCACTAAACAAATGTAGCAAACACCCATAAATAGGAAGCACAATGCAAGTATGTAAAAGGATTTAGCAATTTTTAGGTATGACATGTAAGAATGTTTTTATTTTTGAATGTAGGAACTAAAAAATGATGAGTTTTGAATGCAAATTTTATGTTTGAATAATGCACTTGCTTTGACCAGTGAACTTGAATGCAAACAATTTCAAAAAATTGTAACTCTAGAAATTGAATATGAGATCTGAAAAAAACAAAATATAAAGAATACAAAGAAAAATTAATGCTCAGAAATTCATAAAATGATGTGTATAGGGATAGATTCACCCTAGGGCAAATGGTTCCTTGCACATGGGTTGAAAAAAATTAAATTATAAGTTTTTGAGTTGATATTTAAGGTCTCAAATTCAGGTTGCAAACAACTACTTTTAGTTACGGATTTCCAAAAAAATGTGATGAAATGCAAGTGCAATTTGATGACAAACAACAAGCAAAGTGACAACTTTCTAGATGCAATTTTTGATGCAAATGAATGAAAAACACTAATATGCAAACTATAATGTGAAATGAATGCAATGTATGCAAATTTTTTTTGAATTTTTGAAGTTTTAAACAATGCAAAATGCAATTTTAAAACCCTATTTAATGAAATGTGAATTAATGCAATTTAAAAAACCCTAAATGAGATGCAAATGCAAACAAATGCAAAATCCTAGATCTAGGGTTTGAAGGATCTCCAAATCAGAAAGCTTTAAGTTCAAGAATATCGAGTTCACCAAAATAAAATGAAGAAAAATAGGGTTTTATCAAGATGGAATGGGCTTAAGTGCCAATATGGAATGGATAAGGATGATGTACCTATATTTCTAATTTCATTAGGAAAAGAAATCTCCCAAAGGTAGGATTGGCTTTTGACCAAAAGGCGAGTCAACCCTATTAGGGGATCTATTGTTTCCCTTATGAAAAATGACAAATGTGATTGAAATGCAGTTTGGGGAGATAAAAATAAAATACCAAATGAACTCAATTATGCAATGTAAAACTTGAAATGTAGATTTAAGGCATAGCACAAACAAAAACAATAAGCTACAAGCATATCTGAGAAAGGTAAGATGATGTGTACTAGTCACGAAAAGTGGTTGTAGATGGGATAGATTCACCCTAGGGCAAATGGGTCTTTGAGCAGGGTGTCAAAATCTAATTTCACAATCCTCTAATCCCAAATTTGCACTCTCGATTCCTTTGGATTCCATTGTCGGAAAGTCGGAAATAAAATATGTAGGTGAATTTTTGTGGCTTGACAACTTTGCAAAATTGCACTTTTGATCCAATTTCAGCCCTTCTTCACTTGCAAATCTACAAACATAGAGAGAGGGAAAATCACTTGTTTTTGGTGAATACGGGTTTGCCTTGGTCAAACCCTAATTTGGTAATTTAACCTTGATAATGAAAGATAATGGTAAAAGACAAGGAATGATGAATGAACAAGTCTATGTCACAACTCACCAAACCCTCAATGGCTGCCCTTAGAGGAATGAAGTCCAACACATCTCTCTAAGGATTTGATCTTGCATGAATTGGCTTGAATGATAGCTTGATTTGATGCTTGAATGCTTGCTTGAATGCTTGAAACCTACATCACAATGTTAGCTCCAAAACATAACATGAACACAAATAACTTTGACATGATGATATGATCTTGATTTGTTGTTGTAGATGACTGATAAATTTGCTCTTCAATGTTCTTGACAATAATTTTTGCTCATACGAAATTTGAATTATGAAACTTCTATTTGAATTGATAAAAAGACCTTGTATTTGTAAGTGTTTATCTAATTTTCTAAAACTTAGATTCCATAAGTGGACATTTGAAACTTGAATTTGAATCAATAAAATGTTGCCAAAAACACACTAAAAATTGGGACCTAGGGCTTAAGTCCAGGACTTAAATCCATGACACACAACTTCCAAGATAATTAATTTAATGTTAGCATTTGTTTAATGTTAGTTTCCCTTTCAAAAAACAAGAATAATAAAGATTAGGAATGCATACTTTAGGTCATTAGAAGCTTAATTAAGTCCAATTGATTAAGGGACCCTAACATAGTGTGAAAATATAAAGGAGTACATTTTTCTACACTACATCTTTGAGGACCATGACCTAGGATTGTTGGCCCAATTGGAAAGGAGAGCATGGAACACATACACAAACCATAGGAGGAGAGGAATAATCAATTTTAACTCCAAGAGAAAATAACATTTTTTCTAGTTAATCTACCTTAAGAATAGGGATAAAAACCACATAGGTCCCATATTTATCATGGTCCTACTCCAAACCACCATGTCCATCAAAAACCTCACCTTTGCGCCCTTCTCATGCATACACTATTTCAAAATCAATTCCAAATAGTTTTTATATGATGTTAATGTGAAGTTAATTGCTATTTAAATCTTTAATTTTCACGATTTCAATCATTTTTAAAAACGTTTACTTTTAAGAGAAAGTGGTACTTAACTGACCTTAGGAAATATTTTTTCTCTAATAAAATTATTGTGGATCTATTCATGTATATTGACTTAGTTTAGATATTTTTAGTTTACAACTTATAGTTCAATCTTAATGGATAACAAATCAACTAAACTATGAGTTTAAATTAGGTATCTAATTAGTTGTATTTACTTAGCCTCAAAGTTTAGGCTTTTAATATTTTATAATTTAATAAAAAATTTATAGCTAGTTATTATATAAATTTAGTTTAAGTTATTAATGTTTTTATAATTTAAAAATAATTATAATAATTAATTTAGATGTTATATTTAAATTTTAGTTTTTACTTTAATAGGTAATTAAAATAGTTAATATAAGTTTTTTTTGTTATTGTTATAAGTTTGATGTTAAATCTAGATATTTTTGCAATTTGATATGGAGTAGGAGAGTGGCCCAAACTATGATAGATGGCATAATCAAGAAACATACCATCACCTTAACTAATTATGTTCAACTAATTGAACTTGAACCCTTTAGTACTTATTTAAATTTTATTTATATAAATATAAATCATTCTTCATGACTCATAAATAATAAAGGAAAAGTATAATATATATATATATTATTAATGGTAAATAGGTTTGACATGGATCCTTGAACCCAATTAGAAAAAAATACCAACCAAAGAAAATAGAACCACTAACATAAGAGTAGTAGAAAAAGTTCAAGAACAACCAGAGATAAAACAAAGACAAAAAAACAAAACCAAAGATAAGCTACAACTTCCTCAAGGCCTTAGCAACCTCCAACTCCTCATTGTAGATTTTTCATGTAATTTGATGAAGTCATGTAGGTCCTTCTCATTAGTTTTGGCTTTTTTTTAGTTTTCTCCCCCTTGTTATAATATTTGGACCAATCACATTGTTTATTTCATTCTATTGAGATGAAGGAAGGTCACCGTTATTTTTCTTTAGCCTTTTAATTAGAATTTGCAACCTTTTAACACTATTTTATAGAGTGCATTTGTGAACTTCAAGAACTCTATTTATTTTCTCCTTAACTTTGTTTGACTCCTATTCTAAGGCTACAACTCTAGTTATGATTTTATCTCTCTCCCTCCCAGTATTGACTTCAAAGGAGTTTTTCCTTCTCTTTAAATCTACATGTTCTGGGCCTCAATTCTACCTACTTTGGAAAGGAAATTTTAATTTTGAAATAAAATCTTGTCATTTTCCAAGTTACTCTATTCATCATTCTTTTGTATATTCTCCCACATAGACATTTTAATCTTCCATCTAATGATCTCCATGAAGAACTGTTTAGTTGAAGTGATATGAGCTTCAAAATATTTCTAAGACACCTTCATATTTGTTGGTGTAAATAAAGTCTTGTACCTAGTTAGTTCATTACTAGGGGACTTATTTACATGTTAAGTTCATTTAGGTCCTAGGAAGAAATCTCTCTCTTGTGCTTCCCATTTGGCCTCAAGATCTTGGTAGCCATAATCAATTTTAACAATATTATGTAACATCATATAATCATAACCTCAACCATGTCTTCCAATGAGGTAGGTTCCACTTTAAGAATATCATACAAGTTTGTGTTGTCCAAACCAAAGGTTTGAACCTTTAAGAATGTACCACCATGTTTAGTTTAAGGACATGAAACACAATGCCTTTTTCCTCCATATCCCTACTTGTATCCTTAATAGTAGCACCAACCTCTTATATGCCAAATTCCTGGTCATACCTCTCTTTCTTGTTACTTTCCCCTCTATTCCTTTTGGAGTTTCTAAACCCCTTACCATAACCCTTCTTCACCTCTCTACCTATAGTTTTCATAGCAATATCAATTGAGGTAGGGGAATTAGAACCAAAGTCGTATTTAAGTCATGTTTGGGGTCCATCCATGAATCAGTAGGCTAGAAGGGTTTCCCATAGTGTCACTAAAATCCACATGCTAAACTTTTTTGACCTATTTATGGTTCATTGCCTTCACATGAGGGTATTTTGATTTAACAAAGGTATAAATAAACATTATGAGTCCCTAGTGCAAAGGAACAATTCCCAATGCTTTCTTACCTTTATTGACCAAATTTTTTAGAGAGGATAAGAGTTAAAAGAAAAATGAGACCAAATTTCTATGCCTAAAACAATTTAGGAGAACAAAATGATACAAATATAGATTTAAAAATGTCCTTTCAAGGTGACATACCTTATAAGGCACAAGACAATTTCATACCATGGTTTTTTCATCGACCATCTCACATGACCAAAATGCAACTTATCATTTATTCCCTTGACTTTACGAACTCAATGATAGCCTAATCACCAACCCTACAATCCTCATAAATCTCGGCACCTTTAGTAGCTAAACCAAAGGCCTCTACAATCAAATCTTTGATAATTTTAAACTCCATACCATAGAGATTCACCCTTCTATTATCAAGATCCCTTGACAAATTATAATATATTAGTCAACATTAAATAATTAGAAATGACCAACTCAAAAATTGGAGGTTGGATTTGAGAATGAATCCATAATATTTTGTTGTGTTTTTGTGTAAAAGGGAAAGGGCTTCAAATATTACAAATTTTTTTAATTAAGGTACCTTTCATTTTTAGGTTAATTAAAAATAAAGTAATTTAATAGTTTAATATTGTTGAATTGTAATATGACAATTATTATATAAAAAATAGATTAATGTATTTTTTTTTAATTGATTTTTTTAATTAATTAATTAATTTATTTTTATAATTTATAAGGAATTTGGCTTTAAATTTCATTGTATATATATTATGTATAAATATACATATATGATTTAAAGATATTTTTTATTATATAATTTTTTTAATTTTTAATGCATGATTTATACATATCTACATATAACACTTCTTTATTTTTTAAAATATTTTTTATATTTGTATTAATACTTGTAAATAATTTTAAAGTCTTTTTTATTATTCTAATCATGTTGTATTTAGATTGTTTAATGAAAAATATTATATTCATAAAGACATCTATACTACCACCATTACAATTGAGACTTTCATAATCATTTGGACTTTAAACTAAAATTATATAATTTTAATACAATTTATTCTATTATCTAAAAGTAAAATCATAATCTTAGTTTTCATTGATTTTTCTATGTATGTCTATAAATATTTCGTAAATTATACAAAATATATTCTTTTTGTTTTCTTAGGAATAAAACTTTTAGTTTTTTATTTATATTGATGCTTATAGTCAACTTTAGGAGTCTTTCCGTATTACTTTATCTAAAACAAAGTTGTACAAAATATTCATTCATGCTAAATTTTTGGGTGGAAAGTATTATTCTTATAGAGACATCTATGCACTATAGCTAAACTTTACTTTTTTTATAATTCACGTCTTTTGACTTTAGGCCCTATTCCAATGTAAAGCTATATACATATATTAATACAATTTATTCTATTATATAAAAAAAAAATCATAAACTTGTTTTTTTTTATTACTTTTCTTTTGTGCATGATTTATAAATACCTGACAAATTAAACATAATATATTCTTTCTATTTTTTAAGAATATTTATTTATATATATATATATATATATAGGAATAAAACTTTTAATTCTTGTACGTATAATTTTTTATATTTCTTTTTGAATAATTTTTTAATTTGTATTGATGCGCGTACATAATTTGAGATTCTTTTCTTATTAGTTTGGTTAGACAAAATTGTACTACATTATATTCATATATATTGAATTCGTGGATAGAATATATCATTCTTGGAGAAACATCTACACTACTGCCATTACAACTAAATCTGAGCAACAAACTACAGTTTAATCCTCTGCAATAGGTCAGTGCCTTTGCAGTCATATGTGGCTAATAGATTGTTCAGAGCTTGTATAAATTTGTAAGATAGAATCAGATACGGTTCTGCAAGTCCCTTTTTTAGCTTTATGTTTACTGTAGCTACAGTCTGGGTATGGTTCTGTGTTCTCTCAGGAATCACAGGGGTGATTTTATGAACTTTTATCCTTCATTTAAAGGGCTAATTTCTCCTGGAATTGTTGCAATCCTTAGGTTATTGGGAGCTTTTTATAACAGTTGGTGCATACCCCATGAGAACCCACCCAATCAGTGTAGATAGCAGATGAGATTTGAGCCTCACAAGCTTCCAAAGTAAATTGAAAAAATTGTGGTTTTCTTATTTTATATAAGATTTACATTATCATGTCATAGTAGTGTAATTTGCAAGAAAAATTATTTGCAATTTGTTGGCTTTCAATAATGATTTATTTTGTTGTCTGGGGATTTCAATTGTTTGCAGCACTTCTGATTCAAAGTTACCTATCATATTTGAGCACAATTGAGGCAATGTGGAGAGGTTAATGCACATTACAGCAGGATCTCAGGATTTTGAATAAGCCTGACAGGTAACACAAAAGCTGTAAATGCTGTAGAATGGTAACAAAAATGAATTAAGCTTCCCTGTATATCTTTCTTTCCAGGTTTTTGTTAATTTTTTTGTAACTTTATCTTTGGAATGTTATTAACTTGGATGAGCATGGAAAAGTTGAAGCTCTGGAACATTTTAAATAGCATGTTAGTTCAATATCAATTTGTGACCTTCAGACAATGTGTTTTCCACCATGGACAAGCATTTTGTGCAGGCAAATTTTTGTTACCTATATTTTTCAAGTTTTGCAATATCAATCTTCCTGGTCTTGAAATCTACATTAGGTAGATGCTTTCCACTTTGTCCAGTTTTAATTGGGATTTAGAATTAGTTATACAAGGTAGCATATGCAAGATAAGTCCCAAATTTTAAATTGATTTCTGATGATGGATAGTTTTAATGTGAATATTAAGGTAGTATTTTAAGTAGATAGTTGGCAGAAGTATGGTTATTTTTGTATAATTTCTTATCATAATTTAAGTCTTGTGTTTAACTATTGGTTTGATAAGTGAAATCTAATATAGATGTTGTATTTGTGAAGCTTTTGTTTTATTTTTCAAAAGTATTTGTATTTGAAACTACAACAAATAGTAAATTTAGTTCATATTTGTATGTTGTCTATTTGAAATATTCCAACATATTTGTAAAAAATCATTGTTCATTTACCCAACCCAGCATCCACCCAACCTTACCTTGTTCTTTATATTTTATTACTTTACCCTCACAAAATCTCAATGATTTAAAAGTGCTAAATGTTTATGATAAAATTTATTAGAGTCATCATACACTATTACTCACTTATTTTTTACTTTTTACTTTCTCACTTCTATATTAAAATAGTTCATAATTGGATAATCATAGTAGGGATGAAAATGCTTTATCATTTCTATCTCCTTTCATTGAACATTATTGAGTGTATTCATCAACATTATTTACATGTTTATATTTTAATATAATATGATTGAGCTTATATAAAAGAAAAAAATGGGATTAAATTAAATATGTATTTAATTTTTATATTTATTTTCAACAAATTTTTAGAATTATATTTTTTATTATTTGAAAATTAAATTAAATATAATAAAGTTAATTATTTTAAATGATTTGTTTTCAAATTATATCTATGTATTATTTAAAATTTAAATTCATTTATAGTGAATAAGAATTTTATATAGTTCTTAAATATTTTTAAAATTTATTAATTATTATTAATTTTGACAATAAGGTGTTATCAAGGGGTAGCATCCATTTTGTTACATTTTTGGCATATTCGTCTTTGAAGGCTTGTGATGGATGTGGATGGAAAGTCCTGTAGCCACTTCTTCAACCCTAATAATTTTTGGAGGAGATAATAGGGAAGAGTAGTGGCTTAAGTAGAAATTGAAAGTTTCCATATTGTTCCTCTCAACTTCTCCCTCAAGGCGATGGATTGTCTTAGTGACTCCCTCCTTTTTGCAATCTTGATGTCGCAAATGCCTCCCAAGCTCCCAACATTCGATCTTTTATTGAAGACTTAGATAGCCTCTAGGGTAGGCTTTCTCATTATTTCATTGATGAAGGTGATGGAAGCAAGCTTCCTCCACACTTTTCTTCCAAGGGTTAATACTATGCATGATAAGAACCATTCTAGGATGTGGTGATCATGCACATGGCCATTATCCCATATCTCCTTATCAACTATAAATCTCATTACTTCTTCTATTTCCTTTGTTTCTAGATTGAAGATTCTTCTTATTTGTTTTAATGGATCCTCCCTAAGGCATTGACAATGAAAACTCTAAACTTGGATTATTTTTTCTTTTCTTGAATCTATACAAGAGTTTATTATTGAAAGAGTTTGTCAATTTGAGAAACTAATGGTGTAGGTGAGAGGGGCCAATAGTTGTACATGGTCCAATTGTTGTTATATCACTCGTGCTTATAATATTCAATCTTACCACATATTTATACCATGTATTGTAAATACATAGTCTACATGTAAATAAAAAAATATCCAAATATTGGTCAAGATGGACCCATACTTCAACACATGAGAACCCATGAATGTTATAAAAAAAGCATAAATACATTCATTAACAAGTGAAATAAATAATTTTTTGTTTCAAATAAAATATCATAAATTTCCACTATAAGTGTGTCATTTATAAAATAAGATACTAATTTAATAAAATAAAATACTTATTTAAACAAGTATTGTTATCATAGTGAAAAATATTGTTCATATGTGTGCAACTATTGGGGTAGAAATGTATATGCATTGGAGCATTTAATATTAATAGAACCTGTCCTATTACAAATATAAAAGGTGAACACAATAAATACCTTTTATTTTCCCATGAAATGTGAAGGATTGTCAAAAAAAATTAGTGTTCAACTATTTGTCCATTTTTGTTGGATATAAGCTGTATTTTAACTAATAATGTGTTGTTTTATAACAACAAATAGTTTTTTGTGTTCAACTATTGGTCCATTTGCGTTGGATATAAAAGTTAGAGATAACAAAAAATTATGGTTACCAATAAGTATTTGGCCCATTTAGGTTGCATATAAGTTATATTTTAAATAAAAAATATGATATTCTACAAGAAACAAATGATATTTTGTTGTTCAACTACTAGGGGTACCATGATTGAGTTTCGGTTGAATCTTTGAAAAGTCAAATTTTGGACACTTCTCAATAGATGTGCAGATGTGACAAGTTATGTGGTGAGTCACACCTCCAAACCTTAGTTATAGATAGATAAGAGGCTAGTCCACATTTCATAAAAAATGGAGGTCCTATGATATTTCATGCAACCGCTACATATTCACAAAGTTAGCTCGCATGACTACTAACCCCTCTCCCCTATCATTTATAAGTGTTGGCCATGCTTGCGAAAAATGGATAGCTCTATTTTGGTGCATTAATGCATCCATGTAGCACATAACCTTTTGTCAGAGCGACAAGTTAATCCATTTATCTTGATTATTTGAAATGTCTATACCTTTTGACTATTCTCATGCATAATTTGCTAAGAAATTTGTTGTGCAATTTCCTTCATGATAACAATGGTTGATTGTATAGTTGTACATTTCTTCTAATAGGTGCCAAATTGTTTCTGCTATGTTCTATCTAGTTTTAGTTATGTACTTGATGTATGTAGATTGTCTTAATGCAGATATGTGAATCTCCTTCGATATCCGCCTTTGAAAGTTCTTCCTTTTTCCTTACATATTTGTAGACCATTTAGGAGTGTTGAAAATTGTGCTTCATTGTTGATGCCAATTGGTAGCTTCCTCAAGGCTACCCAGACTAGTTCACTAAAATCATTTATGATTACTATTTTGGCTCTATATATTATGAGGTTGCTTCATGTCACACCATCGATATTCAATTTTAACCTACCTAAAGGGGAATGCCACCATTTGATGTTTGCTTGAGGTGATTTATTTTGTGGTTTGTTGTGAATTCATTTGGAATTTTGAGATTTTCTGACACCTTCAAAATCATGCCATTCCATCTTGTGAAAGGTTTTGGACCCGCTAATTGCAAATTTTCCATTATGACTTCACTCATTCCTTTCTTCATCTTCCTTAATAATGCTTATGTGCTAGATCCATCTCTTTTGAATACTCTTTTATTTTGTTCTTTCCATATTTTTCCAATCACCATGGATGGGATGGTTAGCCATAAACCTTCCCATAGTGAGTTCCTAATTCTTGGCCAACTCATAAAAATATCTTTGATGTCATTTTGTAGTGCTCCATACCAACCTAGTTTCCCACATAACCATTTCCAACATTCACGAGCAACATGGCAATTGGCAGGAAGGTGGCTCACTAACTCTTCACTTGTTTTACACATTACACATCAAGGTGGCCTTGAAATACTAATTGTTTGCATATAATATCTAGTCATAATTCTTTTGTGTAGGGAATTCCATGCAAATGCCCTTATCTTTGAAAGGTTTCATTTGTTCCAATAGAGCTCTATAGGCCATTATGAGCTTTCTTCCATAAGATTTTGTATTGATATGCTATTTTTACTGATTAATTGCTTGATTTTGAACCCATCCATATTAGCTTTTCCTCCTTTTGTTTTATGCGGATATTCCTCTAGATTAGCTTTGATTTAATGTTTGTGTTAACATTAGTTGAAATGAGAAGGTTGTCCATGCTTTTCCACAACCCTAATTGATCATTGCTATTTTCTTGATCCCAAGGCCTTCATTTTCATTTTTCTTGCAAAATGTATCCCATCCTACAAATGAAATGCATTTCATCTCATTGGAGCCTTCCCAAGTGAATTTTTTAAGAGATTTGATTTTGAATTCAAACAAGTTGGGAGATTTGAGCCAATTTGGGGATTTGGAATTTGATTGTGATTCATTTTTCTTTGCTCTATTTTTTTTGGTTGCAATAGTATTTATCTAATTACTTGAACAAGTTATAGAAGGATGTTCTTATTAATTATTATTTTTGTTAGTATACTTATATAAGGTATCTAAGAACCATAAAAAAGGACGATTGAAGCTCATATAATTGATAATCAAAGGCTTCACTAGATTCATTTAGTTTACATTTGTATTTCACAATATACACAAAAAATCCTTCCCTCACAAATTGACTAAACAAAAACTCCATCTCATATATGAATCAATCGACTATATTAACCAAACTAACCCCATTCACACATTTGGAATTGGAAACATTCCACAAAAGAAATCCAAAGTAATAATAAACTATCATATTATTCATATTGTTAATATATGACATACAATAATGTATTGGTTTATGTTTATAAAATGCAAAACCGCTAATAGTCCTTAAAAATGCCATCATTGTTTATCAACCATGCCATACAATCTATCTATCATATTGCCCAATATAACACATATAATCCATAAAATGTAAAGAAGAGAGAGGGAAAATTACATCAGCGATTTTTTTAGTGGCTAATATTCACCAATTGGCTAATAGTTAAAATTTGAGAATCCAAATTTGGTTAATAGTTCAAGTTGTTATGGGACCTAAATCACTACATTTTTACAAAATTTTATTTAGTCTTGTTTAAATCGCCAAAGAATTTATTTTATTAAATTTTTTAACTAAAAAATTCACCACATTATTCAATACATGATTAGATCAAATTCACTTGAATTTTATAAGTTATAGTAGAATCTAAATTAATTTGCCGATAGTATATCATAAATATTAGTTGCTTTAGGGCCAAATTTCAAATCTTTAGTTGCCTCCATTATTTAAAATACAATCTAACACCCCTCATTGTATTTCATGAGGTAAAATATACCTACAATCTGTAATGCTCATGGGGCTTGAAATAAAATAAACTTTGGGCCCCATGAGCATTACAAATTGTAGGTATATTTTACCTTGTGGAATAGAAGAGTGTTGTTAGATTATATTTTAAATAAACAATTGCAACTAAACATTATTGAGTCTACCCATTAAACCCATCGATTGTTTCCACCCTTTGGCCCCTACTTTTGCATGAGAATTATTTTTAAATGGAAGGATTTGCCATTGTACTTAATGAATTTTCCTATTATTTTCCAAGATTCGCCAACATTTTCTACAAAATTTTAGTGATGTAAAAAAATCGCCATTAAAATTACTTTAAAAAAAAAAAAAAAAGGAAAGATTCACCAATAGAAAAATATTTTTTTCCAAAAAAATGATTCGCCAAGATTTTATATATTTTCTTGAGGGGGGGTTTCTAAAAGTTATCATTGAATTGCATAGGCCCTCCCCCTACTCCAAGGAACACTTACATTTCTTACAACTAGCTTCCCACATAGGATGAGATAAGTCAATTGTCATCACCTCTAAGTCTTCTTCACATCAATGAATTTAGCTTCATAAGAAATCTTTACCCCTTTTTCCCGTTTAGTCAATGCCTTGTGTAGGCGACACATGTTCTCACTCAACCCATGAAAATGTCCTAGATGATAGTTGAAAAAAGCTTCAACCTAGTTTTCAATATCCTTGATATTGTCATGTAGTAAGTATGTACCTACGACCAAAGATAGTAGGGTGACAAAGCTCAAAGATTTGGACACATCAAACATAATCCTTCTACCCAAAGATTGGTGTAGATTCAGTATGAATCTTGCCATTGTAAACCTAATCACCACACTAAGGGTACACCATCCATGTTGTTAGCAAGTTCTTAGATTCTCATCATCCATAACCTTAAGTTTAGGTTATCAATCTCCCTCTCTAGATATGATGGGAAGCCTTCCAATGTCTCAGGTCACTAGTCATCCTTGCCTTGCATTTCTTATCATTTAACTAACCTAGACACACTACTCTTACCTTTTCCATCCTTTAAAAAAATCCATAGTAGAGAACACTACTTTTTGCACATTCAAACAAAACAATCTAGTAGAGAACGCTACTTTTTGTGAATACAAACAAAACAACCTTATCATTACATCAAAACATAAAAAACTCACTATGAACACCATATCTAATCAACATACATCATAACAATAATGCGGCTCATTCCAAATCTAGAGCATATCACTCCATAAGAACTCCTTGCCGCACTTGGTATGCCACCTATTCTAGCTTCACATGGACACACAATCATCCCACAAACCAACCATTCATTAGAAAAAAATAAAATTAATTATTTATAAAGTTAAATTTAGTGTTGCCTACTCCAAATATAGAGCATATCACCCCACAATAACTCCCTCCCACACTTGGTATACCACCTATTCTATCTTCACATGAACACACAAACTAACTTTTTATTAGTCAAAACATAATTAATTATTTATAAAGTTTAATTTACTATAATAAAAGACCACATCTTTAAAGATAGATCAGATCCTTATGAATTTATTTTCATAATTATAAATATAATAAATTTAAAATTAAAATTCAATTTAAACCAAAAAAAAATTATTTCTGAACTTTATAATTACCTTAACAATACAAAAGATTAAACCATGGAGGGAAGATCCTCGTTTGAAAACTTTGTAATTATATAGGACGACGAGTCGTGGCTTTGTATCACTGTTCTGTAAGCACTCAATAAAATTCTGTAAATAGAATTGGAACTAAAACAGGAAGATTTCCCTACATGATGTTGCATGGCAGCAAAAATCTGAAACAAGGGTTGTTAGGCCCTTACCTGTGGGACGCTCTGACGACACGTGAACTAAATGGAATATTACAATGGAAGGAGGGGGTAACCCCAAAATATTTCAGAGACATTGGACAAGACCAACAGGAAATCTAAATAAGTAAAAAAAACGAAAATAAAGTTGGCAGAAAATTACAGGGATACTATAGTTGCAGAGCTCGTTCTCAATCACGCCTTGGGTTTCTTATATATAATACAATCCAAGTGGGTATAGCTCTGGTTTATTTAGTTGGGTTTTTCCTTAATCGTGATTTGGAGTTTTGCGTTGACACCTAACATAACAGTTTTCAAATTGCTGTATTTGATACCATATAGAAGCTTGGGGGTGTATTGTTTAAAATATAAAAAGCTTGGCACATAAGTGTTTTGGATATCAAAATCATTTCAGAATCTCTCTTCCCAATGCCAATGTGTTTCTTCAGTAGACGTACAAAATAAGAAAATGATCTGATTCTGCTAACTCTGCAATCCTTTGCAATTTTAGTATCTTTAGTTCCTCAATCTGATGATGGATCATTTGGTGTGATCCCGAAGTGTTGATGCAAACCAAAAAAATACAGTTATTTTAAGAAGCTTTTCTCACTTTCTCACATGGACTGTGAAAACCCAGTGTTCTTAAAAGAATATAATATATTGAAACTTCTGATCTATTTGGCTTGATGAATTATGCTAAGGTGCATTTCATACATTCTTACTTCCAAATTCAAAATTGTCGTTCAAGACACCCTGAACTTTAAAAAGTACTTTTTAACTTGTCTTTTGAAATAAGTATATTTTTTTTTCTTTTTGAACAATTTACACTTAGTTCTCACTATGCAACTATGAAAGAACTTAGTGAAGGGCTTATAAGTTGTTTTCCTGGTTAAAACTTTGGTTCTTATGGGGTTTTGTGGGTCATTGATAGTGTCTACAAAAACTTGAGGCATTCTCTATGTGGATGGCAAGCGTATTAGTCCTTTATAAATTTTGTGTATATAAAAGCCAAAGAACCAAGAAGGAAATAGGTGAGAGCTATAGCTGAAATCATACTGGCCACTGCTACTGAAAATCCAAGCTACAATCATGGCGTAGTGTGAAGCAATAGAATAATTGGTTTCTAGATATGCGAAATTTATAATTTATTTTTGTCATTCATCAATTATGCACATTGCAAATGTTTCACACGTCATAAATGTCGTAGAAGATGACAGGGACTTGACAATGTCTCGAGAATAAGAGACATCATATTTCCAAAGTCCATTATAGTGTTTGAAAGTGCTTCTGGATATAACTGTGCAGTAGTTTTTAGTATCCATGTTCCAGATCACATTCCATAATTCAAAGTTTTTTCTCATTCTGATAATGGTTCATAGAGTGTGATCTGAAGTGTTGATACTAAAAACTACTACTTTATTATATCCAGAAACACTCTCAAACAATGTCTCAAGAAGCCAACGGGCAATTCAACTTGCAATTGACAATGCCTTAACAAGATAAACAGTGAGTGAACATGCAACTGGTTATCATGGAGAAATTTTTGGTAGTTTAAATATGTGGTTGGCAATGCAAAATCTGTTTCGCCAGAAGAAATGTGAAGTGTGAGCTTCAGGTCAAGTTTCTTGCAACCAGGGTTTCTGTTGGCAAGCTTTCTTCTCTCCCCTTCCCTTGCATTAGACACACTCCTAACAGCTGATATTGTCATTCTTCCAACTTCCAAGTACCAATTTAACAAAGCGGCAATTCTCATGTCCTAGTGTCAATGTCAACACTGTTTAAAAGCCTAAAAGTATCTGCATTCATAGTATACAACTTGTCTGGAATACACATTGCACCTGGATTCTCTAAAGAATTTCAACTTATCTCCATATTTCTTGCAGATGGGTGCATACTCATAGGTTTTTGGGAGCATCTTCAGCCATCATCGAAAAGATAGTTCCTGATAGGATTAAAATTTTAAAAGATTAGAAAAGAGGGTAGAACAATAGAATAGAGAACATTATGAGCATCTCCTGGCAATGGAACTGGAATAGGTATTACTGGGAATGGATAGCAAGAGCATTGAATGATATTATTAGTAATGCCAAGGCATTCATCATTTGTGGATCAGAACCTCCTAAATCGGTCTGGGTGGCTTGGCAAGAAGCTTCAAATTGGTAATTACATTCAAAGGAATTATAGATGATTTCATTTGCCCATTTGAAGCTAGCCTGTCATGGAATCACATGGTGGAAGTGTTACCAAGATGTGTTGTGATTGAGAGAAGAACAAATGGAAACAAAATGGGAGGAATTCATACGATTATATCACAATTCTAGCCAAACAGCTGTGAAGAAGATATATTAAATATTGTGATTTTATTTTGATGTAAAAGCAAGGACAAACTCTGAAAGTAAGAACTATGGAATTTCAATAGCAAGATATAGGGAATCTTTCAAGATTGATAAAGATAAGATGATAAAATGCTTGGGAGGAATTTCTTAGTCATATTAAGAGACAAGTTTTACCCTTCAAGCTAAAGAGGGTTGATAAGGCATGCATGCAACATTAGATTTTCCCTGCACCTATTGTGAGTAGAGGGACTTTCTCTTTTTAGTCAAGCCAAGGGTGGTACCTGTGTCAATAGTAGCATTGAGGTTGGCTTCCTTGATTTGCTTCCCTTTTTTTGTCAGTACCATTGAAGCTTGCATCTTGGCCAACAATGCTTGTCTAAAACAACATCCATCTTTGTATTTTTGTCACTTTTATGAAGATTTCGCCATTAACTAGTGTGCTTTCATGGTTTTTTTTATCTAGATTATGTTTCTTGTTGGCACAAAAATCAGTGCATGATCAAGCAATGCATCAAGAAAAATAAATAAAATTTGGCAGGTTCAAAAGACTGACCATGAGAGAGCTAGCAAAAAATGCACAAGCCAACACAAAACTGATTTGAGCAAATTGCAGAAGGAAGCTATGGTGCTGCACAAAAAGCAGAGAATGCTACTCTGTGTGGAAGGTCAGGGAGTCAGATTGTATGAGAGAGCAAAATAGTCCTATACCATGTTGAGATGTGTGAAGGAATGCTTGTGTGGTAGGACCTAATCACATATGTTGGACTGTATGAGATATGTGACAGAAATCTAGCACAGCTACTTGGTGGGCATCAAAAGAATCTTATATAAATTATCACTGATCCTAAAGAAACTTAATAGATTTTTATTGTAACAATTGTGCGTAGGGATAGATTGGTGGTCTCATAAGTGAGACTTTTAATTGATTTGTACAAGATATTGACACCCAATGTGGGATAATCTAACTATGGTTCTCTGTGCTATTTTGTGGTCCGCTATGTTGATAACCGTTGATTTCATTGTGCCTATAAGCTTGTGCTTTATGAATTTTTCCCCTAGTCCTTTGCTTTTTCCCTGTATGTATTTCTAGATCTAATGTGGTCATCCAATTTTGCCAAGGATGATTCGAGTCTGTTGCCTTTTGCCTGCACACTTTTGTTCTAATTCATTGTTGACTTGCTATTGGCCATTACCATCCACTTAAGTGGGCCTCTATTCATATAAAAGGGATTGGGCATTTAAAATTTTGTTTTGAGCACCAATCATATGTAGTTGCATATCTTTTCTATGCTCCATGATGAAACAACTAAAGATATAAGCCTACACTGTGGGTTTGGTTGTTTTGCCCCTCACCATTGATTGTGTGTTAATCAATGCACTTTGTTGGATTACCCTTCAAGGATGGAGCTAGAAGTAAGTGCTTGACACTAAATTGGGTGTCTCATTCTTATTGGTTGAAGGCAAGTACATGAGCACCCATGTAGGCTTGCATCATAAAGAATCAATCGTAACTTGTCAAGTGGTCCAATGATTTAAGTTTGTTGGGTTTGCTTTGTTGATTTGATGGAACTTCAAGTGGATTCTACACTATGGTTACAAAACTATGTTTTTTTGTTTTCCATTTGGGCGCCCTTGGCTACCTGGGGCGCCTTTCTTGCCCAGACTTAGTCATTTTTTGAAATTTTCAACTTTCCACTTTGACTTTTACGTTCTGCACAATTTTACCTCTCCATTCCATCTGCAATATCTGGTGCTTGACAAATCTGATGAACTCACTAATGGATCCACTGGAAAGCTTGCTCAAATCTGAAGAAAATTCATTAGAGGCAACAAACCCTAATTTTGACTTCTAAATTCCCAAAAGCTTGGGCGCCCCTAGCTACCTGGGGCACCCATGATCACCAAATAGCCATTTTTATTTGATTTTCAACCTTCAAACTTGATCTCCCATGCTCTGTCCTTCGTTTGATTTGCAATTGTTGGTGATAGACGAATCTGATGATTGAGCTGAGACATCCACTGGATAGTTGGCAAAATTCCGAAGACAATGATCATATTTGCAAACCCTAAACTCCGAATTAGGTCCTCCAAAACCCTAGGCGCTCTTGGCTAGCTGGGGCGCCCAAAGATCCCAGAGATAGAATATTTTTTGATGTTTCCACAATTTCTATTTTGCTTCTTGATGAAACTCCTCTATTCGATCTGAGATTTCGGTTGATAGCTTGATCCGATGGACCTGTTGTTGGATTCATTGCGGAGCGGAAAGAATTATGAGCAAGACACCTTAGAAACACAAACCCTAATTCCATCTTTTGACACCTTGAAAGGCTGGGCGCCATAGGCAGGGGCGCCTTTACTCTCCAGTGTTAGTTTTTTATTTGTAATTTTCAACTTTCTCCCTCGTTCCTCGCGTTCTCCGCTTCGTACTCGGCAACCGGGGTTGAAAAATATTCTAAGGCATGAATGGCTAGGTGCCTAGACTGAGCCGGGGCACCTAGCATCTCCATACTTAGTCAAATTTTCTCAGTTTTCAAGATTCTTCAACCTCCTTCCTTTGTTCTTCCTTCCTCAAGCATCTTTTGCCGTTTCTCGATTTGTGCAGTGCTTGAGTTGAATCTGACACGTGGCAATTGTGCAACCTCTATTAATGACCTAGGAGCTCCTACTTTAGCTTATGAAAAAGTAGAATAGACCCATTAGAGAAAAACTAATCTTTTGACAATTCTGACCGAACCAGCCTAATGAGGAAGTATTTTAAGCCAATCAAAATCAGTTTGAACCCCTAGAGTTAGACATTCTATTTTTTAGAAAATTTTGCCAGCATCCATTTGAGAAGAAACCCAAAAAAAGTCTATTTTCAAAAACTTTCTATTTTTAGAAAATTTCCTAACATTTAGGGCCGAAAAACTGAGATCTGGGTTTTGTAGACAAGGTTGCTCTGAGCGGACCCAAATCCTCAGATTTTGAAAATTTTGAGTTTTTGAGTACCATGCACGACATGCAAGTTTTCATTTTATGACCTTTTTGACAGTGTTTTTACAAGATTTTTGACCATTTCTTCAAAATGCCTAAGTGTAGCAAAAAATTTAATTTGGGGTACAACACAAACCGATCAACAAAAGCCTATCATATGTCAATGTCAATGCACTTTTCTTAACTACTAACTATAAGAAAGTGTTGGATTTAGGCATCCCTTGAATATTCCAATTTTTTTTCAAGAAAGACATGAGGTGTCCCCTCCACTTTGGTTAACACCTGATATGCCTCTTTGACAATTACACCATCATAAGACATGAGGTGTCCCCTCCACTTTGGTTAACACCTGATAAGCCTCATTGACGATTACACCACCATAAGAACTCTGATTATAGATTAAATAACCATTCCTTTCTAGAATTGGAGTGGGCCATTTGTTGAACAAAAAATTTAAGAAAATAGTTTTTTTAAGATGATCTATTTGCTCCATCAAAGATACCCAACATCACTCCCCAAATATAATATTTCATCTTATAGCCATGCAAATCTTGTCATTGATTACCCAACTCTTTAAGCTCTTCTATTTGAGACAAGGGGGATTCTAGAAGCCAAGTGTCATCCCAAAAATCATGTACCTCCCTATTTCGGACTTTCAATCTTAGATCTTTCATTAGCTAACTCCTACAAGACTTTAGAATGTTACAAATCATTGAACTACATGGTAGACCATCATATGTAAAGAGTATGCGTTCCATCCAACTATCCACATATTTTGAGTGGATAACTCTACTCCACAATTTATCCTTTTCAATACACATCCTCCATACTAGCTTCATTGCCAAGGTCTTATTCGTCCTTTGTCATTTCTGAAATCCTAATCCTCCCAGATTCCTTTCTAAACAAACTTGATCCCAGCTCAACAAAAATAATTCCCATTTGTCTTCCACTCCACCCCATAAGAACTTATTTTGAATATTTGAAATTGATTTTGCAATCTTCCCTGGAATTTGGAAAATAGACATAACATACATTAGGACATCTACTAAAGAAGACTTGATCAACTGAATTCTTCTTGCCATAGAGAGCCATCTTCCTTTCTAAGAAGACAATTTACTCTGAACTCTTCCTATTGCAGCCTTCCATTCCTCCACCAACGCTTTTTTGTCTAGAAGGGGCATGAATAAATATGCACTCAAAAGAAGTACAACCTCAAAGCCAAAAATATTTTGAATGAGATGCACATCAGCAATCCCCTTCTTTACGAAGTAAATCTTAGATATGCTTGCATTAGATTTTTTCCCTGCTGCTTTTTCATAACAATCTACCACTCTTGAATGCTAAGAATTCCCTAATAGTAGCTTCTCCAAACAAAAGGGTGTTATTCACAAATTGAAGGTGAGAAACATTATCTGCCCTTGAGGAAATGTTTAACCCTATAATTTTCTTTTCACATGCCTTTGCTTGTATTTCTCTTCCTAACACTTCAGCCACTATAATGAACAAAAAGTGAACAATGGCTCCCCTTGCCTTAATCCATTCTTAGCCTTGAAAAATCTAGATGGGATCCTACTGATAAGAACTGAAAAGGAACCTTTAGAAACACAACTTATCACCAAATCAATCCAATCTTGTGTGAAACCAAATTTTCTAGGATATTCTTGAGAAACACCCAAGGCACCTAGTCATAAGCTTTGTTCATATCTAGCTTTAGTAGCACCATCAAGCCCCCTCGGTCCCCTACTTCCCTCTTGCATTTGAAAAAGCATACTCCCTCATGAGCAATGATTATCCCATCCAAAATCTACATGCCTGCGACAAAGCCAGTTTGCTCCTTTGAAATGATGCTATTAATACATGCTCTTAATCTCAAGGCCAATAACTTTTTCACAATTTTGTAAATAGAATTACAAAGAGTGACAGGTCTGTTGGAATGTTTGTCATTGATGTCAAAAGGTGTGAAGATGAATTTGTCTAAGAAATTCTTGTCATTGATGTCAAAGGAATAATATGCAAAGCTTTTATGAATGGCCGACTTCATAGATGGTGAGATGTTTATGCAAAGACTGAATCTGAAATGAAGCTGATTTCATGTTATGACAGCACTCTAATGTATTATGCTGCCCTGTTTTGCCTTGGTTTTTTTTTGTGATTTGTTTTGTGTTTTTTGTAATGTATTTGATGATTTGCAAATGGAAATAAAGTGCAGAAATAACAATAACTTGCAGCAATAAAATACTCAGAAATTTCACTATTTCCCAATGTTGCAACAAGCAGAAAATTCCAAATTTGTATTACATTCAAAATATCAAGATTTCCTCTATTACAATAGCAACCCAATTCATAAAATATCATTACATATCTAGAACCAACATACCCAAAAAATGTTTGCAACTTTGACAAGGTGTTGTAGTAGAAACCAGCAAACTGGAAGTGAGAAAATGGTGGATTTGGCCTTCGTAAATCGCTCTCCACTCCCGATGAAGTTGTTGAGTACTTCTTAGCCCTCCAAAATGTCTCCCTCCAATCCAACTTGACAAATGGAATCTGAAATGTAAAGCTCTGATGACTGAAGAAGAGAAGAAATGAATCCAATGTAGCCCAATTGTGATCTCTGTATGAAACCACCAATATATTCTCCAGACTGTATCTCTCAACAGCGTAGAGAATGTTGCTTGCAAGGGATTTCGTCCTCACAAACCCCCAGAAGAATGAACTCCTCCAAGAACAAACTCAATATTCAATCCAGCATAAGAGAAAAATGAACTCCAAGAGCCCTTTTATAGCTCTCTCCAAAACTCATGACCCCCTCTAGGGAAATAAAATGATTTTACTTTAAGATTACAAAGTACCCTTATGACTCCCTAGGCGCCCATCCTAAGTTACACATTATTTACTTTATATTTTCCCCTTATGTCTCCCATGGCCCCTTTAATAAAGTAACTTTATTAAATAACATTAGTTAAATATTTAATTTAACTTTAATAACTTTATGTTATTTTAAAATAATTGCACCGAACCAATTAAACATTAAAATATGGGTATCAACTGCTCTCACCGGAACTACTAAAAATAGCAAGATAACAACCGACTCCGTTGGTGCTCGAAACTGACTTACTAAAAATAGTATGGAAGAAACTCTGAAAACACTCTAGAAAAGGGCAATACACAACTCCCAACCACACCATGCTAGATAAACGGTCACCAAAGTTCCCTAACCAAACTCCACTAGCCTATAGGAACGACTGAATAGGCTAACTCTGCCACAACTGCTGAATAGGCTAGAAGGGGACATTACATCAAGTATGGCTGATCCTCATATAAAAATGTGGAGTTAAACTTGTGTTTAATCAGTTGAAAGCTGGCCAACTTAGGAGAATATCAAACATGCTTAGACAAGTATAACCAAATGAAATCATATATACTAATAATAAGGGAGCAGCCATATGAAGAAACTTAAGAAGCAACGAGTTAGCAAAGGAAAAAATTGCAATATACAATATATGGCAGCAATTTATATGTTGAGAGGAGCAGATACATTTTAAAGCCTATACTAAAGCAGCAGAAATATAAGAGCAGCATGTTTTATTCAAAATACAAATTATGAAGTGATACAAATTTGAAATGATGTGCTATAAGACAAAAAGTCATTCATATAAGACAAAATTCATACAAGACAAAATGGAGCGATTCATTTAATAAGACAAAAGTCCTATTCACACCAAAAAAAAGATAGGTGGTACGATTTATAAAGGACAGCGATTCTATTAAAAGACAACAAACAACTAATATAAAATGAGATTACCTTTGTTAAAGAAAGCTGCGATCATTATAAAGGAAACAAAAAATTCAAAAAGGTGCGACTCAAAATATGGACACATTCCTTAGCAAATGGAGTGATTAAAGTTAAATAATAAAAGAAGATTTGTATAAGGAAGGCTGCGGTTAAGTTTGTAAAGGACAACAATTAATTTTGAAGAGACATGATCCATGTGTAAAGGTATGTCTATTATTAAGAGTCACACATTTTCAAAGGGCATCTCCCCTTGCATGATATAAACTAGCACTTGCACCAGGAGGGGTGCAAGGGTTACGCCGATAGAGAATTATTTGTCTATTAATAAATTGAAGGAAACATTTGTGTAAGTTCATTTTTGAGAAATAAATTATAGTAACAAGAAGAAAATAGAAATACCAGTTTTGAAACCAAACTAAGCACATAAACATGTTGTGCTAGAAGATTGGGAGCTAAATTGTAAGACACGGTATCTATTAACAAGCTGATTGATAAGAAAAACTAATGAGGGTAGACACTTTCATAGTCTGGAACTAAATTATATCGATGAACATTAAAGAAATATCTACCACAACGCTCCCATAATTGATCTTATTGCAATTATACAATTGAATCTGATTTACAAAACCCTACCAAAGCAAATAATCAATCTTGCTACAACTGCAGATTTTTGCAGCCTTTAAACAAAACAGAGAGAAGCATGACAGTGCCGCTGCAATAACAAACTTTATTGGCCCCATAGATACAGACAACTTCATTCCGATATCTACAATCAGAGATCATTAGGGGATGTTCTGCATAGCTCCAAACAACTTCATTTATAGTTGCAAGATAGCAGTTCAACACTATAGTCAGTAGGAAAGGTGGTGAATATAAGATAAAGATAAGATAAACCCACAAATTGAAGATTTTGAAGAGCTACTGCACTAAATATTTGAACCACTGTCGTTGACATATTTATAAAAATAGAACTACCCTCAAGGGCATAGTACTGTAAAATGGTCCCACTCAATCTTCTCCATAGCTATTATAAGCGATAGATAAAAGAGACATCTGAGAGGAAGCCTACAAATTACGGAAGCTGCTTAGAATGAAATAAAACACAAAAAAAATGATCCACCAGCATAGAGATGCCAAAAAAACACACTGAAACCATGGCAAGTGACTTACCTCAAGGTTTTACACAATTTGTGTCATGCTGTGAACAAGCCTGATAAGAAAAAGGACAGTTCATAGGAAAAACTGATAAGAAAAAGGACAGTTTGTAGGAAAAATATTACAAAACCCTACGCAAAGCAAAAAAATTCTGAGACGAACCAAAACCAATCTCCCTACAGCTGTTGATTTCAGTGTATGGTTCAGGTTGGAGTTCTTAGTTTGCTTTGTCTTTTCATGAACACTGATTTCATTTGTATTTCTGAGATTAAGAGGTCTGAGTGTAATTCTGGCAGATTGTATCTTGTAAATGAGAGTAGTCATCCTGCAAACAGAAAAGTTATGTGAAAAATACCTCTACTTTGCATTCTTCTACAAGAGGACGGTGGGTGTCATTTATAAAAAAACTGCAAAATTCATGATCTACCTACTTATGATAGGGGGAAAGATATTCAGGTTATCAATTTGTTGATAGCAGGTTGAGAAAACACAGAAATTTGTTCATTGAAATTTGTTTCCATCTCAGAATGAGCTTGCAGCTTTTTTAAATGTTTCTTACTAGCGATTTTCTTAATTTGATCTTGAATCACCTTGTTTGGTACTTTGTTGAGTATACATATAGAAAGTTGATTCGTTGTAAAGTAAATTGGGCAAAAGGTGCCAAACATATCTGAATTCAATACCGAATATCAACATTTAAGGCAAAGTTAAATATTATATATAATTTAACTAAATTAGCTACAGTATTATCTGGATAATTTAGATGGCATATTAACAAGTTAAAATAACATAGCAATCTTTCGCACCATTATAATGGCAGATATAGGCAGTGACCATGACTAGAACAACTGTAAAAAGCTTCCAAAATGCAGCCTGATCCATCACATGAGGAAGAAGTTTTGGCATGTTATCACCACGAAACATTTTGGCAATTGTAATACCAATATTAATCAGCACAAAAACAACAGCCAATGACACTGATAATGCTAAAGTAAATCTCAAGTTATCTGCAATCATAACGGAGAGAGAGATTATCCAACAATTGCAAAAACTGAGAGAGCAAACTGCTTTCCCTCTAACTCTAATTGAACCGATATAAATCAAAACTTGAAAAACAAGGACAAGAAACATATTTAAATTTTTTCCTTGAACCTATGTACCAGAAGATTTGCAATCAGATAATTTACAAATCAAACTTTGAGCAAGGATTTACAGCTGACGGTTTTTCAATGTGTTTCTTCAATGATTTGGGGTTTGAGCAGAAGATATGCACATTAATTGTTTGTCGAAATTCCTTTAGAAGTTCTACTAGGTTGAGTTGCTAAAAAACCGCCTTGGCCCGAGGCAATCGAATCTATTGATTGCTAGAGGTATGTATATCAACAGTTTTGTAAAATTTATGTGAGGATAATTTAAAAGATAATTTAGTATGCAATTACGTGCTGGAGAATTAAGCATAGCAACCCTGGAACAAAATTCCTATCAGCTTCTTTTTGGTGAAGATCAGGACTCATGTGATAGCCTATCTTTATTAGGACCTAACAATCTTTATTTTCTAGAGCCACAATACCTAGTCTTACATCTTGAAGAATGATTGCAAAAATAACCTGAGTGCCTGCAAATACAGAAAGTCTAACCTTTTCAGCTCTGCAGATCCTTATTGTTCTTGGAGTTGGCTTCAATAGTTGCCTTGACTGAAGTAATAAATAATGGTATTTGTGATTGGTTTAGATATCCAATTCTTTGATATTGGAATCAGATGATAAGTTCCCAATTTTATACAAAATCAAAGAAAACAAGGATTTGTACCATAGCCACCTCTAAACACCAGTAACTGCGATGAGCATCTATCCCATTACACATTCATTTTCTCAAGATATAGTCATACCTTTATTTTTGTTACTGTACGTTGATTCAAATGGAAATACAGCCACCATATCCTAACACCACATCTCTAGGTGACTTGGATTTACAGTGATAAACAAGGCATACATCAGATGTCTAAGAATATTCGCACAATTATTTTGGTGAGCAGTTGCAAAATTGCTGCTTTCAGTTAGAAGAAATATTAGGTTGATTTTGACTTGATAATACTTAGATCTAAAATGCAAACACTGGCTTATTTCGATGCCCTAGTCCAAAGCATTTCTGCCAATGGGTTCTCAAACTACCCGTTAATAAGCTATTCCTTACAATACATCTAGATTGATGTTTATGTTATTGAAACTACATACTCATTTTCAACTCCAAGAACCAGACAAGTTGATCACAATCTTTGAGATTTTGCACAAGATAGCTCTAGGTTTAAAAACCCATGATGGTAAGAAGCAGGGTATGCAGCATTCAAACTAGACCCACTATAGTTAAAAGTACCTTTTTCCCATATACCAACTTAACCAATCATGTTAAAGAGCATTTCCTTCTGACCAGCAAAATGCCCATTTTGATTAAAAAGTTAAAACTGATACAACATGAACTAGATAGCCCATGCCAGATTACCTCATCAGGGTAAAACTGTGTCTGCCCAAATTATATTAAACAAAAAGTAGAGGCAAAATTAATAAGCAGTTTGTTAACAGACTTCTACCATTGGCCCCAATGGGGCTGATGTTGATGTGGCTATTGTTGCATTCCACCAGAGGGGTTACTGCTACTAGTCCCCCCAGTGCTATTGGAGGCGATCATATTATAAGGCATTATATGAGCATACATAACTCCGCTAGAGGGCTGTCCATAAGCCACTGCTTGTTGTTGCATAAATTAAGGCACAAATTGGACCAAATGACATAAGGATTAACATTTACATCAGATTAATACTTTGATCCAATTTTTAATGCTTAGTGATAGAAAAAGAAAAGCATTCTCTTATGCAAGAACTTGTTGATGACTTAAAAGGGGAATACTTGGGGAACAAGTAGAGAAAGCAACCCTGTACATTTGGTAATGTGTTGAACAATAAAATGATAAGATACTATATCCAGTTTTATAATTTCTGGTAAATTTACTCGTCAACGTGAAATTTTGACTTGATCAATGGCGCTCTATTGAAAACACAGATACAGATGCAACTTCTCAGGGAAATGAGATCAGAGGCCTTCGCAAAACATAACCAAAACCAAACAAAGTAAATATACCTGATGCCCACCTGTTCTTTCTATTGTATTCAGCTGATTTTGGGTATTCAAGGAACACTATACAATCAAAGAGGCATGGATGGAACTTTTTTCATCTTTCTAAAAACACCCAATACTGAAAAACTTGATTAGGGCTTTCATAATATTGTGTAGGATCTGTATAATGAGACAAACATAAACAAGGCGCCATTTCCCTCCATAGAGGCCTCGACAATTCCTCTTGCAGGGCAGAGATTGGATACCTGATGGCACGCAAGTGGTGGGGGAAGGGGGTCGCCTCTGAAGCCGTCAAATTGTGTCTCTCCACCGCCTTCACTGACATGCAGGGTTTGGAGTGCATCGAAGGTCTAGTGGAGCTGGAAAACGTGGCTTCTCAGAAAGTCTTGGAGAAGGCCGGATTTGTGAAGTGATTTATGATGTATTTGATCTAGTTGTTGATTGAAGAGAGTGTTAATAGCAGCGACACCATTGTGAGTCATTTATGGCACCACTTTCGCAAGAAAATCTGATACGATTTTATAGCTATTAAGATTTCGTGGAAGATTGCATATTAAATATCAACTCTGTCGGCAAAAAATGGTGACTGAAAATCATAACTACCAGCGGAAGAAACATTGTATTCTGGCGAAAAAAAGGTTGTATATCGGCGTGAGATAGGTTTCAGCTGAAAGTTCATTGTATATATAGCCTATAGGCTAAAGAAGAATGGTTTGAAGGTTTTGAAGGAAACAATTCAATATATAATATGTGAATAAAGGAGCAGATTTGAACAGAGAAAAAGGCAGAAAATATGAAGTGTGTTTCAGATTCATTCTAAAATATATAAGCAGCCCATAGATGTAGAATAAAGGCAGCTTTATAAGAGTTTAAGGCAGAGTTATAGAGAGGAATAAGTGCAGGTTGACGAGCAGATTGAAAAAGTAATTTAAAGCAGATTATAAGGCAAAAATCCGTGTGAAGATATTGGTATAAATATGACCAGTTTTGTGAAAGGAATTGGTGCATGATTTGGATTAGATTAGTGGAAGAAGAAAGGACATTGTTGTGATCAGAATTGTGAAAGGAAAGAAGACATTGTTAGTGATTAGATTTGGAAGGAAAATTGTGATTTAAGTTTGGATCAGATTTGTGTTTGAATCATATTTGTGGTTGAATCAAATTTGAGTCTGAATCAAGATTGAGTTTGGATCCGATTTAAGATTGGATCAGATGTGGTGAAGGAATTAATTATATCAGCTTTGAAGAATTAAAAGGGTCGAAGCCTATCTATTGAGGTTGGAGCCTCTTGCTGGGTTGGAGCTCAATTTGTGTGTGGGAGTTGGAGCCTATCAAATAGAGGTTGGAGCCTACAGGAAGAAGGAGATTAAACTATACTATATAAGCAATATTGTGCCGTGGTTTTCTCTCGAAAGGGTTTCCATGTAAATTGTGTGTTCTCATTGTGTTCCTAATTTCTCTATCTTACTTGAATGATTTTAATTGTGATTGGTTGAGTTTTGAAAAAAGAAAAGGATTGTTTGATACTAATTCACCTTCCTGCCCACCCCTCCCTCTCAGTATCACCTTGTGCTCAACAAAGTCTATATGCATCAAAGAATGTGACATTGTTGATTTTGGGATTAGTGCTAAGAAGGTAGTATTCCACCCTCTCAGCATAGCCTTTCACCTTTTTCCTCTTTCACTGTGTCCACACATCTTCTACCACAATATGCCAAAATCTAAAAAGAAACCTAGCTTGGAACCTATCTGGTCCTATGCTTTCCTAGACCTAAGAGAGAAAGTGGCCACCTTGACCTCATCAAGAGAGAATGGTTTCATCAACTCCTCATTCTGCTCATCCATGATAAGTCTAGGAATAATAATCAATAATATTTCTTGAGTTGCATGATCAATCTCCACCTCCTTCATAAGTAGCTGAGAAAAGAACGATTCCTCTTTTTCCTTTGTAACTTTTCCCCTCAACAGAAGAATGATATTTTCTATTCTATTATCTTGCCACTTAACAATAGTGGAAAGATGGAAAAACTTGGTATTCTTATTGAACAAAGTGTAACTATACAATAATATATGTTGATCTTAATGCAACCAAATTCAATAACAAATGATAGGTCATAAATGGAAATAGAAATCAGCTGTAAAGTAGATGTACACTTTAACACGAATTTATGTGGAGAAACTCTTTCAGAAAAAAACTCCATACCCAAATAGACCCAAGCCTACATTAATGATAAAATAAGTTAAAATACATCAACTTATCCCTCTTAACTTCAACAACATAACAGTTCTTGAATGACTTGCAAAATAACACAATCCTACTACCATCTCAAGGCACTAATGTATAGGAGAGATGAATACAAGATACCATGAATGGTATTCCAAAACGAGTGGTCAATGTTGGCATATGGCTTCTAGTGATGTCATTGATGGTAACTGAAGTCATTTCCATGGTCCGTAGATCAGTATCTAGTCATACCGGCAGATAAAGTGAAATACTATGTGTTACCGACAAAACACTTGAAGAACAGGGTATCCGGTCAGTCAGTTAATCTTTCTACTTCACTGGATCATCATTTTGAGTTGTGGATCCCCGAAATTGTTTGTTGAGCATGTATGTTATCTTATTACTGAATTTTGTGGCGTTGCATTAGTTGTTGTACGAGCTTGGAGGTCCGGTAGGATGTTTTCTATCTATTTGCTCATTGTAGCTGACTCAGTGAATGTGGCGCGTTGTGGATGTGTAAAGTAAAATTATTTAAAATGTTTTTATGTTCAAATATTTAATTATGGGTCCTAGCTATAGTCTAGCCGACTTGTATGGGTGTGCATTAAAATTGTTCATGATTTGGGCCGACAGATGATAATATTTCCAAGTTTTATTAAGGCCAACCTATAGCGACTTGATTTCTAGATGCGGATATATATAAGAGATTCGATATATCATTTGCAATGTGAAGAAAGAAGTGTGGTGGTATGTTGCGATCATTAGGAAGAGCGATTAGGCGATTATTTACAGTTTCACTTGTGCATTAAGACTTTTGTAGAGCGAGTTGTGCAGAGCAGTGCATAATTGTTGAATTAGTCAGAAGGACAAAAGATTATCTACAAAGCTTAACTGGAACTGTAATCAGGCATTGTAGATGCTATTTCATTAGTTCACTTTTTGGATCCATTCCAAATCATTGTAGGGCAGTGAGCCCATCCTTTTTCAGTAGTGAGCTCTAGGTAGTGAGCCTAAATGCAAGTGCATTCCCATTTTGTACTTTTCATTTTGGGTATACTCATATTCTATTGTGGATTGGCCATCCACCGTGGTTTTTCCCTTAACAGGGTTTCCACGTAAAAAATCTTGGGGTTCTCTGTCTCTCTGATGTGTTAATTGTTTATGGTTAATTGCTTATTCATCAAATCTGAGATTAAGTTAAGTAAAGTTTGAAAAGTTTATTATTTTGTGACAACTGATTCACCCCCCCCCCCCCCCCCCCTCTCAGTTGTCTGTCCTTGTTTTGCCAACAATTGGTATCAGAGCTAGTTCCTCAGAAAAATTCTTACAGCTTGAGGAGATCTTGGAAAGTGTTTCTCAATGGATACAAGCAGTCTTCAACAACAACTTATGGTGGCCCTTGATGATCTTGACCAAATAAAATCTGAGAACCAGGAATTGCAAGAAAATCTTGAGAATGCAAAAAAGTTCATTCAGTCACTAAAAGACAAAATCAATGAATCAAGGAAGAAAAGAAAGGAATTATGTGGTCAGCTCAAACAAAAGAACAAAAGCATGGAAGATGAACAACTGAGTCTAGCTTTGAAAGAGAAAACAGAAGAATGTGAATTTTTTTCCAAAGAGAATGCTTCCTTGAAGCGAGAGATGGAATGTATCATGATGAAAATGACCAAGGAGATTGAGGACAAAAAGAAGAATGAAGAAAAGCTTGCATAGTCTTTGAAAGAAAAATCTGAACAATGTAGCCGACTAGATAATGAACTGGAGCAATCCAAGAACAATGAAGAAGTGCTTGAAAAGCAACTTGATGATCTCAGAGATGAACTTGCTACTGCAAATGAGTATAAGGAAAAACTCAAAGCAAGCTCAACCAGACTTGATGAATTAATCGAAGGACTGAGGACTGATGGTGACAAACGAGGTCTTGGTTATGAAGAAGGAGAAAGTTCCGGATTTGGACAAAGGAACTCTGGACAAAGGAATTCTGAACAAGGAAGATTCAGACAAGGAAATAAGTTGAAAGGAGCCAAAAGAAATCCGGTAAGGCAACCAAATGCTCAAAGATTCAATGGCTATTGTTATGTTTGCAACAAATTTGGTCATATGGCTTCTCAGTGTAGGAGTAGAATGAATACAGGTAGACCATCATTTTCAGGTCAGTGTTTTAATTGCTATAAGTATGGTCACAAGTCAAGTGAATGCAGAATTGTGATGAACAACTTTCATAGAGATGTCAGATGCTATGCATGCAATAGATTTGGACATATTGCTAACCGATGTAGATCAAGACAAAGTCAGTGGAACAGTTGGCTTGGACAGAGAAATGTTGTGTGCTACAACTGCAACAAATTTGGCCAGATTGCCAGATTCTGTTGGAACAGAAGAGGTCCGGTAAAACAGAACATGCAATAGGATGTCAAAGGAAAAGGAAAAGTCACTACTAATGTGATTAGAAAGCAAACGCAAAAGAAATGGGTGAAGAAGAATCCCTCTGTAGAAGGAAATGCGCCAACACCAGAAGCAATTTTTGGTAATTCCTTAGGGAATTAATTTTAGGTCTCTGGCATAGGGGGAGCTATCAAGAAAAACTCTTAAACCCCCTCTTGCAAGTGAATGATACTGGAATCTGGATGTGTCTAGTAGGAGAGTTAATGTTTTTCAGATGTTGTTCGACCAGTTGGAAGCATTAGTGAAGAATAGTGGTGATCCGCATAAGAGTCATCTATCTTGGTGCCTGAAAGGAAGGAAACCGGATGAATTAGGGCAAGGGCATTTATTGCAAACTAAAGGAGTTAGGTATGTGGGCAATAAAAGAATGACTTCAACCCTCATTTGTCATATCGCATTTTGAGAAAAGCGTTTGAGAGCTTTGAAGTGATCATTGCAAATTTGTGGAAAGATTCAAGCATAAAGGAGAATCCGTGATCAAATTCCATTTCGTCCCCGAAAGGTATTTATTGAAAAACCTATAAATCTGTGTGATTACAATCATATCTACTCCTCTGATAGTCAAAGTTAAGGATAGGCTGCATCCAAAATTTAAATGGCATCTATATAAGTCCGTAGATACAGAGCCCTTAGGTGCATTTTCATCAGTGTCGTACGGAGTCTTGCATATTGAGGATATTAGGGCTTATGTGCATGCAAACATTGAAGATTTGGGAACCTCTCATTTGATGGATTTGTACTCATCATATAATTCAAGAATATCTTACTGTGAAACCGAAATTCAAAACCCTAGAGGATAAGAAATTTGCGCAATTTGCGAAATTTCCCATATTTGAAGAAGATGAATGGGTTCGATATGTATTGAGCCATGTCCATGATGAATTCATGTGGTTAGATGTGTCGTTCAAAATCACAAAAGAAGCTATATGTGTAGTTATAGGACTAAATTCCACCGATAGACTTCCAGTTTTGAAGTCTGTGAAGAATGATAAGGTTACTAATGCGACAGGCTCGCGATGGGATAGAAGTGCAATGACAATAGACGATATTGCTGCAGTGGATGTAAAATTTGCATCAATGGTTATTGGCTATAAGATTTATCACTCAAGTCGGGAGAATTTAGTATCCGACATAGCTATCTATGCAGCATATGAGATGGTCAAACAGAATGCAGACTATGATTTGTGTGAACTGCTCAGAAGCCAGTTATTGGAAAATTTGGGAAAAATCAAGAAGGATAAGAACATATTCAAATACGGTAACCTGCTGATATATTTGTTTTTCTACTTCTCAGGTGAGGTTCCGAGAGTTGGTAAAATTCAATGGCATAACGATGAACCGGTAATTGTTCAGATAAGGAATATATTATTTGGACTAGGTGATTGACAGACCTGCAACACAATCCTGTGGGGTTAGTTTAAAAGCTTTTAGAATTTAATGCACGCTAGAGAGAGAGAATTCTTGCCACAATAGTGGAACAGTACAAAGACACTATTTGCTTCATGGTAGACATTGACCAGTGCCATATGGAAGCTGTTGATCCTAGAACAGTTTGGATCATGCCTATGGGTTATGAAGTAGATGAGAACATTCCGAAGATGTATGCAGAACACCTGCTGAATTCTCCACTGGATTAGGGAGAAGAAAGGTTTGGTACTTATGCAAAGAAAAGCTTGCAGGTTCATTTAGAATTGAAAAAGCCCATGATAGTCAGAAGGGTAAGAAAAGAGACAAAAGCTCTTGCAAAAAGTATGGGCATTCCTATGAAGAAACTGAAAGAAGTGAGAAGGCAAAGAGATGAAGCTAAAGCAGCTCAAAAGAAAGAAAAGCAGAATCAGTTGGTCCAGGAACATCTCCTGCTCACACTAGATCTACCAGGAGTTCCCTTGCGGCTCAGTCAAATCAAGCTGAGGCTTCCAGAAAAAGGAAGAAGAATAAAAGCACAAGATCTTACAAAGCTGTGTCTGCAGATGAAGAGGAAGAAACTGACTCAGAAGAAGTAGTAAGAGATAAAGGCTACTAGTACTCAGGTTGTCAAATTGAACAAAAGAAAACCTTCCGACAAAGGAGAAGCAAAGAAAAAGGCCAAAGTTGACAAGCCCAGTATGTCTGTTGAGGAAGTTGAGAATGCAGTGGTGAAAGATGGAAATCTCAAGCCACTCTGTGATTGGTATGAGACCTTTGATGAATCCGATAAGAGAACTCTCGAAGAAGCTACGATAAAGCATATGAATGTTTTTAATAAAGCTCTTGTTGAAATCATGTATGGTTTGCCTACAAGTCTATATAATGCTTTCGAATCTAGGAGGGTGAGTGCCATAACAGAAGAAGAAAATATAAGGGAGTTCTTGTCGATCTGTGCCCGAAAATGACAATTGAAGAGATGGGTTTATTCCTTGAAAAAGCTAAAAAGGAATTTAAGAGCAAGACAAGAGTAAATAGACTCATGATTGGTGAAACTGACGTTGTTGTCAATGGAACTAAGGAAATTTTGGAAGAATTTTTGTCAAGGAATAAGATTAACATTGAGGAAATCAATACTGAAAATGTTCAAGGAAATGAGGAAGTGAATGCGGAAGTAAATGAAAATAAAGAAAAGAATGTGAATGAGAACATGAATGTGTCCGATCCTCCGGAATTTGAGGATATTCTGACTTCTCCTAATGTGAAAAATACAGAGACACCTGTGGTAACTAAGGTCCCTGTTGAGGTGTTCTCTGAGGAAAAAGAGGTGCATATTGAAGAAGCTGAAATGCCTAAAGTCAATCCTGAATCAGAATCCAAGGTTGAAAAAGAAAAGGATCAAGAAATCAGGATAGGAGAAGTGAAGAGATCTCTATTGGAGCAACAAGAAGAATCAGATCCAGAGTTAGATGAAAGCTCAATTAACCTATCTACTTTGTCTCCAATTTAGATGATGAGGGTTGCTAAAATTGCTCAAGCCAAAGCCAGTGAGAGGATACTGAAATCTCACATAGAGGACAGTGAACTGCTAAATCTTGCATCTGGAGTCTTACAGAAAATAATGCCTACTTATGTTATGGACCCATCTGTTTCCTCCTCCGGTAAGTTAAAGAAGCTAATAAATTTTGTAAATTCTCATTTTGAATCTTTTGAGAAATCAGCTTTGGTTAAAGTGAAAAAGGAGTTCAAGGAGAGAGTTGGTAGCCTAAATGAATTGACTGCCAAAGACAAAGATCTGTTAGGCACTTGCATAAAAAATATTCAAGGTACTATGTCTGAAGGAGGAAAAGTGTACAAGTCTTGCTTGGTCTTGTCAAAATTTACTGAAGCAAATGAGAAGAAGGTGAAAGACATTGAACAACAGTTAGTGACTGTTTCCAATACTTTTGACCCATTAGCCGATAGTGTTTGTAAACAAGAAAGTTAGGTAATGTCCTTGTTCAACCAAATAAAGAATCTGAAACATGAAAATGAAAGGATTATTGGGAGAGTATGTGAACTCAGGGGACTAATAAGTACAAAGATTGAAATAATGGTGAATGCTTTGAAAGAGGCTAAAGATGCTATGGCCACTCCTGATCCGGTAAGTCTGGAAGCAGTAGAAACATTGTCATATCTTCTTTGCGGTCATATAACCATTTTGGAAACTTTGAGAAGTGTTTGGGACTCAAACTTAAGTGGATTGAAGAATGACTTTGTAGATGTCTTCAAATTTTTGTAAGTCTCAGGTTATATTTGTACAGTTTTGCAATTTTGGATTCCCTAATTTTGTCATTGATGTCAAAGGGGGAGAGAGTGCAGCGAAAAATGCCTTGACATTCTTAGGGAGAGCAGTATTTTGAATTTTGGCAGTATACTTACCAACTTCGACACTTAGTCATTTTTCACTAAGTGTTGCCATCAATGCCAAAGGGGGAGATTGTTGGCATATGGCTTCTAGTGTTGTCATTGATGGTAACTGAAGTCATTTCCATGGTCCGCAAATCAGTATCTAGTCATACCGGCAAATAAAGTGAAATACTGTGTGTTACTGGCAGAACACTTGAAGAATAGGGTATCCGGTCAGTTAGTTGTCAGTTAGTTAATCTGTCTACTTCACCGGATCATCGTTTTGAGTTGTGGATCCTCGGAATTGCTTGTTGAGCACGTATGTTATCTTATTACTGAACTTTGTGGTGTTGCATTAGTTGTTGTACGAGCTTGGAGGTTCGGTAGGATGTTTTCTGTCTATTTGCTCATTGTAGCTGACTCAGTGAATGTGGTGCGTTGTGGATGTGTAAAGTGAAATTATTTAAAATGTTTTTATGTTCAAATATTTAATTATGGGTCCCAGCTATAGTCTAGCTGACTTGTATGGGTGCGCATCAAAATTGTTCATGATTTGGGCCGATAGATGATAATATTTCCAAGTTTTATTAAGGCCGACCTATAGCGACTTGATTTCTAGATGCGGATATATATAAGAGATTCAATATATCATTTGCAATGTGAAGAAGGAAGTGTGGTGGTATGTTGCAATCATCAGGAAGAGTGATTAGGCGATTATGCACAATTTCACTTACGCATTAAGATTTTTGCAAAGCGAGTTGTGCAAAGCAGAGCAGAATTGTTGAATTAGTTAGAAGGACAGAAGATTATCTACAGAGCTTAACCGGAACTGTAATCAAGCATTGTAGATGCTATTTCATCAGTTCACTTTTTGGATCCATTCCAAATCATTGTAGGGCAGTGAGCTCATCCATTTTGAGCAGTGAGCTCTAGGCAGTGAGCCTGAATGCAAGTGCATTCCCATTTTGTACTTTTCATTTTGGGTATACTCATATTCTATTGTGGATTGGGCATCCACCGTGGTTTTTCCCTTAACAGGGTTTCCACGTAAAAAATCTTGGTGTTCTCTGTCTCTCTGATGTGTTAATTGTTTATGGTTAATTGCTTATTCATTAGATCTGAGATTAAGTAAAGTTTGAAAAGTTTATTATTTTGTGACAATTGATTCACCCCTCCCCACCCCCTCTCAGTTGTCTGTCCTTGTTTTGCCAACAGTCAATACCACACACCCAAAATTAGGCATCCAAATCCTCATGGGATGTCTCACTCCTCACCAAAGTGGTCAACATACCCTAGATAGGAACTCCTCGTAGGTACCTTACATCCACCTCCTACATCATAAATGTCATATATTTCGTCATAATGGATAAATTGATGAATATCCCAATCTTAGGCACTCCATGGTAAGATTGACCAATTTTTTCCTAAGATCCAACAATAGAAGATGCTCTTATGTCTTCTCACACATCTCAATCTTTACCCAATTTTCAATATCTCCCCAAAAGTATCTCTTGACTTAAATGCCACTGCAATTACATGCAAGAGGACAAATAATTAATAAATAATTTTCCTACAACATAGAGGGGCATCCATTTCCACTCTCTTCATGTCCCTTAGAGACAAAACAATTACTTATTGACAACATTAAAATAGAAGTATTATAACTTGTCTAGGATTTGCAAGGTGAATGGCACCTAATCCCAACAATTTTGACCCCCTTCCTTTAACCACTTCACCTTGGATTTTTGTAACAAAAACATCTTGTCCATCCTTAACAAAAAATTTGATTCCTTGTGAATGTTTTCCCCTTCTCTCTACTCTCAACAAAGATCCATGGAGAAGCTATATTTTGCTCTACTTCCTTTAAACCAACCTTCACAAAATCCTTTCTAGAAAATACATTTCATACCCTCTCCCTATTCCGTTTCCTTATTTCTTGTTTGACATATTGAAGTTTCTTTATCAGAACACACCTCCTAGATCCTTTGACATCATTGCATCACTATCCCTTCACCTTCTCTTGAAATTATAGTAACTCACCACACATAAACTCCATCTTGAAGGGAAAGCCATGAGGTTTACACTCCTCTCCCACCTCTAGCCAAATAGGCTAGTGATCCAAATCAGAAAAAATCCAAAAGGTAATATCTTGGAAGAAAAACTAGGAGAATCAACTAAATCTTTTGAGTTAGTTAAAAAATGATCTAGTCTTACCTTTATATGCTTTATTCCAATCCCCTTTTACACTTGGTAAACCATTCTTCTTTTGAAAGAGTATCCACCAATTCCTTGTGTTAATAGAAGGCCCCAAAATCAATTGTGCTGGTAGGACACCTTTGAACCTCTATAATTTTTAGAAAAATTGATCATAGCATTAAAGTTTCCCCCTACTATTAATGATCCTTTTGGGAATCTCCTTCGAAAAGAACTCATTTGATTATAATAATTATTTCTCTTGATCATCTAGAACATGGCCATAAACATTGGACATAATTAAAATTGAAATTTGCATGGACTCCATCTGATTTCACATGTATTACTTGTTGATCCAAGTCTAAACAAAGCCCCGGGATTGCTGCCTATCTATCCTATAGCATAATTAGACCCCTTGATACTCCTTGAGTTGATATTGCAGTCACTTCAATATTCTTCCACAATTTCTTGCTCAACATCTCCATTACCTCTTTGCTTAACTTATTTTTCTAAATGAACACCACATTTGGAGCATTCTCCTCAATCAACTACTTGAATAAGTGGTGTTTGGCAGGGGCATTCAAGCCCTTGACATTCCAACTTAAGAGCCTCATATTAACTTGGTGGTGGTGGGAGGTCTCCTTGCACCTTGCTAGGAATTTGTTATTGGTACTTGATTTCTATTTATATTCTCTTCCATAGTTGCATCTATAAACTTACTTGCATTAGTTCTTCTCCCTCCTTGTGTCCCATCCCTAGTGTCAGCTTAAGATTTTATAGGAGTCATAAGGAGAATTTTTTTGTGTGAAACGAACTCCATGATTCTGGTCTCTCTGCTGAACAAAAGGAATTTCCAAGAGGCCTCCTAGAGATTGGCTATGGTAGCCAAGTAGATTTTTTGTCTGCCCACAAATATTTTGAGTTAATCTCTTTTGTGCATGTTCCCAAAGAATGGAATAGGGTGGCAGATTGTTTAGCTAAATGGACCTCTGAAGGGACTTGTAATCAGAATGTCATTGATTGGGGTGATTCAGGCCATGATAAATCTCAGCAGCTCCTCGAGCTTATTCATGATGATCAAGGAGTGCGATTTCAGCTTGTCGGGGTTGGGAAGGGAGTGGCTTAGATGGAGCTTTGGCTGTTCTAAGGGTACTGTTTGGTGGTTTTGTAGGACTTCATGGTAGATTGTTGATGGCAATGGCCATCTGGAAATCCTTTCGGTGTATTTGTATTTAAGAATTATTGAATAAATTTTTTTATTTTTGCCTCCTCCAAAAAATAAATTACCCCATATAGTCCTTGGAGAAAAAAATACTTTTGATAATGATTTTTTTTCCTTTTTAAATCTTTATTTATGGTAATTATGCATTTATTAATGGGATTTTCTATCATGATTAATAGGTTGTGATATTTGAAGATTTAATTGTCTTATATTATCTTTGTCTTTCTTGAAGGTATATCTAAAATGGAGTTACATTCAACCACTAAAGTAAATGCTTTATCTGATAATTGGGATGAAGAGGACGGAGGAGTAACTTTGCAAGTTTACAAACTGCTTTTTACATCTCAATGCAATGATGAGAAGACATATTCAAATTTTTTTCTTCTCATTAAATCTGTATTAGATAATGACATTACAAATACAGAAATAGATCTGTTTTTAACTACAGATAAAATTGTTAAGGCAAAACTTTTGCCAAGTGGAGAAATCACTTTGGACTCAATTCAGGTACGGAAAGAGAAGCACAGGAATTTCAAGTTCCAATCTATACATGATAATTTCCTTCCAATTATTTATTTACTTCTTTATGTATGTAACTGATTATAGTTTTGCCATTGTGTATTCTATAACAGCTAAAGAATGCGAAAGATTTTCAAGAAATAATTTTCAATGGAATTTGTGGGAGTCTAAAGAATTGGAAAATAATCACTGAAATGAAAAATCTATGGTGTGGCTCCTATATGTATCTCCTCTTTCCCTTAGAATCCGATAAGTCTGGTGTAACTGGTATTGATTGGAAATGCATTGAAACATGCGCATCAAGTGCTAGAGAATTTAAATTGCTTTCAACTATTTCAGAAGAGGACCATAATATCATTGATATTGATAATAAAAAAGAGGTTCCTATGGTAGGAACAACACATTTGCATAGCCAAGGGGAATCTGAAATTTGTGAATCTTCAAATTTGATAGATAGAGCAGTGCTTACTGTTCATAATGGAATGGTTTACCATGTTGTGAACATTATTCATGACAAAACTGCTAAGAGTCCCTTCCCTTCGACTAAAGATTCTAAGCCACGTTATGATAGCTACAATGACTATTTTCAGAAAAAGTGAGTCTTTTTCACCTTTTATAGTCTTAATGCCCATCCAAGTTTATTAAATAAAATTGATTGCAATGGTGTTAAATTGCATATCATGATGAGTTGCAGGTATGGAAAGAAACTTAAGAATTTGAATCAACAACTTCTTTTGGTGAAGCCTGCTGAACGACCCCCCAATTTTCTTGCAAAATACCAGCAGAAGCCTATTGTGAAAGAAGGAAATTTTGTAGAGCTTCATCCAGAGTTGTGTTTGAATTTGGGTGTTTCAAGCTCTGTTATGAGATCATTGTATTTGGTTCCATCTGTCATGCATCGCCTGACTTCTTTAATGCTTGCAAGCCAACTCCATAAAGCAATCAGGGAAGAACGCCCAGATTGCCCCCCTGTATCTGTGTCACTGGTACTTTTATTCCTAAGGAAATCAAACTGTTATTATGTTTGCATTTCGTACTTAAGATTACTTGCTCCTCCTTTATTTTTTCGTGGGTTGTAAGTTATGTTTGTAACCTCCTACTGACTTTATTTTGCTGGTAGATAATGGAAGCACTCACTTCACGCAAATGCTTAGAGTGTTTTTCATATGAGCGCTTGGAGTTACTGGGTGATTCATTTTTGAAATATGCCATTAGTCGGCATCTGTTCATAAAATATGAAAATGAGGATGAAGGACAGTTATCGACACGTAGAGCTAAGGCAGTTTGTAACACAACTCTTCATCGTTTGGCACTGGATCGCAATTTGCAGGTATTAAACTGTGATATTTCACAAGCTGGTAGCTAAATAAATCTTGGTAAATATATTTTAGGTTAGAAATCCTAACACTAAAATGAGCTGCTGTTTAGTTTCTTTTACTTTTTACTATTCATTTGCATGCTTTTCTCCATTGCTTATTGTTTGAACCTTCATTATTATGGTCTAAACATCTATCAGGAAATCTAGAGTTAACAGTATCAACAGGAATAACCAATGTTGAAATGCAACACACAATAGCATTCAAATTCTACAAACAGGGATAACCATAATTGAAATTTAACCTGTAATAATATCAGTTTTTAGCAAATAGGGATACTAGTGTTGAAATTTTAATGAGTAAAAGAAAAGAGTAGTTAAGGGTTTTTATTACTTGTATTGACAGAGGCATAAGTGATCAGGTATTATGGATTTCCACAGGCACAATTAAATTTCTTATAATCACTAATATTAATATACGTGTTCTTAAAAAAAATGTAATCTAAGAAAGACTTAGAGGCTTTCCTAAAACTTTTATTTTAATATTTCTAAGTGCTATCTTAACATTGATTTATCTAATAATAAAATTGAATTAACATTCATGTCTTACAATTTGTTAAATACCGATTGACTTTTCTGTTGTGTTTGTCTTCTCAGATTTCCAAGTATTAGAACCGTGATGCTCTTTTGTCTGAAATTTCTCTTGAAAATTAGTGGCAAGTATAATATGGACCTTAATATGAAGGGAATATATTGATATGTGTCTTCTTGGTGGCAAAAGACGTTTGATTCTTTACATACTTTATTTGGGTTTCTATCTTGGCTGTGTATTTTAGCTGTTTGATTCAATAACAGTTGATATTGTTGTTTATGGGAAACCATTAATCGCTTATTTGGAAAAATAATCATTTTGATATTGTATTGTCTATGGGTAACTTGAGTTTTTGTCTATTTTATGTTTAGTCTAATAATTTTTCTTTGTTCGTTCTTTACTTTACTTGAAAATATAGTACTGAGATGTTGATTTTATGTTGTTTGTGAACAAGGGGTACATTCAAGATGAACCATTTGATGTGGATAAATGGGTTGCTCCTGGGCTATTTTGCAGAAACATTGTTCCTTGTTTTTGCAACCCAAGAGATCCTAACAGTCTCCAGAAGGGAAAAGTTTGTGACAAGGGACATCGATGGATGAACCCAAAAACAATATCAGATGTTGTGGAGGCTTTAATTGGAGCACACTTAATTGGAGGTGGTACAATTGCAGCCCTTGAGTTCATGCGGTGGATGAACATAGAGGTTGACATTGAAGACAAGTCATTAGAGATTGCATTCAATCGCTCTTTTGCTTATCCTAGTGTCTCGAACACAAGTTTGGATGAATTGCAATCAATCCTAGATTACTATTTCAAGAACCCGTGCCTCTTAGTGGAAGCAGTCACACATGCTTCAATTAATGAACACGGAAGATGTTCCTACCAGGTAATTTTATTTCACCTTTACATTACACAAGGCAAATAGTACTGCGATAGTTCTTGCAAGATGAAATTCTTCTAGAATATAGGACTGAATGTTAATATTACGTGTATATTGTACAGCGGTTAGAATTCCTAGGTGACTCAGTGTTGGATCTTCTTATTACATGGCATCTATATTCAGCATACCAAGAACTATCTCCCGGAATTTTATCAGATTTGCGGCAGGTAGCTGTTAACAATCAGAACTTTGCCCAAGTAACAGTGAACCATAATATTCAGAACTATCTTTGTCATCAGTCAGTTGAAATAAAAAATCAAATAGCAAAGTTTGTAGAGGATTTTGAACAGTGTAAAGGTGGTGATTGCCAATCCATATCATTTGGAGGAGGAACGCGTGCTCCCAAGGCAAGTTATTTAGCTTTACATTGTGAGAAGTGTCCCTTCAATTTTAGTTTGGTGCATTTTTATGGAGAGTCGGTCCATTTGTATTTGTTTTTTCACATAAAGTGATTTTTTTGATGGACAAATACATGTATGAGGAGTCTTATTTTATATATACAAATATAATTATTCAAGAATTGTTCTGAAGTAGATAAAATAATCATATAAAGTAAATAATATAATAATTTTAATATTTTTGAATATTTTTAAATAAATATATTTTAGATATTTCTATAAATTTGTTTTGTTATTTGTTTATTTTTATTAAAAACCCATGTGAAATTTTTATAAAGGTATTAATTTATTTTGTTATTTAGTAAGTAGATCATAGGGACTTTGCTTGCAGACGTGATAAGCATTGTACTTTATTTGTATATTAATCTAAGTATCCTCTTAGATTAAAAATAATATAATTTTACCATTTTTCTTGAATGCAGGTACTAGGAGATTTATTAGAAAGCATTTCAGGTGCAATATTAGTGGATAGCCGATTTGAATTAAATGTTGTCTGCGATAAAATAAAACCTATTTTGTCTCCCATTGTTACACCTGAAAACATGGTACCACAACCACTACGAGAGTTGTATGAGCTCTGTGATCAGCAACATTATGATCACCATTGGAAGCCCACCACTCCAAGAGGGAAAGATTTTGTGGCCACCATACAAATACAGCTCGAGGAATTCAGTATAAATGGAGAAGGGTCAGATATGAATACCAAGTTTGCAAGGACTAAAGCTGCCAAAGATGCGTTGGCACAGCTTCGGGTAATTTCAAACATTGCCTTCAAGCTATTCTCTCATGATGCATCTAGCAAAGAGAGACCAGGCACTAAATTACCAGGAAGCCTTTAGTACATAACCAAAGAAGGCAAAGGAGTTTAATTGCAACATTTAAATTTATTTTTACCATTTGATATCATCATATGGACAAGAAACAATTGGGAATTTCTGATCCTGAATTTTATTTTTTTTAAATAAGGAGAAGGGCATATATCATGATCGCCATACCTTTGTCCAAAGTTCAACGGACACGACTGGGAATGAAGCTCCACATTCATCCAATCTCATTGCTCAAGAAGAAAAGGTTTGTCTTTCGTATAAATGCTGAGATTTGTTATGCTAGCTATGATTTCTAATGCAAGTAATAGAAATAATGTTTTGATGTTGGGTCAGATAATTGGTAGCAGTTCACAAATCGATTCAGGAGAAGTTGATGTGGTTGTTTCACTCGATCAGTGCCACGGAGGAGAAACAGATCAGGAGAAGAATTTACTTTGTAGCAGCAAATTAATGAAAGGTAAAGACCTAAATCCACTTCCACATATAAAGTCCACCGACAAAATGGATATTGGCTGTCTACTAGACAACATAAACCGGAAGAGGGAAAGGCAGGTTTATTTAGGACGAACATGCTTACGCATGAGCTCTTAACTCATAAAGCTATCCGCATATAAAATAAAATAAGCTATATGTAGGACAGGTGTGCTATCCACATATAAAGTAGGCAATGTTCCATGGTTTTGTGAGGACAGGAATGGCAGCAAACCCTATTTCTGAGACCTTAGGGGATTGAAAATATTTTTGTTTGGAGATAGTATGGGACTACAATTAACAAATAGGGAAAGTTTAAAAAGTAGAGAAAATTTTAGCATTCATCATATCTATTATAGAATTATATTACATATTATTAGAGTTAAATTGAGACTTCGTGTGATTTTGGACATACAAGTTAATGAAATTTCATTATTTTTATTGTTAATGTGTATATATAATAAGTATATAACAAAAGATAAAGATTAAAACTACAAAACAATTAAAAATAGAAAAACGACATAGCAATTAGATCTCCTATAATTGTACCTGAAGTCCATCCAAAAATTTTGCATCAAAATCAAAGTATAAGTTTATGTCACTCTCATGAGGGACTAACCTTATCCAATGGTACCCCAATCAATTCCTCATGTGCCTTATCATCAATTTATGTGCCATCTTCGAGATCAACATTCCAATGTGTTGTTGGTGTCTCATGATACTAAGGAGTGTATCAATCTTGAAGTTGCACCTGATCTTTGCCTAGAGATTTTACATCAAAATCAATGTCTAAATCTAAGTCACTCCCAATATGAGGGATTGACTTATCTAGTGGTTCGCTAACCAATTCTTCATGTGCCTTGTCATCAACTTATGTGGTATCTTCAAGATCAACATTGCATTGTGTTGTTTTAGTCAATCAATGCCATAGAGGAGAAACAAATCAAGACAAGAATCTACCTTGTAGCAGAAAATTAATGCAAGGTAAAGACCTCAATCCACTTCCACATATGAAGTCCACTAAATAATTGGATAATAGGTTGTCTGCTTGAAAGCATAAATTGGAAGAGAGAAAGGTAGGTATATGTAGGATTCATGTGCTTATACATGAGTTCTTAACTAAGAAGGCTATCCACATATAAAATAAAATAAGCTATATGTAGGATGAAGTGTTATCCACATATAAAGTAAGAAATGTTTCATGGTGTTTTGAGGATATGAATGATAACAAACACTATTTTTGGGACATTAGAGGATTGAAGGTCTTTTTTGTTTGGAGACTATATGGGACTACAATTAACAATTAGGGAAAATTAAAAAAAATTAAGATTATAAGGCATTCATCGTATTCATTATAGAATGATGTTAAATAACATTAGAGTTGAATTGATATTTCACATGATTGTGGGCACACAAATTAACAAAATTTCATTATTTTCATTGTTCATGTGTATATATATAGAAGTATAACCAAAGATGTCCCCCTTGTCCAAATTATTAGGCAGGATGGAAAAGCCAATGTTATGTAGCCTAAGGCCAAGGTCCCTTTCCCCACCATTTTGAACCCTACACTGGATGTGGTTGAGGACTTTACAAAGTTAGTATTCATGGCTTCCAATTGGGAACAATCGACATAAGTGTTGGGGATAGTGAGGGATGTTGTCTCCTTGCAATATTTATTGACTAAATGGTTTTATATTGAAATTAATATCTTGAATATAAGGATGGATAACATGTACAAAAAGCTTAGTGGCCAAAGTAAAGTAACTTGGGAGCAAGATGAGAATATCCTTAAGGGGTGGGATGTTGTCCCTAAATTAAGGGACTTCAAGGAGCTAGCTAATTTGAAGCTGGCAGTGATGGGTATGGAGAATGAGAAGAAAGAAATTAATGAAAGACTTACTTTTCTAGAAAAAGAGTTAAAAGCTATAAATGGGAACCTAGAGAATATCATGTAGGTTAGTAAATGCACCATAAGGAACAACACTACTTAGATCAAGATCTTAACTAAGAAGCTAAAAAAACTCCAAGAGGGGCAAGTCAAGCAAGATGTGGAAGTTGAAGACAATAAGAGTCATGCAAGGCCTATTATGAGGATGTAGGCTAGTAAAAAGAAGTCTTTTGAAGCCAATAAAAATGATCTCATTGAGCTCACTAAGCTTTAATAGGACTTTTATTTACATGGAATGGATGTTGTTGAGACCTTCAAGAACCATTAAGTGTTGGCATTGCATTCGTTCTTTTTTGGGTGTTATATCTTTTCTGCTTGGGGTTCTTTTTTTGCAAATATTTTGCTATGTTTTTGTTGTGCTTCTAGTTTTCTATATTTTAAAATAATAGGGTTTTGAGGGCCCTTCAAAACATACTTTTCCCTTAATAGAAAACTAGTATAACAAAATGTAGAAAAGCTACAACTACAAAACAACTAAAAATAAAAAATAATGTAACATGCCAATCGTTCACACAAATAAAATTCCTTAGTTTTCACTTTCCAGTAAATAAACTATGTTTCATAACCATTGACATAAAAAAATTATTTTCCAAAGGAGAACAAATGAGTACAAATGACATAACACATTCCATTCTTTGATTTCATTTTCAAAGTAATATTCCACGTATTACAATATTTCCAAAGGTTGTATACAAAATACATACATAGCTCAACTGAGCTTCAATATAGATGGTCCAGGAATCTCCTTTCAAATCTTGGTCGCCAGCTGAGGAGGAGAAGCATCACTCAAGTGTTTTTCCACCAACCACAGACTCAAATGTGGTCCCCTGCACATCTATCATTTGATAGATGGCCTTAGCCTCCAACAAAGAGATTGGTGGAGTAACCTCATAACGACAACCACTCTGAGCTTAGTGTTGTGCCCTACATAACTAGAACTTGTAGACACTACAATCCTAAACCAGCATGCATAAAAGGAACACAGTGAATTGACAATGGAGTCAAAGACAATCACACTACTTTGGCCAAAGTATTCTCTCAGTATCTCAAATGACAGTCATCCTATTCACATACACTATTCTAGCTCGATTTGACTTTAGGCCATTATAAACTATGCATAGGTAATTTCCTTCCATGGGTAGTCATTAACCTCATAAATAACCTATTCTCTTTTCCCAAAACATAATGGTACCTTTACCCATAAAGCATAAGCATAAGCATACGTTACCCCCTTCAATGGATAATCTATCCCAGGAATAACATATGAGCTTTCTAAGTCTATGAATTAACCTTGTATAAAATAACTTAACAAGTTATTCCAATTTCGTCAATCCTAGTATGTAATACTATAGTTGACTTTCAATCTCTCCTTAATATGGAGTAAGTACAAGCATTTATAAGGAAATCACAACAATAAGTCTTTTCCTTTCCTACAAGAAAAATTGATTATTTCTCTATTTCATGCAACCCATTACAACTTTTACTTTAAACACACAAGACAATCAATCTTTCACAATAAAGGAAAAACATGAAGGGAATAGAATCTCATGCTTGATAAATGATTATTCCAATTGACCCGTTGGATCTCAAGCTTAGTCTCCTCTTAAAATCAACTTAACAACAAACCCTCTCAATTTATCTCACTAAATTCCTCACAATAACTCTCAACAAAATAAGAATTCTCTCAATGGAAAATACAATTGATTGGAGCAATGTAGTGATGCAAAGAAGAATTGTATCCAAATGAGGTGAGAATTCCTCATATTTATACCCCAAAACTAGCATCTACAGCCTACAAACAAGGCTTAAGCTATGACACTTCTCAACAATATACCAACGACTAAACTTAATAAAGAAAAGGTGGTGGATTCTTATCAAAATATTCATCAAAACTATATAGTAGATCGACCCTATGCTTGCCAACAACAGTTTGACTATTTCATAAAGCACATGCTTCATTCAAGAAATCGACCTCCAGGCTTATAAGACTTCTAAAGGAAACACAAATTCATATTATGGTGCCAAGTATTCATCACATTTCCTATTCTCAAGATTGTTGTTTAAAACAAAGGAATCAATCAATCATTATCTAGCTACTTAGTTGACTTGGTCAAGACATGGTAATCGACACCTTACAATGATTCGACCTCCTAATTAGTGTTATTAATGCTTTGACTCAGCATGTCACATAGTATAGTGTGTTGCACTTTTATTATTGAGTTTAATAAACTTCATACGATAGATTTAAACTTTGTATTTTCCATCACCTTCTATCGTTAATGATAACATGGCTTAATACTTAGCACTGTGCTGCTAATATATAGTGCTACATTCATATCAAATCGACCATGTCATTTATACTATAAATCAACCATTAGCATTATATATATATATATATATATATATATTCTTTGACATTCTTTGACAATAAGTTTGTCTAATTATTCCACTTGATATTCGAATGAATAAGATCAAGCTAACATTTCATATACAATAACATTTATATATATATATGATTATACAATCAAACACATAAACAATTGTTATCTTATTGATAGGTATATATATACATGTCCCATTGTCCTCTCAATATCACCATGCCCATGAGCAACCCATCCATCAGCGTGCACAGGTACGTCTACCTATGTGCTCTCATGTACGTGTTCCCTCACATGTATGGGTTATTGTCGACATGCATATGTATACATATATACATTTTATGTATATATATATCATCAATCAAATATAGTAATATGTAGAAGAACTCACATGCACCAATCACTTAAACACAATATAAGAATGCACTTAACAAAAATCAAGATCCTTCCTAATGCAAACACATCAGGCTTAAGGATGACTTACCAACTCCCAAAACTATGACTTGACTCAACCATTCTATTAGGGAGTGTGTGTAAGCTCAGTTAGGTTTCATTATAGGTTACCCGACCAATTTCTTCTCTTGAGTGATACTTCCCCTCGCTTCTGGAGGATTGACTATGAACCTACATCCAACTTAACACATTTTCATGGTAGTCAGTCGTTCATCAAGAAAAGCATTTACATTTTACTTTTCATAGTTAGAATATCAAATTCAATAACCATTCATTCCATATATGCATTCCATTATATAACATTAAATGAAATGAACATTCATTCATAATTCTCCGATAAACAAAGTGCAACCATATACATTTCCAATCAAAATTCCAAATACATTCACAAATGCAATAATTTACCCTAACATAGTAATAGTAAATAGGTAAACACATAATGAGGTGTGACAAACGACATAATAAATAGATCTCTTATAAGTGCACTTTATTTTCATCTAGAAAATTTGCATCAAAATAAAAATCTAATTCTGAGTCACTCCCATGAGTGACCAACTTATCCAATGGTACCCCAACCAATTCCTCATGTGTCTTATCGTCAATTTGTGTGACATCTTCAGGATCAACATTCCAACATGTTGCTAGAGTCTCATGATACTAAGGACTATGTCAATCTTGAAGTTGTACCTAATATGTGTCTAGATATTTTTGGAGTCTCATAATATTTAGGAGTATGTCAATCATGAAGTTGCAAGGCACTAATTATATACAAGCACCAATTTCTCCACTTGTTGAGAGATAAGCCTATTCCTCGATAGACTAAATAAATTTGTATGTGGAGCAATTCCTTTTTGTAACTACGTAACTAGCAACCTATGAAATGTGAATAGAAAGTGACTTCAACTCGATAACATTCTTACCATGTGATGTATGTCATCTAATAAGGTCACTTTGAGCTAATGTAGCTCTAACTTAGCCTTTGGTTTGTTGATTTTTGGGCCTTGAATATTACAAAAGTGATTCACTACTCTTGAAGTTTAAATTCCTTGTTAGTGGCACATATTTTGAAGGGTTTTCATATTCTATTGTTTCACCTCTTCATCCTAAGAATGAGGAATTATTCTAGCCATTGGTGCATACCAATTGGAATTTCTAGATCATAAGGCACCATATGAGTGGAGTGTTCATAATGTTCATTTCATTGTCACAATAGGCTTAATATACTCCTTAGAAAATCCCAAATTAAAGTCCTTGCTATGAATTGCTTTCTTTTTATTAAAGGAAAAAAAAGTTTTGATGGGACCTAAAACCCATTACAAACTGGTTTTGAAGGGACCCAAAACCCTATCCAAACAAAGAATGTTGCATAAAAAAAAATCAGCAAATAATGAACAGCCTAAACAATAACAACCATCTAAAATAAACAATACAATTTGGGTTGCAACATTAAACAAGTAGGTTTTAAAGGAACCTTTAACCCTTACAACCAGGTTTTAACAAGGACCTTGGACCCTAACTGATCAAAATAATAGCTCGCATCAATTGTACTACAACTAACCAAATGCTTAGAAAACCCAATACTGATCCAAGGAAGACAACCAACTGATTGGTGTAGGAAACCCACACACCCCTATTATCCAAAGCTTCCAGCACAAATACACCCCTCTCATTAATGAAGGGATAAGAGAACAAGAAAAAAGGGTAGCAACAGCTCCCAAGTAGCAGGACCATAGAAACAAGATGAGAATCCCATATCACATCCACATTCTCCAACTCCACCTCAATAGGAGACAAGAAAATGAAACCAAAAGAAAGGAAGTACCAACACCCATCAACCTATCCAACATTCTAAGACTCTCCACCTCAATAGGAGAGTAAGAAGACAAAGAAAAACAAGGGAAGCAAGAACCCCTTTACCACTACACCACGCCCCTCCAGCCAAATCCGTCTCCACCTCCATAGGAGAAAGTTCCACCTCTAAAGGAGAAGCTAGAAAGGGCTCCAACTGCAAACAAACAGATCTCTCAACCGCATCCACCATCTCCACCTCTAAAGGAGATAACCCCACCTCAATAGGAGTCAACATTTGAAGAATCTGAAAGAGAGAAAACATGACAACAAAAAGGGTAGCAACAATACCCTTTGGCCTTAAAACTACTTGGGTTGTCAACAAAAATAAGATTTTCAATATGGATCCCAAGACAACCTGCAACCAACCTTTCTAGAATAAGACATTAGCAAACCAAAGCCTAGCTAGCCCCAAACCTCCAACAAAAAACCATCTCCCCTCCATAAAATAGACCTTCAACGAAATGAAGTTGCCAAGTTTCTCCAAACATGAGGAAAAGAGGTTCACTCTCACCCTTTCCAACAAACATTCCATAGAACCGATGAAAGCCAAAATAAAAATTGCCCCTAAAGAAGTAGCCCAAAACTCCACACAAACCCACAACACCAAGGTTGAGAGAGACATGGTAACACAACAACAAAGAATGTTTCCAAAAAGACAACCCTCAAGCATTAACCTTCCAAAAAGAAGGGTACAAAGATAGAGCACCCACAACAATAACCTAGCAGAGAGCACCAACAACGAACCACCAACAAACACAACCCACCGAGCGACCAAGAATTGGGTAGAAAAACATTGGATAGGGCTGCCAAAATATACCATAGAAAACACCAAGCTACAACCCAAATCAACATCCACCATCAACAACCTAGACCCAAGTGAAATAGCATTAAGGTTGTTGCCAAAAAGACAACCCTCAAGTAGAAAACCAGAGAGAACCAACAAAAAACCACCAACAAACACAACCCACCAAGAGACCAAGAAATGGGAAACAAAACATTGGAAAGGGCTGCCAAAATATACCAAAGAAAACACCAAGTTGCAACCCAAATCAACATCCACTGTCAGCAACCCAGACCTAGGAAAAACATCAAGATCCATGGAAGCATGATCATCATTCTTAGCATCTCCATTCAAAATGGAGCTCCTGCTCCTATTCCCGCCCATCCACTCCAATCCACCAAGCGGCACCACACGACCAACCATAGGCTAGCAACACGAAGAACCCAACACAACATTCCACGAAGCGGACAAAACCTAGCAGCCTTCCATCAACACCCAACAAAGCATCAACATCGTCTGGTTTAGACTCTCCATCTCCCTCTCCCTCCAAAGATTTCATAATGCTTAGATGTTGCTATGAATTGCTTGTTTCATCTTGTCAAGTATATAATTAGATGTCTCATAAATCTCTCCAAGGTTAGGAGAGTATGTATCAATATACTTAATCACCTATACAATGGATAAGGTGAAAGAACAATTGTATCTACATACAATAATAAAGAATAATATTCAAATAATAAAAATAATACATTTTTGTCTAAAATTTTAAACTTTAAATACAAAAATACTTACAAGTTACAAAAAATATTAATTCCCTACCTAAGAGTAGACCACCAATCATCATTAAGGATCCTATGCTTCACTCATGTTGGCCTCTATCCATCTATTCCATTCAACACTAACCATCATTAGTTATAGAGGCTTATGCACCTTAGCATCCTCTCTAGAAAAATGAATTATTTGATATATAGTTTCCATATTTTGAGGAATTCCTTCTTTGAAAAAGTCTCGAAGAAAGAAAGTAAGATGTGGTGGTTGAAAATGAACATTTGTATGTTTAGATTTTGCCCCTATGACCTTGAATTAATTTGTCTTTCCAATGTCTTTCAATGCATTGTTCAAGACATGAACACAACATGAGGTCCAAACTATGTGTTTGTAAGAAATATCTATCGTCATGCCAACTAATCAATAAAAAACATGTTTGGTTAGTTATAAATTTGTACATCATTTGAGACTCAACCTTCTACGTTAACCCTCAAAATTTAAAAATAGAATTTTGTATCCTTGCACTTTCATAAGCAATTGATGACTTTAAGAAAAAGAGGAGCCAACCTCAAACGTAACTATAATATTGATGGTGATTGATGCCTAGTTTTGGTTTCTTCATCCATCGTAATCAAGAAACACATTCTTAGTCAAGTTTGCCCCATGTCATCCATCAACAAACTTACATTTGAATACTTTCTATCAATGAGGGTGATATATTTTCTATGTTCTGTAGTGGGTATATGAGGAGCCAATGTTGTATATTTTTGAAATAGGGAGAATACATCATATGAATTGTGATATTATGTGTATAAAAATTTGGTAGTTGCTATAGTTGCCCCTTCTTGTGATTATATGTTCAACATCTTTGCAATTGTGCCTAGCCCATCACTAGTATTCTCTTTCTTTTGGTAGAAATCTCTTCTATTTGAGTCTCAGCATCCATGTCAAACATAACACATAATATAGATTCTATTGAAGAACCCTTAGATCTTGCCTCATCCTCCATATGCAACCTAGAAACCTTGGCATTCTCAAATAGTTTTTTCGCATCCTAACCCCATGTTTGGGCACACATAAATGATTATTTAGAAATCCCAATACAACTCCCTTTGGAATATCTATTGCAAACATGACACAACTTGTTGACACCTGATTTGAGATTACTCTTTATGGCTTTATGTATTTCTTTGTGGCCCTTTGTGCCTATAATTGTTTGGAGAAGTTTTGATCAAGGCCTTGTGTTTTGTTTCCTACGCTCATATTTTGTAAAATCCCTTTTTAACTTTGCACTTTTTATCCCTTTGTGTGCTTCTTGGTTCTACTTTCTAATGTGGTAATTTAATTTTTCCAAGAATGAATTAAATGAGCTCTATTGTTGATCTTTTGACTTCTATGCAAAGAGCCCATTGTTGTTATTATATTGAGCTTCAAGTATGTAGTCATATTAGCTTGGCTTTGAAATGCCCATAGTCATTTTTTTATCCCCATGCACTCTTTTCTTTTTTAGTGTTGACTTGCAATTGTTGGTGGCCTACAACTTAAGTGAACTCTTCATTTTCATGTGGTGGTCCTACTAGAATTCTTATTTGGTGCACTAGCCCAACGCAATCATGTATTTTCCTTTCTTGGAAAAAGTCCCTAGTCATTAATGCATTTAGCATCCAATGTGGAATGATATGCTATTTGTTGATCTTGAACCATTAGGTTCTCAGGTTGCATTCATGGTTACAAATATCTTCATCCACCATCCCAGACTCCATCTTATCCTACACTTCCTTAATCCCCTCATCCAAGGAATTTTTTGTTTCAAAAATGTTTCCAAAGGTAAGCTTGTTCCAACCTTTCACTCTTTCTTTAATTCTTCTCAATTTATCAACAAGACAAAACATAGGGGTGCCAACTGAGGGTTCATTCCACCATTTTTCAATTAGAGCAACAAAATTAGGGTGTAGGGTCCACATTATTTCAAATCTAAAGGGGAAAGGACCTTTAACAGAGTCGACATTTCTCTCTAGCATGGTAGCATTATGATCATATCCAATTCTTGGAAGGGAAAAGAGAGAAAGGTACTGAGAGATGTTTCAATTGGAGGAAACTAGGAACCTATCCAACTTAACTTGAATCAGATGATTTCCAAGCCTCCTATTGGACCAAGTAAATTGGGTACCTAGAAGGGGGACATCATATAAGCCCACCAAGTTGAAGAATCTAGAAAAATCCATCATATTTTTGGAATAGTCAAAAAGGCCCCTCAACTTTCCTGAAGGTAGAAGCGAAGAGTTGAACTCTCCTCCAAGAATCCAAAAATCCTCCTTTCTACTCTTTATACTATCATGACGGGAATTAGGAGCATAAACATTAATCAGATTTCATTTTCCAGAGGTAATGAGGTCTTCAAAGGAAACCATAAGACAATTTTTACCAGAGAATCCCATAGAGCCGTTAAGTTTCAAGAGGTTCCATAGAGTAGCAATACCCCCAAAGCACCTTCAGCCTAACTCAAAAAATAATTAGCCCTAGGTGAAATATTCAAAATAATCTTATCAAAAAAATTCTTCTCCATTTTTATTTCCTGAAGTAACAAAACATCAACTTTTCTATCCAGCAAGCAAGTTTTAACTAACAAATGTTTATAGGGACTATTAAGGCCCCTAATATTCCATGATAGGATCTTCATTAATATGGGGGCAGCCCACCGAGTCACTAGGAAATAGAAAGGGAGGGGAAACAACCTCCCTCACTTCATTTTAGACTTTGGACTTGCAATTGAGTCCAGAGTCTTTTGTTTTCCTGAAGCCACACCACGCATCTAGTGTCCTTGTTTCTTGTTTCCTTCTAGGAAGGTCTTCCAACCTTATTTCCTCCTCCTACATCTGGTTTATTTTTATTTTTTGACTTGTTATTAGCTTGAATCTAGTCTTCATTAGCCACCTCATCTGAGGGTGAAGATGGGAAACCCAACATAGCCCTTCACTCCTTGATATTCCTCCCTTCTGAAAGATATCTCCCTAAGCTAGAAAGGGAGGAAATGAAGCTTTAGCAACCTAAGAGACAATTTCTCATTCCTCAACAAACTCACTATTCTCTTCCAATCAAGGAATAGATTTTATTTCTAGTTTCTCATAGAAATGTTCAAATTTCTTCACCCCTTCATTTGTTTCCTTCAAGGCCAATTGCTCTTCTTTTATAATTAAATAAATTTTATTTATTTAATTATTTACTAATTTGTCATTTTCATCCACTTTTGAATTAAATTATTATTTAATTTAAAAGTCAACATGTCATGTCTTTTATAATTAAATAATACTTTTATTATTTAATTATTCACCTTCCCTCCCAAATTAAATAATTTTATAATTATTTAATTTTCTCCAACAACCTCTTTTTTTGTACCAACCGCATTATTCATGCCATTCTTATCTTCTCTTGTCTCATTCATTTTCCACCCCTAATTGAATTATCTTATAATTCAATCTTGGCCATTAATCCTTATCATTGCCCTAATTTTTCCTTCACCCTATTTCATACTACAACTTTCAATCTTGGCCATTGATTAAGACATCTTATTGACATCCAATCTCAACCATCAATCCAAATCAAACCTTTCCTATAAATCAACCCTCTCATAATCCATTAGGGGGGTCGATTCTTCAAGTATCCTTATGCTACCAAAATCATTCTTGAATCATTCATCCATTTCTATCTATCTTCATCCATCTATCATCTTCATCTCAATGTTATGCTACTGAATTGAGCAACCAACATATCAAATCAATCAAATAATTCATCCTTCATTACGTCTATTTGAGGTATTGAAGATTTGGATTAGGTAATGCATGTTATTGTTTTATCATTTTTTAATTTATCCAAATTTTTCATATACATTTTGGTGAACCTAACATGAACCCCCTAACTAATTTTTAGCTCAATATTTTGACAAATTTTGAGGAATTTTGTAGTTGGATCCTTTTTGTTGCAGGTTTTGCATCATTTTGGGACAAAACCCTAGTTTTCAAAGATTTTACCATATCTCTCAAATGGATTTATATTTTTTCACAAAATATTTTCGATAGATTGGGAACAATATCAAGAGCTTCCAGTCCAAAAATTAAATTTTTTGGAGCTGTTTTTAATTTTTTATAATTTCTTTGTTATTTTTCATGCAAAATCAATTTTGAGAGCAAATTAGAGAGTTTTTTGGATATATTTATATTTCTGAAAATATCTTTGAATTTCAATAGGGGTCTGTTCATTTTTTTTAAAAATTAGATGAAAAATAATTAGACAAAAAATAGATCTTTGAAAATTAGGGTTTTACAAAGATTTGTTTATATCTCACAAATGATTGTAGATATTTTCACAAAAACCTTTCTGTAGATTTGGGATGATGTCAAGTAACTTCAATCCAAAAATCAGAATTTTTGGACGTGTTTTGAATTTTTTATAATTTTATAATTATTTTTCATAAAAAAATAATTTTGGGTGCAAAACAGCAAATGTTTTAGATTTCTTTACATTTTTAGAAATCTCTAGAAATTTTAGTAAGGTTCTATTCTCTGTGTTTTTATTTTTGATGCAAAAGATATTTCAAAAAGTCAAATTTGTCTTGACTAGCTAACCCTCTAATATTAGTGATCAATTATTTTGTTAGGGTTTTGGCTTTCTTGTTGGTTTTGTGAATGTGCAGAAAAAATAAACACTTCAAAGGAAAAATTGGATCAAGTGGACAAAAATTTGGAGCTAAAGAAATTCTAGGTGCACACATTCCATCTTTCATCTCTAATTATTGCTTGTCAACACACTTCAATTTGGGGCTTAAAACGAACATCTTTTTTGCAATCACACTTTGAAATTGGGAATAAAAAGAACCATTGTCTTCCATCACACATTTTGGTTTTGGGTTAAAAAGAACAAGTGCTTCCATTGTTTTCTTACACACATTTCATTTCTAAAGGGAAATTAACAACTGTGAGTGTGAATCAAGTGTGTGTGTCCTCCAAAACACCTCACTTGGTTCACTTTTGCCATACCCTTCTTAGGAGGCCTGCTTGGAGCACACACCCCTCCAAGGGATGACCTCAATCAAGGTGTGAATCCAGATACACGCCTCTTTGGGAGTTTAAATCTTGTCACTCTTGGCTAAGCCCCAAAGAACTTTATACCTTTGGGAAGTGAAGGTGAAGGGTGGGTTACCCCTTTCTCCCAGCTGTGTGGCAGGATTTTTCTTTCAAATCATCCCTAGTCAACCTTGTGCATCCTAGCTCAAGACCTAATTGGCCATACCCACTTGACTAACATTAGGCTTTTTCTTTTGTATTCAAGTGTTTTCTTAATCATGACATTTAATCTTGAAAGACAAATTTATCATTGTGTTTGGTGTGTGTGTTCATGCATTTACATGTGATATCTTGTGTTTGATATTGCCCAAGTTAAACTTTCAATAAACATTTTCCACATCATCCAATCTTTCCAAGCCAAATCATCCTAGTCATCCAAGCACTCACATACTAATCTTTTTTAAATCATCATCATAGTGACACCATGCCAACATTAGAACACATAGCACAAAAGCTCGTTCACATACTTCACGAAGCTCAAACAAGCCAAACATCTTTAAACCAACAAACCATTCAAGGAATCCATGACATGATCCAAAAAATTCAAAAAAACCAGTTACCTCAAATGCAACAACTCACAACACAGGCCTAATACCTCATGGCCACTTGTCAAATACAACAAGCATAACATCAAGTCCAATCATCACATCAACAAATTTCACCTCAATCCTATGTGTCACCTATATCATCATATCAACCTCATCCATCCACATATCATGTTACCCCTTTATCAACCTATCACACCTCTTCTAATTTCAACCCTTATCAATATCAATCCACCTCTCAACAACCATTATCCTATGCAACCCCTCCATCATTATCACAACAACAAATCATACCACAACAAGTCCAAACACCATTCCAACCTCAACACATTCAACCACAATCCTATGTTTCACCTTCATCATCATGCCAACCTAACCCATCTACCTATCATGTCAATTCCACATTAACATATCCACCCATATCACAACAAGAACATAGGATCCCAAGTCTATCTTGGCAACAAAATCAAGATCCTTTTAATTCTCATGTTCCATTTGACAAGCGGAACACCAATCTAGTTCATGCACCCTATAACTTTGTCATACCACCATCCAATCAAATTCCTATCCCTAAGACACCTTTTTCTAGTCCTAATCCATTGGCCTCTCCACCTTCTAACCCATCAAACACTTCATTACCCACACCATCATATAATCCTCCATCAATTCCATGCCCTAAGTTCAAACATTACAAAAGCAAACCCAAATCCACCCATCCACCTACAAAGGATGTGACCCAAGGGCTACTAGCAAGGAATCAAACATCGCCATGTCATTAAACTCGTATGTTTGAACCTACCAAAGAGTCTTCAAACATCATGCCCATCCTCACAACCCCATCATGTATTTTTCCCCTTGAGCCTATTCAAGATTCCCCCCCATTGAGCCCAAGTCAACCTCCATCATGTCTCCATGTTGTTGACCATCTAGAAAATGTTGAGCCTATTCAGGAGTCATCCCCTTCTACTTCCATTCAAGAAACCTAAGAGGTATGTCAAGAGCCTAATCCTAAGCATGTGGAAATATCAAGTCCTAGTCCTAATCAAGATCAATTCACTTTCATCCAACCTATCCATAATCTATGTCTTTTCTATGATCAAGATGGTATCCATAATGATGAAGAGCCTATCACTTCACCTATCCATGAGAAATAAATCCCCATTGCTCCTATCCACCCCCTACCTAGCCCTATCCATGATCCATCAACATCCACTTCCCTTGATGAGACATATGCCTCCCAAGCACACATAGAAGATCAAACAAATACCTTGGATCTAATTGAAGACAATACTAATCAAGATCCTAATGATCCTCCTTCACCCACTATTGACCCCATTGCAAGTCCTCCATCATATCCTATTGGTCTTTCCACCCTCATTCATGAATGTTCCTCCTTAGAACAACAACCATTATCTTCCCTTTCTTCATTTTCTCCATCCAATAAGGAACTCATGTCTAGTGTTCCACCTACACCTAGTCCCATTGTCTATTGCATACTCCAAAACATGAACCACCAAGGTAAAGGTCTATACCTTCATGAACAAGGTATTTTGGATCCCATCCATGTCAAAGTCTCTCCACACTCTTATGGCCTTGGATATACACCCCAAGGACACCAATCTCAAGATGTTGGTACTTCCTCCATGCCTCCTAAGTCCACTTTCCATCATAAATCCTATCATACACCTAAAACATATGTTTTCATCCTTCCTCCATTATCCTACAAATGTCAAAAGCATGTGACCATACACCTTCTAACATCCACTTTACCACCATTACTTCCAACTCCTAATATCCCTCCATCCACTTTACCACTATTACTCCCAACACCTAATATCCCTACCATCCAATCCTCTTATCCATTTATCCATAAATACCCTAAAATTCCTAATCATGACCAACAAATGCACACATTGTCTAAACACGAAGCTTCCACTCATTCCACCTATCCTGTGGGATTCAAAAGAAAGAATTTCAATACCTCTACCTATAAAGTAAAAAATCCTAAAACTCCTCATGCCTTAGGGCATCAATGCAAAAAGTCAAAGAAAAATACATCCCAAAAGTTATATAAGCCCATACCTCTAAAAGTAAATTCCAAAACTAAAATGGTTTGGATCCCTAAGAAAAAGGAAAGCAAGTCAAATGAGGCATCTACATCACAAAAATCCCAACCATCCCCTTCCATCCAAAATGCACATTTTATTCAAAAATTACAAAAATCCCACAAGCCAAACAAAAATTATAAAAATACTAAGTCTATGTGGGTACCAAAAGCACTACATCCACCACCTCCTAAACAAACATCTCCATTGCTTCCTACACCCTGTCCACATCAAAATATTCAACGTTTATCATAGTGTGTGCAGCCATTGGTCATGGTTCCCTTCCATTTCACAACAATTCCACATACCTCCATCCCCTCACCCTTCACTCATTATCCTACATATCTCCCCCACCACCTTCCTATGGTCCATGCTTTTGGATAAGCCTCCCCATTCATCCCTTTCTATAATCCCTATCATAATCCACTATTTTCCTCCATAATCCATCATCTACCTAATCCATATCCCTTTCATGTCATCCCTTACCAACATCTATGAGCATAATGACATTTGACATGGTCCATGCAATGATATCCATCTCTAGTAGGACTATCACCTTTCATGGAACTAGACACTTGAGCACCTCCTATCCATATTCCCCTTCTCGTATCGAAAAATTGAAAAAAAAAAGTCAAAAAGAAAAAAAAAAAGTAAAGAGAAATCCCTTCGTCCAACGGTGAAAACCTGGTAAATAGGCGCCCTGGATAAGTACCATGATGAAAACCTAGCAAACATGCATCATGTGTAGGTTGATCTTCTCTGTCACTTACACTTGGGGGCACAATGTCTTATCTATCCAACATATCATTTCCATCCTTGTAGTGTCCCTCCAGTTGCAACACTCTGTCTTAGTTTGATTCAGTTAGATGGATAGATGCTTTAGTTGCTTATGATACTATGTTGTTTGTTTTTAGTTATGACTCTGACATTATGTTGTTTTTTATACTCTCCGGATGATACATTTGACATCGTGTTCATTTGGTTGTGTTTGTGTGATGATATTGAAATAGACACGTGTGTGATATGGTTTATGTTTCTTATGATTTTTTATGTGGTTATCATGTAGAAATGGTTGTTTATGTTATATAATGCTCGTCAATTTTGGTAAAGAAGATAGTGTAGCACTACTCATTCGTGAGTACCCTGCTACGCTGCGATTCTTCTTCACGATGTGTTTGCTGATATATGTTTATATGTTTAACAGAGATGTTTTATGTAGATACAGGTACAGGTACCGGGTATCGGCTCCACCTGCTAGTCAGGTTTGAGTGTACCCTAATCCAATGAAATTATGTTGACTCAGAGATAGTGTCAGGTCCTCATTTAAGCCATCGTTCTTCATTGAACGAGTATCTTTTTGTCACCCATTGTTTTGTGTAGTCTGTTTTTGTTGTATCATTCTTGTCTGTATTGTTTTGTTTGGGAATTCAATAATTTAATTAAATGGCTTATTTGTTAATATATTTGATTAAATGTAAATTTGTTTAAATATTAGATTAAATGTAAATTTGTTTAAATATTAGATTAAATTTTTATAAGTAAGGTTTGATTTAAAATAAATTAAACAAGTTATTTATTTAAAGTGGACATTAATTTTGAAAAAGGTGATTATTTAAATGTAATTGTGGAATTAATTGTGCAAATAAGATTTTTGTGAAAAACAGATATTCTAAAAGAGGTTGCTTTCAACAAGTTACAAATATATGAAAACTTGTGTTTGAGTTAAAAGATAATATCTTAGATATTTAATATTATAACTGATTGAGCAATTTTTGAATGCATGACTACAATCAGTTGAGTTTTGTAACTTGAGGTAATTAAATGCATTAAAAAGCTTTTGGGGGTTACAATTTCATTCACGACAATATTCTGGAAAATAATTTTCATGACAATAGCTTTTAGGAAATTTTTGCACAACAGTTGTTCTGGAAAAGTTTTCATCTCAGATTTTGTTTGCAAGTGTATTATTGGGTTTTGGCTGCGGATCGGATCTGAAGGTTGCAATATTCAAGTTGGTTAAAAATCTAGGTTTTCTTCTTTTGTTCGTATATACTCGAATAGAATCTTTTGAATGTCGTTTATGGTACTTGATTTTTCTATATATGTAGAATTTATTTGTTGTATATCCTGCACAAACAACATGAAACAAATTAGATTGAGATTTGAGATCTAGAAGAAAATGTAGCAAAATGTAAGGAAATTTTAAAGAAACTAAATCAATTTGTTTTAGATTTAAATAATTTCCCAGATCCCTTTCTCAGCCTGTCACAGGCGTAGCATTTGAATAGGACAGGGCGTATAGTTACAGATAATCTTCTTGATACAATTAGCAACCTGTTACAGCTGCCACACTTGAGTAAAGAAGGGTGTTGACGTCTAAATAACCTTCCTAACTCCATTCGCAGCCTGGGGTGAATAGATTTAATTTTCCCCTGATCTCATATGCAACCTATTACAGTAGCAGTGCTTGAACATGGTAGAGTGGATAGATTTAAAATACTTACCTGATTTATTTTATCACAGTTGCAGCACTGGAAATTAGAATGCTTTAGAGGTTTAAATAATCTCCTTAATTCTGCCTGGGGATTTATTATCTTAACTCTGCTGAAAGCTTTGCATATAAAGTTAGTGGTTATTTTGCATGAAATTATTTCTTCTCCCTATGTTATGGTGTTGCCCCTGCTCCATTCTAGTGAGTTTTTCAGCCAAATTAAAATTCTAGTTTTCCTGAGGCTTGGAAAGAAATTTAAAAAAAAAAATGTAATCTTCTTCCTTAAGTTTTATGTTGAATTATATTTGAAAACTGGAGATCTATTTCTTTTGTCACTAAATTATAAATTGAGTCATGCAAATTTGTTGATTTTATTTCTTGCAATCTTTGAACAGCTGAAAACTATAGTTTGTGAGATTCATTCGATGCATTGAAATATGCATTTGAAACAAAGGTTAAATCTGATCCGGAGATGTGTGGATTTATTGAGTTTAGAAGGTTGCAACACGTTTTTTTTACAGCTGATTTATCTTAACTCATTGGAGTTGTCTTTCAAAATTGAAGATAAATATGATTTTGTATCTGGTTGTTATAATAGTCGTAGACTTATTGAATGAGTTACATTTGTTTGCATGTATTAAAAATCTTACAGTTAAATAAGGTTAACTTTGTGGTATGAGATTCTTTGCACGGCGCCCATTCTATTATAGTTGTATTGATGTATGTATATATTTTTGTGTGATTTTTAAATTGTTTATATTTGCTGATTTTCTTTCTATGCACTGTGTTTGGACAACAAATGAGTGAATTGGTATGAATATATGTATATATAGATATAATTTATATATTATCTATATATATACATATTTCTAAGTGTTCTTTATTTTATTTATTAAATTGGGAGTGAATGTAGTTTATACTCTAATTTGAGTTGAAACAAAACAAATTTTAGGTGTGTTATTTTATGATGTTTGGCTGAAAATGTTTATATCTTAATATTCTATAGCGGTGTTATGATTTGGGGACTTAGTCTTGCACAGATTGTTGTTACCTTGAGGGTATATTGGAAATTATCCGGCCATGTCTTAAGTTAGAAGTCTCACTGATTATGTTGTCAATCCAACACAACATGCAGATTGTAATTGATTTATGTGTGGCCTTGTTTTGAGTTTAAATATCTTTTCCTTAAAACTATAGCATATTATAGCCCATTATGATGTGCCAAACTTTATTCTTCTACACTTATAATTTCTTTGAACTCGCCTTAAGATGGTTGTTCTTTTAAATTTCCATTGATATTGATTGGGCACTGGGAATACATCATTCACATTCTCAAATTATGAGTTTTGTTTAATTCGTCATAGTTATGAAATTCCATATCGATATACATTTGTTGTAGATTTCATCTCTTAAACAACTGTCGAATCTTATCATGATTTGTACTTGTTTGCTTGGTAAAATGCTAGTTATGAATGAATCTTCTTTGATTCTTAATGCTGAATTTGATAGTAATAAATTACAATATTGTTTATTTCAAACTTAAGACTCAACTTCAATTCAACATCATGCAATATTGATGTCTGAGTTTTTCTTATCGTAACTGAAAATCTCTCAATGGTACACACTCCTCATACATGATATTTTGGGATATTTAAGTTAACTGAAATTTAGGTATGAGTTTAAAAGGAAGAGTTATGATTTGGCATATGTTGTTAGAAGAGCATCTTTTGGTACTTTGATTTGTTTGATATTTCTAAAAAAAATAGGCATATATTTTAAAACCCATGCGCTGAAAGTGATAACTGAAAACTGTAGTTTGGTTGAAATATAATTAGATTTATATGATTAAACTTATGATTCTACTTTTGCTTGGCATCGTTATCTGAGTATAGACTGTAGTTTCTATTTTTATTTGTAAAGAGTTATCTTGCTTTCTCTATAATAGACACAATAAGTTCTTTCTTTTGGAATATAATTTTGCTAATCATTAGTTCAAAGTTAAGTAGTACTAATGGTTTCCTATTTTAGTTATGAATTTAGATTTATGTGGTTATAGGAAAATATAATGCACCTATATTGTTGAAATATTTTTTATAATTTTTATCTTATAACATTTATGATGGGTAATGATATGTTGTGGCCATGATATTCTTTTAAAAGGATAGATCAACTTTAGAGTTTTATTTCAAATGAAAATGTTTAAGAAATTTGTGTAATACGTTCTTTTCTTCCAAAGGTTAGGAAATTGACTTTGTGATTTAAGCTGTAAATGTATGTACTTTGGTGTACTATTATCATGATTTTATTTGGGTATGGCCTTGCACAAATTGTTGTTATTATGGTGACATTATAGATATTTGGGTTTATGTCATGATAGAGATATTTATGTACGAGATTTTGTTCTAAGTGCTTGGTGGATTTTTCATGTAATTGAGTTGCTAAGTCTCCAGAGGCTAGGAAGTGAATTCATGTTGTAAACTTTTGATACATGAACATTGTTGTTTTATATACCTTGATCTATTTTGGGACTTTCCCATGCAAGAGTTATTTGTCACCTTTGAGGTGTTTGAATTGTTCAATGGTTAGGCCATGAATGTGATATGTTTTATTATGGCATTGTTTTATATGCATGTTGGCAGTCCTTGGTATTTTGATGTTGCGTCATGTTTCTAGGAAGAGTGGCTTGCAATAGGGGTTGGAACCCTAAGTGGTTTCCAGGGTAACCTATCGTGGGTTTCTTGTAATTTAGTGAAAACTTTAATAAATAAACCTAGGGTTCATTAAATAATAAGAATTAACAGAATGCCTCACCTAGTGCCTTAATGCTTGTATAGATTAAGGGTAAGTTGAGAAGGCCTGGAATGGTTTAGTAGTCTACCTTGTCTTCCTACAAGGCAATTCGACCCCACATGAGTATGTCTAGGGGTCAGGAATCGATAAAGACTGCCAGGGTAACTCTGGATGAGGGTTGATAGCCTAGGAAGATTCACCAGGGTAACCTAGAACAACTATGTGATGACACTTTGTCCTGAAGCATGTTTGTGGTCTCTTATGTAGAGTCACTTGTGTTACTATTGTTGCCTCTGGGAGTTTATTAATGATCATATAATCTAGAAACTGTCATGTCATTATGTGTTTGTCAACCATGTGATGAATGTCTTTTCCTTGTTGTTTGTTTGCTTGTTTTGTAGACCTGTCATTATCTCCTAGCACAGAGGGAGTGGACCTTCGAGTTCCACGTGGTTGGGAGGAAACCGTGCTATTTCCTTCTTTGGGTCCTCTTACAGATGTTGCTATTCTTGGATAAATTTATTCGTGGAGCATATTCTTGATCCTTCAGTGTTCGCAATGTTGGACGTTGAGCGTACTCGTGAATGAAGCTGACAACGTGATTTATATCCTTCATCTTTATTGTGCATTCTCTTGTTGACTATAAGAGAATTTATGTAATGACATTATGATGATTCAAGATTTATTGTAATCTCAGTTGATGTAATCTGGTTATGTAGCTTGACTTTTTTAAGCTTATGAAATTGGATCATTCATGAACGTGATATGTTATTATGTTTTATGAATTTGATATTATGACGAGATGTTCTTATTTGTATGGTTTAAGTAATGTCATCTTGGAATCCTTAAGACAATTGTGTAATCGAATGACTTTTTTTAAAAAAAATTATTCGGATAATTTTTACTTTATGCTTTGTTTTATTGGATTCATTGGCAGGGCGTTACAATCCTACCTACCATCTTTATCCATCACACATACCTTTCATATTGAGTCCATTTATCCACCCTTCTCCTTTTGATCTTGATGAATATATAGGGGCAAAGTGTTGAAACATGCTTTGGATATCTTTTGATATACCTCATCCTTCCAAACAAGCCTATCATTATCCTATTGTCATAAGCTTTGTCATGAAAAATCCTAAGTCTTGTACCTAGAATGGGGCATGTTATTCCTATGTGACATAGTCTTTGGAGATCACATCCTTGCTCTCTTATGATGCATACATCCATTCCATCCATCCATCTATCATGAGCCTTTTATCCCTTATCCTATCACCCACCCTTCCATCCATCAATCCCATCTATCTCCTTGCACCTAAACTTGGTTTTCCCTTGTCATTGGTATCTAGCACAAAGGCTACCCAAATTTTAATCCATTGACACCTCAAAACATTTCAGAAATCCAAAAATATCAAATATTCTCAAAAATCCAAAAAAATCAAAACATTTCAAAAATCCAAAAAATCAAAACATCTCAAAAATTCAAAAAAATCAAAACATTTCAAAAATCCAAAAATCAAAACATTTCAAAATCCAAAAATTAAAACATTTCAAAATCCAAAAAATCAAAATATCCCCAAAAATACAAAAAATAAAGGAAAAAGGTCCTAGAAAAAGACAAAAAAATAAAATATTCATAAAAAATCCAAGCAATAAAATCAAACCAAATCATTTCTTCTAATCAATTCTTCAAAACAATTCAATGCATCAATTCAACTCCTTCAAATCAATCTTCAAATTATCAGTCAAACAATCCTCTAATCAAATTGCTCCAATCTAAATCATTCCAATCACCTCAATTCTTTTATTCAATGTATATCTCATCCTATCATCCAATCAAATGATCATATCATTCCAAACCACTTCTTCAAATCAAATCAATCGAATCAATCCAAGCAATAATCCAAATGTAAGGTAATCCTTAATCCATACCAATCAAGTCGATCAAGCTTTCCAAATTATCCAATCACATTCTTTGGTCTTGATCCTTATCTTGTTGTAAACCTAATCAATCAAATCCAATCAATCAATTATCATCATCCTTGTGTTGATCTAGGAATATGTCATTCCCCACAATGGCAACACTATCATCATCAATCAAAATCAATCAATCAATTACTCATAGGTTCGCAGCTTGACAAGGGAAATACCTTGTTTTTTTTGTATCATTTGTGCATTATTTCTTGTTTTCTTGTGTGTGTTATCATTTTTATCTTACATTTGCATCAAATCCATATCATTCCAACTAATATTCATATCTTGTATCTAGGTAAGGTTGTATTATGTTGGGGCACGAGACACATCGTCACCTTGGTCCTTATACCTTGGTGCATCATGTATAGTGTTACATCAAACATCATGGTTGTTCACTTTCTTGTAGCATATTGTAACATTCATCTCCTTCATCCACTTCCTATCTTGCATCATTCATCTTGTCCCTCCTTATCATTTCATTTCAAGAGAATACCCATGTTTGTCCAACTTGCCTATCCTCTCGAAGGGGCATCATCATCCCATCATCATCCTATTATTATACTATCATCATTCCACTCTTATTTCGTCATCATTATATCCTTCTATCATCATCCATTTTCCTCTATCCATACCTTAGCTTCTTTGAAATGATGTTACTCGACACAAAGCTCATCATCTCAAACATCATCTCAAAGAGGGGCAAAATGTAGACACTAAAAATTGTCCTTCACCTATGAACCCGCCTTTTCATATCAATTCCTCCTTCTACTTGCATAATTAAATAATTTTAATTATTTAATTATCTTTTAATATTCCTCTATTAATTAAAATTCTTTAATTCATTTTTTCCTTTATTCTTCCCTTGATTAAGTAAATAAAATTTTTTTATTTAATTACATCACTAATTAGCCCCTTCTTTTCTATAATTAAATAAATTCTTATTTATTTAATTATTGTCATTTTTCTACTATAATTAAATAATTATTTTAATTATTTAATTATTTATTATCCTCTTCTTCTATAATTAAATAAATTTTATTTATTTAATTATTTACTAATTTGTCATTTTCATCCACTTTTGAATTAAATTATTATTTAATTTAAAAGTCAACATGTCATGTCTTTTATAATTAAATAATACTTTTATTATTTAATTATTCACCTTCCCTCCCAAATTAAATAATTTTATAATTATTTAATTTTCTCCAACAACCTCTTTTTCTGTACCAACCTCATTATCCGTGTCATTCTTATCTTCTCTTGTCTCATTCATTTTCCACCCTTGATTGAATTATCTTATAATTCAATCTTGGCCATTAATCCTTATCATTGCCCTAATTTTTCCTTCACCCTATTTCATACTACAACTTTCAATCTTGTCCATTGATTAAGACATCTTATTGACATCCAATCTCAACCATCAATCCAAATCAGACCTTTCCTATAAATCAACCCTCTCATAAGCCATTAGGGGGGTTGATTCTTCAAGTATCCTTATGTTGCCAAAATCATTCTTGAATCATTCATCCATTTCTACCTATTATCATTCATCTATCATCTCCATCTCAATGTTATGCTGCTAAATTGAGCAACCAACATATCAAATCAATTGAATAATTCATCCATTATTGCATCTATTTGAGGTATTGAAGATTTGGATTAGGTAATGCATGTTATTGTTTTATCATTTTTTATTTTATCCAAATTTTTCATATACAAAACTAATATCTAGTCAAAGTATATCATCTATATCATTAGTCAAGGAGATATATAGGGATATTCATAGCACAAAATCCTCACCCCACTGGCTACACCACACCCACCTAGATCTATAGATACTTTGGGCGCACCTACCTCCTCCACTTAGGTAGACATGACATGGGTATCACTATATATCATATGGGTTTATCACCTATAGATAAATATGGCTAGTGGGGTGGGTGTGAAATTATAGTTGTATATAGATCTGGAATTCAATAGGTTTCGAATCTCAATGATTCTGAAGCTCATTCTAGTCAGCCCAATATATGGATAAGGAGATAGGGAAATCATATTCAAAACTCATTTCGGTTAGATATAGAGATAGGCCATCGTTCCCCACCCCTACCCATATAGATAGATAGGCGATCTTTGATCTCCAATCTATTAGGAAAGTTTGAATGAGTGGATATGGAAATGAGAGAAGATTTTGTATGATGTGGGAGGTGACTGCATTTATCTACCCCTACTGGGTGGATATATACTATATGATATATAATTGTGCCCCATATGCCTAGGTGGATGACCCCCTTCAACTCCAAACCTAGGGAGATCCTATAAGGTTCAAGTTAATTTATAGATTTCAAATCCACATGCATGAAAATCATTTTTCACGCATAAAAGTGAATTACAATAACAAACATCAATTTTATCTTCATGAGGAAATCATCTAATAAGTTCTAATTTTGACATATTGCCTAATCAATCATGACCTTTGTCACTATAAAATCTTCATTAAATCTAGAATTAAATACCACTAGCATATATATATTATTTATAAATAATATATATAAAAATGTTGAGAGATATCATTCTCGAGGAGTCTATTACACTTTTATGTGAGTAATTGATTAAATTAAAAAATAGGCACCTCGGGAAGGATATCTCTCGGCATTTTTATATATATTATTTATAGATAATATATATATATATATATATATATATATATGCTAGTAGCATTCACAATGCGACATGAAAGACAAAATTATTAGGGTTAGGCTTAGGGTTAGCATAAGGGTTAGGGTTAGGGTTAGGTTTATGATGAGTGGTAGGGTTAGGGTTTTTGTTAGGTTAGGATTACAATTAGGATTAGTGTTATCATTATGAATAGGGTTAGTGTTATGGTTAGGGATATGAATAGGGTTAGGAGGTGATCTCTCAATACTGGTTTACAATTTTTGGCCAAACTGGACACTGAAATATTTTTTTCTAAATAAATCTTCACTTTCGGGCACCTATAGCGGCTAAACCGTGAGGAATTTGAAGATGATGAAAACTAGTGATTTGTGAAATTTTGTTTGTAGATTCTAAATATATTTTTTCAATTTTTTTGGAATCATATTGCACTTCTTTTTCCATCTCCTTCGAAAACTAGTTTTTTTCAGTAAACACCATTTTTAAGGAGTGATGCTCACCGTATACAACATAAATTTTTTTCATGAAGGATAAAAAAATTTTTTTTTTTGAATTTAGATTTGTAACTACAATATCTAGTGCTTCCAATTGGTTTCATAGTGTTTTATTGAATAATTTTTCCTTAATCAAGTTTTCAAGTCAAACCAATTACAATTCAAACATAGGCGGACCATATAATATGTAACTTTTTTGTATGTGTCAAAATTCAATTTTTTTGTTGTTGGATCAAGGACTTCAATATCTGGTGCACTCATAGTTTTTTTTTTAAAAATTGATAATCTGCTATTTTTCCACATGTGTAGAATAGAGAGTTTGATTTTCGGTGAAAAAACTATGTTTAATAAAACTAAAAAACAAATACATAATAAAACCAAAACATTTTAAAATTATAGTTGTTGGATAGCTCGTTATTTAAAATTGGATCCGAAGAGGAGGATCTTGAAGGAAATGCTAACAAGAAAGAAAAACTGAGAACAAATAATAAGGGAGATGTGACTAGCCTAATAAAAACCCCTATACCAAAAATCAGGGGTAAAAGTCAGTCTCCAAAAGGGCCATCCACTGTCACTGAGGAAGTATCATTTCAAGAGGAAGAACAAGAAGAAGGGGGTAAAAATGAAGAAATATCATAATCTCCACATAAGAATATTCTAGAAGAGGCCCCTATCACTTCTTCCCCTATTGTTGCTACCATTCCTACTACTACTCCCATTGTTTCTATTGAACAACCTTTTCCATCTGCCATTGTTGTTTTTGCTACCACTATTTCTATTACACCTTCTATTTCTATTCATTTAATTCATTCATCCCCAACCTCAAGATCTATTTTTGATAGTCCTAGAAATGATTTTGAGAATGACTTTGGTTCCCCTTCTATTTTGTCAAGTTTATCTTCTCCTTCTTTTTATGTGACTTCACACTTTGAGTTGGATAAGTTTATAGTTGAGATTGTGAAAAACATGACAATTATGGAAATTCCTAAAGAAATTTTAACTAACACCCCACCACTTGTTACTACTACCATTATGAGTTCAGCCACATCTTCTTAGATAATAACTGCAAGTCCAAAAGGAAGTTCTTCTCCTCTTCCTCCTTGGCTATCATCCTGGACACCTAATAGAAAGAAGCAAGCCATCTCTCCAGACGAATTTGACTTTGGTCAATTGGTGGAAGTGAAGAAAAAATCAACAAAGAAACCAAAGACTCTTCCAAGGGTGTTAATAGACAAGGTTGGATATAAATATTTAGAGGTTGCACAAACTTCTCTTGGTAAGGTTGTTGAAGATTGTAGACATGTAAAAATAGCTTAACGCATATCACACATCCTGAATGGCATTTTTCCATTATCGGTATCACTTTCATTATCACTATTACATTTCACTCTATTAACATCATTAATCCCCTTTTTAACATCATTTGCATCGTTAACCCTATTTTCCTCTATTAATTAGATAATCTCATATTGTTTAATCAATTCACTATGTCATCACCTGATTTAACCTTATTCCTCCTAATTGATTAAATAAACATTAATATTTTAATTATGTCTCTAACATTATTAATTAAATAGTTATCATTAATTATTTAATTAATCTACTTTTCCTCTTCCAAATTAAATAATTAAACCAATTATTCAATTTCCCAAAATTCACTCAACATGGTCAATTAATAAATAAACTTTTATTTATTAAAGAAAATACATCTTGCACGTTCCTCTCAAGATTAATTAATTATTTAATTAATTAATCATCCTCACACATTCTGATTGAACAAATCATGTCCACTAATTACGCAATCTAATTTGGTATTCCCACTTATTACTCAATCTAATTTGACAATCCCACTAATTACTCAATCAAATTTGGTAATCCCATTGATTACTCAATCTAATTTCCAATCCCACTAATTATTCAATCCAATCAATTCCCTTGATTGGATTAAATAGGTCAAGTAACTAATCAATATATTTCCTCTCAACGGACCTCGACCATTGATCCTGATCTAAGATCTTTCATCTTTGAATCTTGATCATTCATCTAAAAATTGCAAATCTATAAAATAAACCACACCCCTCTCATAATTGATCTAGATAATTTGTAGAGAGGTCATTTCAATGTGATTCTTGAGCAAATTGAGCAAAAATCCTCGCATTTTTAGACCATCATCATTATTATCAAGCTTTTGCAAACCATGGAGGCTTTGTGTTGATGAGAAATCCAACATATCAAGATCAACACAAATACACTCTGACATGGGATGGTAATATTGTGTAGTTTGAATTAATTTATGTTTCCATTTGATTGTGCTAACTTTGTTTGTTGAATTCATGGCTACAACAATTAGATTTCATGAGTAGGTTGGGTTTTATCTTCTTTTTTTTAATTTCAATTGTTGATTGCATTGACGCTAATTATTGATCCATATTTCCCTCTTACATAAATTGGCACGCCCGATTATCATGGTCTTCTGAGTATTTTTAAAGAATTTTGTAGGTTACAACCAGGAATTCATGTAAAAACTTGTCATATTCTTTTATTCACAAAAAAATGGACGCACTAAATTTTAGAGAAATATTTTTGGGTTTTGTAGACCCCACTCTTATCTTTCTGTAGAATTTTATGGTTTCTAATTTCATAAAAAATAAAAAAAATTATCTCAATTTTAGTTCTACTCTATTTTTTAAATATTTGTTGCCAACCTTTGAAAATTAATGTGTTTCATTCATCTCTAATAAATTCTACATGCTAAATTTTTTTTAAAAAGTTCTAGCTTTTGTAGATCTCCATCGTATCTTTTTGGGACATTTGACGATTTCAAATTTGATGCAGATTTGAGAAAGTTGTTGCTACTTCAAATTGTTGCTATAATTGTTCAAGAAAGGTAAAAATTGTCAACCTTTTTTCTTTTTTTTCAAGTTTTTGCAAGTTTATTTGAGTAGAATAAGGTTTTACTTGCACTAATATCTTTGTTTACAACTTGTGGCCATTAGAGGATTAACTTTCACATTTTCAATTTGGGCTTTAAAAGGAACCTCACATTTATTTTTGGTGCTTAAGAATTGACGTGAATACCTCACATTTATTTTTGGTAGTTAAGAATTGACATGAATGCCTCACATTTCTTTTTGGTGTTTAAGAATTGACTTGAATGCCTCACATTTATATTTTGGTGCATCTAAAAAGAACAAAAAAAGATCACCACTGCTTTTTGGGATAGAATTTACAATGTGTTAGAACATGTCATTTTCCTTCAGATACTAAAAAGAACCAAAAAATTGAATCTGGTTTGGGTTTTTTAAAAAATCATTTGATTTCAGTGATTGGCAAGCCAAGTACATATCCTCTCCCCCTGTATCTTTTTGAAAATCCTGGGTGATGAGAAACACTTTGGGGTCTTTGCATTTTTTGTTGTTCACCCTTCCTTTTCAGATAAGGACTTGCTTATGAGACACATCCCACAATGGAGAACACATAAGTGACCCTAAAATTATGTTTATCAACGAGCTATATTAAAGTGTATGAAATTGAAAGAAAGTAACACGAATCTGAGTGAGAATGCCATAATGTGCCAATAGTCCTCATGAAAATGTAATGGGTTGCACAAGCTAAGCTAGAGACATGTCTCATGTATTTGATACATATGTTGCAACGTTCACTGTTTTCATTACACACCTTGTATATAGAAACCAATCCAAGTCTTTCTAAAACATTCTTCAAAGTAGTGCATGGGAATAGAATCGTTCCCAAAAGTTACTTACCACATCTAATATATAATTGAGGCATAGGGATTAAGAGATAATTCTCTTTTACAAATCCAGGAGTATCAAGATAGTACATTTCCTTGATATATCCTATTTGACCCCTCTATAAAGACAAATTTAAAATCACTCCTTGGGGGGTGAGGTAAGCCTCTAGAGAAGAACGTACCTTTATTCCTTAGGGTGTGATTTGATTGATATTTTTCAAGCTATACCAGTGGATCTTAATGGAAGGACCATGAAATATCCCCCTTTAACATTGAGTCAGTTATTGCAATATTGATTCTTGTTGTATGCAGCACTTGCTATCAAACACATCTCCTAAAACATCAAACTTCAAACACTAAAATTGAAAAACTTATCCAAAACTATCAAACAAAACTGAACACTGTCTAAACAAAACCGCTACTGTCAGTTTTACCACTTTTATTCTAGAATCTTTTTGTAGTCATCCTAAATTCTGACCGCTTTTATGCAAAAGACCGCTATTCTCATTTCTATGTTTCTAGTCATTGAATTGCATAGAGACTACTATTGCATGGATTACCACAAGCATTCTTAAACATAACCGCTATTGTCCTAAATTTTTTTGTTGTCATCCTAGACAAAAACCACTATCATCCTACTTTCTAGCACATCTCAAAAAATTCAGACAACTAGCTTCAAAACATTGGCCTAATACCTTACAAAGTTGTCAAAAAACACTATCATCATTAGACCTATATGTTCACAATCCAACATCACCATCCTATACTTCAAACTTGGTTTACCTAGGGTTCATAACTATCACCTTTTGGACACAACATTAGAATCATACTTGCATCATATCCTATCAACATCCTTCATATCACCATCAATGATCAAGCATCAACCTAGTCTTGGACACGTATCAAAACACAACAAATAAAACCATCAATATTGCTATTGTTTTCTAGGATATTAGTAGCAACCTTTACTTGCAACCTCATAGCTAGTTAAAGTAAAGCCATCAACATATCCTCTAAAACAAAGAACAAATATTAATCAATAATCTTGCACATCTTGTATCCTAGACTAGCGTCACATCAAAACATCAAACATCAAGCATCATAGCGTCATTTATCAAACAACATCCAAAATCGTCTCATCTCCTCATCATAGGGTTGAGTAGAAAAATATCATCATCCTTAAAAGATTCCAACATCAGACTTGATCATCCAACTATCCCAACATCAACAACAATCCATATCAAAAAATCAACATCCTTTGTCCAAAAGGATTACAAGCATCCCCTTTGTACCTCATTTCACCAAACAAGATCTCAACTCCAAACACCATCACATTTCCATAACTTTTCATCTCAAAATCACCAAGGTCTTTTGAGCTCGTTTATGACTACAACAAGATCCCAACATAAAAGAAAAATGGAAGCCAACAAAATTATCTCTAGTGCACCAAACACCAATATCACCAATGAGGAATCTCAACCATGTGGTTACAATCCTAATACATACTCAACTCCTCAAGAACAACCAACGTTCAAAGCTCAACCAAATCCACCACCTAGTGATGCTGAAATATTCCTTAAACATCAAGACAGATTTGTTAGACAACAAAATGAACATCCTAATCTTAGATATGATCATAGAGGAGTATGATAATGATGAGGAAATTAGTGACAAAGTACTTTTAGAACATGCTCAAGATCCTAAAATACAAAAACTAATTTACAAAATGATTTGGAAAGATCCAAACACATATTTCCTCAAACTATCACAAAATGGTGCTAAGATACCTACATATTTTAATGTTGAAACTCATAAGGACCCTACTCTCATTCCTTTGGGAGACCAATCAATGGTGAGACAAATACCTAAATTAGTGGTGGATCCCTAGATACCACCTTTTTTTTCTCAAAATCACCTATCAATGATCAATCTTTCCCACAAAAAGTGGATAATATATTGTATAGACATCCCTCACAAATTGAACAAGTTGTGATAGCTCAACATGCTCAAGAAAATCCAAATCTATTAACAAATCAAAATATACCACCACACAATATGGAAACTAATACAATGGGACCCAACATATATGATACATCTGGGAACACCCAACAACAAGGTCCTAGTGTTAATATGCAAAACATGGGAAATCCTCCACCAAGACCACAACATGTAGTGAACAAAAATAGTATGATCCTAACACACAATACCAATATGGATCATCATCTACCCAAAATCCTCAACATCAAATGTATGTTCCAACACCACAAAACTTCAATACTCAACATCAAACGTATGTTCAACCACCACAAAACACACATCTTCCAAATCAAGAACCCAATCACCCACAACATAGTATTAGTGTACAACAACCTCCATCACTATATCAAACCTACACACCTCAACAACAACACATTACACCTCAAAAACAACCTCAAACTTACATGTCACAACATCATACCCTCAACTCACAACATAATCACATCAGTCTTCAAGGACCCAATCCATAATCCTACACTCACAACATGGTCCAATTGCCCTCATATATATAAATACCACAATATAACACACAAAACATCATGGGGCAGCAATGTTATAATATTCATCCTTATCAAACAAACACACCAAGTGATACCTTAACCTGAAAAATGCAAAATCTAAACCAAAGGATATCAGACATTCAACTTGGAAAACCAAAGAAGGGTTACGCTCTACAAGACATATGTCCATATCCCTTTGATTGTTCCATATACATGATACCCTTTCCCTAAGAATTTGAAATACCAAAATTAAACAAATATAATGGAAGAGGAGATCCAATAGAACATGTACAGGAATTCTTGGTAGCTTGCATGGAGGTCCAAAACAATTACTCTTATTTAATGAGACTTTTCCCACAAAGTCTCGATAGTGCAGCTATTGAGTGGTTCTCTCATCTACCACCTAGTATCAAAATCTTTTATGACTTAGATAAATTTATTAACCACTTCTCCTATAACATAGAGCAAGACATAACGGTCCTTAACCTATATGATATTAAACAAAAACAAGGTAAATCCTTTGATTCATACCTACAAAGATGGAGACACAAAGCTAGTAAGTGTAGGTGGATGTTCTCAAAAAATAACTAGTGGAAATATTTTCCTCTAACCTTCGAAGATACATTAGCTATCAACTTACCATGTTATTCCCTAATAATTTTAAATAAATCATCAAAAAAGGTTTAGTCATTGAAAGAGCTCTCATAGCAAGGGGAGTCATTAAACTCTATAACAAGAACTAAGCTTCTAGTTCTAATGACAAACCTAAACTATGGAAAAAGTGCAAGAACATTAAAAATGATGGAGTAGTTGATACCAATTTTTTGCAAAAAATACAACCTCCTAACAATCCACAAAGTAATGTCCAAGCAACTCAAACAAACTATCCTCAAAACAACATGCAAAACAACCAGCTTATGTATCCTCAAAACAACCAACAAAATAACCAAAAAACAAATCAAGGTTAGGATAATCAAAGAGAGCCACCAAGGAAAAGTACTAAAACTAGAAGAAAGTTAACTCCATTGGGAGAAACTCTTGAGTTAATTATACATAAAATCATTCAAAAGAACCTTATCAAGCTTCCTAATCCTGATAAAACAACTTATGACTAACCAAACTTTAAACCCCTTAGTACAATAAGAATGATCAATGTGAATTCCACAAAATCAAGGGTCACACAGCAAAAAATTGCATGAGGCTTAAAAATATCATACAAGACTTGATATAAAAAGGAGAGGTTGACATTGAACATCATCCTAGGACATGTGGAAATAGAGACATGGGAATCTACAAGGATCCAATCCCCGATCATTCTAGAGGAAATGAAAAAAGTAAGGGACAAGATTATTGAAAAGATAAATTCACCTAAGATAAATTCATAGGAACCATTTGTCAATTTGATCACAATATCAATGTCATAACCATAATGGGAAAAAACCCCAAGTGTAATGTTACTACACGAAGACGGAAAGCCACGATTCAAGGAGCCCCACTTCTAGCCAAAGTCACCATTAAGCCTTCTAATGAATATAGTATTGTGGATCAATTAAAGAAAACTCTAGCACTAATCTCTATTGATAAATGGGAGCTAGATTTCATTGGTTCAATATCACCAACATCCAATAACAAGGAGTGTATCCTAGTTTGCACAGATTATCTAACCAAGTGGGTCGAAGTAAAAGAATTACAATTTGCTAGAGATGGTAATGTGGAAAAATTCCTAAATGAAGACATATTCACAAGGTATGGAGTGCCAAGATAAATTATGATAGATCAAGGTCCACACTTCACATTAGAGTTGATTACCAAATTGGTTTAGGAGTATGAAATAAGGCTTAAGAATTCAACACCTTATCACCCCTAAGCCAATGGGCAGGTGAAAGTAACAAATAGGGAAATTGAAAACATCCTGACCAAAACAATGCAAATTCATAGAAAATATTGGGTAGCCAGGTTACCTGAGGTGGTATGGGCCTATAGGACAATATGGAAGACAACAACAAGATTTACACCCTATGAGTTGGTGTATAGTAAAACAATATTTTTTCCCATTTAATTTGAATACAAGACACTCATAACAGTAGTTGAACTAGATATGGATTTGACATCAGTACAAAAAGAAAGACTACACAATCTGAATGGACTGGATGAGATTAGAATGGAGGCCATGCATCACACAGAGATTATTCAGAAATGGAGAGTAAAATGGTATGATCAGTATATAAAGACAAAAGAGTTCAGTGTAAGTGATTGGGCTTTATTAAATGAATCAAGATATAAAGATTATAAAGAGAAGCTACAAACAAGGTGATTAAGACCATATGAAATAGAGAGAGTTTTCCCAAATGGAGCAATCAAGTTGCAAACTATAGATGTTAGATTTTCACTATTGGTGAATGGTCATAGACTGAAATTTTACAAGAATCCAACATAGAAAGATGATTTTATCATTTCTCTAATGTAACAATATGGACCGCACAGTATTTTAGATAAAGATATTGAACATGCCAGTGATCATGACAAAGGCAGTAATCCTAATGAAAACATTCTAATAGACAACAAGGATACAAAGGCACACTCTACATATTCTACACATGCTTCATTAGATGAGCTACATAGCTTGTCTATTGGGGTCTACCGGGTATAATTTTCTAAAACCTGTACATATGTACACACTTCATAGGTGATCCAGTCTTGACAATTCTTTTCAACTACACTCCATAATGGAGTAGAGACCTACAGCTTTATGAATAAAATCTGACATAGTTCAAAAAGGGACCTACTGTTGATGGTATCCACAGTACACACTCATGTCAAAAAATTCAAAATTTTCCACCAACTTAATTGCATGCCATCTACATATATTACATTTCTTTATATATTCAGCGAGATGTCTGCTATATCATTTCATTCATCCTATACTAGGATGCATTCCTCGATTTTCATGCATTCAAGAAATCATTTCATATCCATAATTTGTACATTTTATAGCCTCCATTACCACATGCCACCCTATCATTTCATCCATCACTCATTGCAATTAAGCAAATGTCAAATCATTATTACACTATGGCCACTCCTAATCAGCTTCATATGAGCTAAGTTCACTTCACTTCACGTTGACAAGTACTCATTCTAATTTACCATAATTAACATAGCTTGTAATTATTTTTCAATTTATTTCCATTTAATTTTCCATGCTTCATTCTCATTATCTTGTTTCCATTATATGTAATTAAACCTTCAGCCTAGTACAATACAATTAAGTGGGGTCACTTAATGACTTTAGTTGGGGGGAGAGTACATTTCCAAGGTTTTCATTTTCATTTCACCACCAAAAACACCAAATACCTTTCTAATTTTTTGTAAATCTTTTGTCATCATCCCAATTCTAAGCCATAACCTAAGCCCATTTTAAGTTATAACGGACACAATATAAGCAGTTGGTAGTTGGTAGTTGAATTTCAAGAATTCAAGTATAGCAAACAAGAAGGATTGGAAAGGTTAAAGTTGTGAGCTGAATTTGTAGAATTTGAACATAAAAGAGTAATTTTCCATCATGGGAGGAGATATTATTCACAGAGAACCTTCTGCACACCAACAAATACTAGAAGATAGGTTAGTCTTGTCTATTTTTCAGAAATGCAAGATGGTTGGAATATTTCCTAAGGTTGACAGAGTATAATGAATCTATGACATAATAGTTTGTAGAGACACTACAACATGATGAAGCCACTATTCAAGGGCTAAAGGTAGATGCTTCAGAGGTTGCAATTACAGAGGTGTCTAATATTCCAAGAGAAGGAGTTGAATTTCTTGTTAGGGAAAATGCAGTAGCTACCAAGGAAGAATTCAAAGAGCCTGGAGAGAATTTTGAGTTGTCATTGCAGGGTACTAGAAGATTATCACTACCATGGATATCGGATTTTACTACCTCTTATATTGTCAAATATCTTATATGTGATGGTAGACAATCTCTTCTTTATACTGTGCATTTCAAACTTTTGAATCACCTTCGTCGTGATGTAAGAGTTAATGTGTCAAATTTTCTTTATAACCTATTGAAGAGAATGGGGTAGATGAATACAAACAAAAAAGAAACACTACAACCCTATCACACTAATGTTTAGTTACCCTACTCGTGAAAAAAAGTCTAAGGGTTCAATACCAACATGTCTCTTGGGAAAGATTTTTAATTTGTAACCATATTAGCAATATACTTGAAGAACTAGTTGTTCTAGAGAATTTGGAATCACCTGTTGCATCATTAAGGGAAATACCCTCTGGTTCACATGCTACTTCACCTACCCGTAGTAGGGGAGAACCAGAGGAGTAGAATCTACGAAGGTCACCACCCATAGCTTCTAAGAAGCCTACAATAGCGGATTTCCAAGAAACCCCAACTGCTTTTAAGATGAAAAAAATAAGAAAGAGGAAAGGTGGACCATCCCTTGCTCCCAAGAAAATACAGAAGAAGGCCACCCAGCCAAGGCATTCACATCATCTAAAAAGGAAGGGTGTCATGAGGGGTAGTGTCAAGAAACAAGAGGAAAAGATTACTATGACAATGGAAGATTCAGACTTGCAAGAATTTTTTTTAAGGATGTACATACACCTATTAAAAAAAATGGTATGTTTCAACCACCTCTGAATCTAACTCATAGGACATTTTTGTTGCTAATGAAACTAGAAGAACCCCACAAAGCACTGACAGTGAGGGTTGTGAATATACTAGGGTTGGTGATGACCAAACTTTTGAAGAAGATGAGAATTTGTTCATAGAAGAAAGAAATGTAAAGGAGTTACATGAAGCATTAGAGAGAATTAAATAGTTAGAGGAACTCATGAAAAGATATGAACAAAGAGACAAGGAAAGGGACTTGAAGATTAAAGAATTGAAGAAGAAACTTCATATCTATGGGCATGGGTCTAAATTGGACTTTCTTGTTCAAATTTCCATAGTAAAGGTAGGGAACATAGAAATCACAATTGCAACACAAGGGCCCCCTATTACAAAGACTCCAACTTATCATAACACTATGTCTATAGGCTACCAGTTGTGGAAGGTAACTCAGGAATTCTCCTAACAAAAAGAAAATTGGGAGAAGGAAAAGGAAAAGGAAAGAATAGTTTTAGAGCATACCAAAGTTTTGAAGAATAAAGAAACTAAATTGAAAAAGCTAGTAGTTAAGGTTGAGGAAATAGCAGATAAGGCTACTCAAATATTTAAGTGCAGACCTCTTGCTAGAGTATATACTTTGTTTTTACAAGAAAAATTCTAAGCTTTCAATTTAGTCAGTTGATTAGTAACTTGTTAGTTGCAATGAGTAGAAAGTTTGATTTTCTAAATATTTTTGTTGATGTCACACCTAAAGTACAAGATCGGTTATGTGAATTCTATTTACATAATTATTTTGTGAAAAATGATATAGAGTGGAACCCATTACTATTTGTGGGTGATTTACAAATTAGGGTACTAGCTTCATACTTTAGAAATGAAATGCATGGGAGTGAGATTATGTAGGACTATGTAGAGAGGGAGAAATCAATTACTCTTCAAATCAAAAAGGAATCTAAGAACCCTCATAAGATAATAGATGAATGGATAGAGATTTTGAAGTATAAAGGTGCAGGCAAAAATATTATGCAATTAAGACTAGAAAAGATTATGAAAGAATGTAGAGGCGAACAGTAGGACTTCATCATCATTCTTATTGGCTTATATAGGAAATATGATATATTTTAACCCCTAAGTTGTAAAAGAAGGATTCCTACTCTATATATAATTTTATGGCTATTCTTGAACGAACCCAAAGGTATATGGACATTGCAAAAGATAGAGCACTTGAATGGGTAGCTCTGACTTTCTCTCCACCAATGCTTCTCTACCCAGTACCACATTGGATAGGGGAAAGGAATGAAGAATGGGAAGAAGTTGAGGATTTCAGGTGGAAAAAACTTTCATGCTATAGAGGTTTTTATTTGAGACAACAAAAAGGAGTGGATGTGATCATAGACCTTAAGGATATGACCTTATAGTACAACCTCTAGTCTTCAAACCACTTTGCTTGAGGACACACAAATGATCAGTTGGGGGGAATGATGAGGCCTACTATTAGTTTTTTTTATTTTAATACATGCTTTTAGACATCTCTAGATACTTATTTCCTATATATCCCTGAAAATTCACTATCTTTTATGATCATTATGCAAACTTGGACCTAGTTTAAATTCTATGGAAATATGATTATGATATGATAACAATTGCATGGTTAATATGTGGATATATATGAAATGCAATGAATATATGTGTTTAAATTATGGTTATTAGTATTGTGTAGATGTTGTGTGAAATAACTCTTTTCAACCAAGGAGTCAAAGCCAATAGATTGTAGCCAACAGTAATTGGAAGGCATAGCCTGTAGCCAAAGGGAGTTTTAGCAGTGATGCAAGGGAAGTTAGAAGAACACAAAAACTATCATTTTATGATCATTATGACAAACTTGGACCTAGTTTAAATTCTATGGAAATATGATTATGATATGATAACAATTGCATGGTTAATATGTGGATATATATGAAATGCAATGAATATATGTGTTTAAATTATGGTTATTAGTATTGTGTAGATGTTGTGTGAAATAACTCTTTTCAACCAAGGAGTCAAAGCCAATAGATTGTAGCCAACAGTAATTGGAAGGCATAGCCTGTAGCCAAAGGGAGTTTTAGCAGTGATGCAAGGGAAGTTAGAAGAACACAAAAACTGCATAATTGGAGGCATCTATTTGTCAAGATTATTCTGAATCATCACATCATTTAACAAGACTACTTAAGGAGAAGATTTTTCTACAATTGGGAATCTAATGTGAATGTTTCTACAATCCAGGTTTTAGTTTAAACTTGTTATAGTAGAGTTATAGTCCTATTTCAATTCTTCTTCCTTTTCAATTATGTTTTGATTACTCAAACTTTATCACACTCTATTTTGTAGGGAGTGGTGATTTATGATTAGATTTATGTTTTGAGTCCTTGTTCTAATAATACTCCCTCGTTCCTATATGAATGGTTTGATGATTGAGTTAGTTATTTATTTGGAATAGAGAATGTAACAGATAGATTTGTTCAGTTAGTTTCTATTTTCACACAAACATTGTTTGTTTCTCAATCGTGATCTTATGAATAAGATATTCCAGAAGAATCTCTTTGGATTGTGATATATTGAGTTATGCAATGAGATATTTTCAATTGTTGTTGTGTTAATTTAGTTTGAGGAAGCTAGATTTGAGTTCACTTTATGGAGATAGTCACTTGAGCAAGGGCCACTCAAGGTAACTATTCCCCACTTTATTTTCTATACATTTATTTCTATTACAATAGTTAGTTTCATAATTATGTTTGTCTTAATCAAATTATTCATGTGGTGAATGTGAATAATATTTTTTCATGCATTCATGCTTTAATTGTTTTTTATTATATAAGTAGGGAAGGGACCTGCTCCCGTGGTAACAAGGCAGCCAAAACAATAGATGGAAAAAGAGGTTGGGGAACAGCACCATCCAGACCCAAAAAATAGCAAATAGACTATTAATATTAAGTTGTCATAAGTGGCTCGCATGCTAGATAACCAGTAATAGCATCCACAAGATCGGTGTAAGTATAATAAAAAAACAAGAGCATACCACGTATTAACCCAAAATGTGGTAATTGGACCATAATAGAGAATAACCATAACATAGCCATCCAAAAAAAAAAATTTGGGACAATCAAATGGAGAACCAATAGTTTTAGAGCAGACATAAGACCAAAACAAAAAGGAGAACATAATAGAACAACAGAGCCATTACTTGGCTTTAGTAATCAATTCCCAATTTTCACCAATCTAGGAAATGAATTCCCTCCTGTCTGGGCCAACTTCATGTGTCGGGTCCTTTTCTTCTTCCTATTTCCTAATCTTTTTCAGCTTCCTCTTTATCTTAGTTTGACTAGTAATAGCTCCCACCATGGCATGACACATCAAACCATTAGTCACCTTCATCAGAGTGATGATTGCTTTCTCCATATCTTCCATCTAAACCTACAAAAAGGTAATTCTTCTTTTCAAGAAATGAACATTAGTATCTTCAAGAATAGTAGCATCTTGGGCTTTGTTCTCCACTTCAGTGAACTCCTTCTCCATATCCCCAATATCCTCTTCCCTCTCAATCTATTCCTCCTCTGTTTCATCAATATCCCCCTCAACATCTTCTTCTCCCATCTCATAGGCGCTATCTTCAAACTCCATATCTTCACTTTCCTCATCCACCTAAGGTTTGAAATCTTCCACAGTCAAATGGTCCTCTTCATCTAACTCAATTTATTTCTATTTACCTCTTCTATATGTAGACATGACCTTGGCTAACCTCATTGATCTTCATCCTCCACACATCATACCCATCTTCCCATCCTCCACTTCCTCCCTATGGTTCCCCTCAGGATCTTCAATAATTTTACTTCCTCAATTTTTTATCTTTTTCAATATTTTCCTATTGGGGGGTTCAAGTAGTAGTGGCAAATGTTTCCTTTTTTCGAGGTGAATTTGAGCAAACTCATACTCAAGGGTTTTCTCCATAGAGGCTTTATCGGGTTTAAAGCTAGAGGATTTGGAACCAAAGATGGCCAAAGGGGTAGCAATCAACGAAGAGCCCTCTCGTGAATCAAAGTATTGGGTGGTAGACCTAGGGTTAGGCACTAGGTTCATATGCTCACCATCAGTGGGTAAACCCTCTTCCTATTCATCATTTCGGTGTGGGTTATCCCACCTAACCAACAATGGGTTGTCATGGGGGTTATTTGCAAGGGAAATTTTTTAAAGGGCTAGCATTAAACCCTAGTACAAAGGGGCGACGCCCCATTCTCAATATTTTGTTGTAGAGAGGATAACAAATAGAAGGGAAAATTTATCCTATCATTATGGTAGATATGATTGAGAATAGGAAAATGCTAGGAATAAATAGTCATGCACCTACCTTCAAGGGTAAAGTAGCACATAACAAACATGCTTACTAGGGAAAACGACAGAGGGAGTTCAAGTTGTGCATAACTATTCTAAAACCTCGTTAGCTTCTCACCATCATGCAATAATTTTTCGACAAATTTTTGATAATCCACCCCACTTTTCTTCATCACCTTTCTCCAATCATTTACCAAACTAGTAGCTTCTACTACAAACTATGTCATGACTTCAAATTTCATCGCCCCAATTGAAACATTCCCCTCTTTCCAAGAATTGGTGAACTTGGCCATTAGATTTTCATTATAGCCCTTCATTGCTTCAAAGAAGGAAGCCATCCCCGCTCTTCTAAACATCTCCAATAGATCAGACTTTTGCTTAACAACAACATAGTTAGAGGGTTCAATGCATTTCCTAGGCCCACCCATTTTAGAAGTTTGCAAACTTTTGAAGCTTTTCTTCTTATTAGAAATTCTCTTCATTCCACCCCAAAAAATGAACACTCCACCATGACAGACTCCACACTTGCAGAGAAAACACTTAGAGTTAGTGGGAAGAAGGTTGGTGTTTAAAGTGTTTATACAAATTTTCCAAATGAGGAACGCCACAAACACAAACTTGAGGATGCAATTGGAATGATTAACCTTCCTCATAATAAATTCTTCCATATTATCAAACTTGAGATGAGCCTTGAAAATGTTGTGGGATGATATGTTTGGCACATCAAAGATTTTTGAAATGACCCAAGCTTTGTAGTTACAATTCAACATGTGATACAAAGAGTGCTCAAGAATGATTACCTCATTAAATATTTTCCTAATGATAATCTTCATATCATTACCCTTGATTTGGAGCATGTCAACCTTATAATCATTAATTTTTAATCTCATTCTATTACCAGATCTAATTATCACCCCACCCAGGCCCCTTATCCTAAACTTATAAGTTGTAGAAATTTTCAAATTTTTCTTTTAGCACATTATCCTTTATTTCCTATGGCAACTGACCATACTCCCAATGGGACCAATTGTTATAATTAAGAGCCTCATTAGCAACTATATCTGTGAAGCTATTTCCCTCCCTATAAACATGTTGAATTCTACAATGAGTGAAAAATTACATATGCACCTTATAGTTGACCATTATATCTCTTTCCTAGGGAACAACGCTATCACCTTTCAAAATATCAATAATCAGTTTAGAATCTCCTTCCAAAATGACTTCCTGGAAGCCTAAATCTCTTAACAACTTGATGCCTCCCCAAGAAGTCATGGCCTCCACTTTGTTGTTAGAACAAATTCCAACATTTTTCCCATAACTAACTATACAGTCACCAAGATGGTTTCTTAAAAGGTCGCTAGCCCCTGCCAAGCCAGGGTTACCTTTGGAGCAGCCATCAAAATTATATTTGATCTAATCCCTCTTTAGAGGGTTCCAAATAGTAGTCTTCCTTGAAATAAAATTATTCCAATTAATATTAGTAAAATCCTTTCTTATACCCCTTAATTGTTTGATTATCATTTCCTTGTATGAAGGCATAACCTTAGAGTAGTTGTATCTCCCTACTTCCACATTTTCCTTAATTTGTTTTTTTATGGTCATACATAACTCATTGATGTTTCTCTTAGTTTCCCTAAAGATCCTATTGTTTCGATCCTTCCAAATCCCCCATGTTATGAAAGGAGGGACTTGATTCCAAATATATGAAATGATCTTGTGATAGTAAGGACCAAAGGACTGACTATCAATAAACATTTTAATGGAAGGAGTAGAAATCCAATCAGTGCATAACAAGGGGAGGAAGAAGGACCGGATTTCTCTTGAGAACATACAATTGAAGAACAAGTGCATAATTGTCTCTTCCTCCTCTTTACAAATGACACACCTGTTAACCAAATGGAACCCCCTTCTTACCATGTTATCAATAGTTAGGATTTTTCCATGAGAAGCAATCCACCAAAAACAGTTAACTTTAGGGGTCAAATATTTTATCCACACTTTATTCCACAAAGGATCTATTTTTTCTATTAAATTTTTTTCTAATTCCACATAGACATTTTTGACAGAAAAATAGCCTAAGGGGTTATCAATCCATAATATTTCATCCCTCCTATCTTTAGAGAACCAATTGGCCTCCCCAATTAAACAATCAAGTCTTTGCACCATAGGCTCCTAGTTTTTCTTTCTATCACAGGTCTTAGGTTAGCTCCCTTGAGTAGGTTGTTAAATTCCATCCACCTAGGCTCAACTTTATCCCAATTAATATAGCCAACAACCTTCTTGCCATAGGTTCTAATCAATCTTTGTTTCAGGCGGTTGAGGTTGTTTAAAGATGAGAGAGGGGGCCCATTCCAAGAGTCTTTTCAAAAGTCAGTAACCATACCATTACCAATGCACATTATTGCACCCTTTCTTAGCACACTTTTAGTTTTAATTAGGTGGTTCAAGAAGATAAAACCATAAGGCAGATTAGAAGAAGTGAGGAAACAACCCTAATCTTTGTTTCTAAGGTATTTAGCTTTAAGGATCTTGACCTAGTCTTTGGTTTCTTCCAACAAATTACATCCTAGTTTAGCTACCAGAGCTTTATTAAAGAGTTTAATTCTCCTTATCCCCAAGCCACCAACACATTTAGGAGCACAAAATTTCTCCCACCCAACCAACTCCATTCTATTTATTTCCTCAGTTCCAGATCATAAGAATCTTTTTTGGACTTGTTCAATCTTTGCTACAATAAAGGCAGGGATGTTGAATAGTGACAAGTAGTAGATCGGAATATTTTGAAGCAAGGATTTTAGCAGTTGGAGCTTCCCAAGTTGACTCATAAGTTTTCCTTTCTGACTAGGGAGCCTCTTTTGAATTCTTTCAATAATGTGGTTCCAATAATTGCTATCCATTTTTTTAGAGATCAAGGGTAGGACAAGGTAGGTAGTGGGAAAAATAGCTTCCTAACAACCCAAAATTTGAACAACTTTGTCCTTCACCATTTGGTCAGCATGAAAGAAGTATAGCTTACTCTTATTGTAATTTATATGTTGACTTGAAGTAGTGGCATAGTCATTTAGGATGCATTTCCATTGACTAGATTTTCCAATTGAAGCTTCACCAAACAAAATAGTATCATCAACAAACTGTTGATGAGAAGCAAGCGGGAGGGATGAAGTAGCCTTGACACCTTCCAGAACCTTAGAATCGAGAAGTTTTTGGATATTTTTTCTAGAGACCTCAGCAACAATAATAAAGAGGTATGGGGAGAGAGGGCCCCCTTGCCTAAGACCATGGCCACAAGAGAAGAAACCATGAGGAATTCCATTCACCAAAATCGAGCACTTCAAGGTAGTAACACAAGTAGTGATTAGCTTTAGAAATCTTCCATTAATCCCAAACTTCTTGAGAACAGCAAATAAAAATGACCATGAAACTTTGTCATAGGCTTTAGAAATTTCAAGTTTCAAAGCCATCCCCACATTTTTACTAAGATCCGTTGAGTGGAGAATTTCATGGGTAGTTATGGCCACATCCAAAATGTTTCTTCCTTGAATAAATCCTTTTTGGTTTCAAGCTATCATTTTGGCTAGAATAACTTTCAATCTTATCACTATTATCTTATAAAAAAATTTATACATAGTGTTGCAAAGACTAATGGGTCTAAAGTCATGCATAGAAGAAACCGCTACCTCTTTGGGAATGAGGCCAATGAAAGTAGCATTAAGTCCAGAGTCCAAAGTCTTTTGCTTTCCTGAAGCCACACCACACATAGTGTCCTTGTTTCATGTTTCCTTCTAGGAAGGTCTTCCAACCTTATTTTGTCCTCCTACATCTAGTTTATTTTTATTTTTTGACTTGTTATTAGCCTGAATCCAATCTTCATTAGCCACCTCATCTGAGGGTGAAGATGGGAAACCCAACATAGCCCTTCACTCCTCGATATTCCTCCCTTCCTTCTGAAATATATCTCCCTAAGCTAGAAAGGGAGGAAATGAAGCTTTAGCAACCTAAGAGACAATTTCTCATTCCTCAACAAACTCACTATTCTCTTCCAATCAAGGAATAGATATATTAGCCAAACCCTAATTTATTTCTAGTTTCTCATAGAAATGTTCAAATTTCTTCACCTCTTCATTTGTTTCCTTCAAGGCCAATTGCTCTTCTAAATTAATTTTTCTTTCCTCACAAGAAGCCTCTTCCAAACTTACCTTATACCCCATGCCCCGAGAAATAAGTGGGGGAACTTCCTGAACTGCTTCTTGAGACTTAGATATTTCACTAATCTCAGGGCAGCTTATTTCAAGGCTTCCAAAGCACCACCATTATTTTCTTTTACCATTAGTGGGGAATCCTTAGCAAAATTCTTTTGTTCCATTACAATAGACTTTATTATAGGACAAGGCACCTCACTTGACACACTTTGAGGCTTTTTATTACAGGAGTCAATTAGATGGCCAATTTTTTTATAGGATTGACAAAACAGTCTAGAATTTTCATATTCAAGGGGTTGGGAATAACTTCCAAACTTCAATTTCAAAAGCACCGAAGTAGGAAAAATAGTCTTAACAACCACATTAACACAAATCCAAGCAAAAACTAAGCGGGAATTTTCTTGGGTTATCTTATCAACATCCAAAAGGCTTCCAAAATAGTTTGAAATCCCCTTGAAGATTCCAATATCCCAAAATTCTAAAGGTAGTCCAGGTAGGCGTACCCACATTGGAGCAATAGCACCTAGGTCAGTAGAAGGGTCAAAGCCCAGCTTCCACTTACACAAGGAGAGGAAGTTCTTAAAACCAGCATCAAATGTCCAAGGGCCTCTCGTAAGAACCTTTAACATATTCACATAGACAACAAAGGAGAATAGGAAAATACCTTTTGGAATAACACTAATAGAAACACTACCTTTTAAATTCCAAACAAAGACGACCCAATGCCTTACCTATTCTATGTTTGGGCAATATGCCAAGAATTTTCCCACTAATGACAGCTTGAGGTTGTCCATAGCTTTAATCATCAGTGCTTCAGGAACATCAAATTCCTGACCAATCACTGAACAAGAGGCAGCCTTCATGTTCAGCCTAACCGAAGTCGACGAGCTACCGCCCACCATTTTATCCACAAAAGAAACAGGTTCTTCTTCAAAGAAAAAAGATCCAAACCCAAGGATGGGGATAGAGGTGACTTTCCAACTATACCAACTTCTAGTGCAACAGAAGGGACATTGCTACCAGAAGGAGTACCAATATAGGGAACATCATTTATTTAGTGCTTTAATTGTTCCATACATTATTCTCCAGAATTAGTCAATTTAGTTGAGTTAGCAAGTATTGATTAATTACATAATTCATTTCTTGGTAATGAACTAGTCATAGTATTTAGTTGTAAGTACCAGTAGCAACAGCTTCAACATTACCTCTTTTCACTATTATACAATTTATGATTTCTAGTATGTGTAAACACCTATGCTAGAGTGATATAAGTAGTGAAGAGTCTTTGAAAGCACATATAGTGTCAGCATCATCAAAAGCTTATGTTATCCTCAGTTGATAAATTAAATGAAAGCCTTTCAACGGTTTAGTGAATTGTTCAGTAGGACCACCTTTGAATTGTTTGTTTGACACCAAGTTTCTTGAACATTAGTAGGCCTCTACACATGTAATATACATCTAGCCATTTCAACAATAGTTCTATGTTTCCTTTCTACTACACCATTTTGTTGAGGTGTATAGCGAATGGTTAGCTTGTCTTTAATACCAAAAGACTTTAAATAACCATTAAAATAATTATTCACATAGTATTTACCATTATCAGTTCTAAGAGTTTTGATTTCAAAACTAGATTTTCTATCAAAAATTTTATGAAATTCAAAAAATATATCAAAAACTTGATCTTTATTTTGAAGAAAATAGATCCACGTTCTTTCAGAATCATCATAAATAAAATAAGTGTATACCTTGTTCCTTGGATGGAGCTATTCTCCATGGGCCCTAAAAGGTCACTATGGACTAGGTGCAACTTATGATGTGCCCTCCATGCTTGACCTTGTGGAAAGGGCTCCCTATGCATCTTACCACTCATGCATCTTGTGCATACAATTTTAGATGAAACAATGATACGAAATCCTTCTACCATATTAGATTTTTGCATCAAGACAATATTTTTAGCATGAATATGACCAAGTCTTTCATGCCAAAAATTGAAATAGATGGTAGATAGTAAAGAATATTTAGAATGAGCAAAGTTGGATAATTTAAACAAATTATCATTGTTTAATTTAGCACAAACAATGAGTTTATGATTTTACTTTGGATCAATAACATAGTACATATCTTTATAAAATTTTATTTTGTAATCTTGACAAAGCTTAGCCACTGAAAGAAAATTAGTCTTTAATTTAGGAACATACAAAATATCATGTAACTTACCATTAGGAACATTCACATCTCTAATTGCTTCTACTTTATAACTATGATTATTAGCAAGTTGAAGTGGAACATTAGATATGTCGTGTTGCATGGATTCAAATATCTCTTTATGAGAAGTAACATGTTGAGAAGAACTTGAATTGATAACCCATTCAAGAGGTTTTGAAGCATTATAACTACAAGTAAAGGTACGTCTATATTGATTTGCATTGTTGTTAAACCTATTATTATGAGGTTTATTATGTTGATTATTTTGCTTCATGGGATTTTTATCATTTTGTTTCTTAAAATAAGTATTAGACCAATGAGCATCTTTATCTCAATAAGTATAGTGAGGTCTCTTTTGAGAATTATTTTTTTAGTATCATTAGTATTATTATGATGAGATTTAGGATTATAGTAATGTTTATTATGAGGCTTAAAAAATTTCTTACGGTTCTAGATATAAAATCATGCTCACTACTTTTAAGATTATCAAATTAAATCAACTTTTGATTTTTCTTGCCTTAATAAATTTTTTAAAAATATCATAAGTTGACTAGCTAATGAGGGAATAGCTAATTGAGCATGAATATCAATAATAAACTATTGAAATTGTTTAGGAAGACATTTTTTAAGAATAATATGAATTACTCTAATATTTGCAAGTGTTACTCCTAAACCATACAATTGACTATTTAATGCATCAAATTTTAACAAAAAATCATCCATAGTTTTCAAATCAGTATATCTCAAATTTTCAAATTAATCTTGAAGTTCTATCTTTCTTGACTCATTTGAACTATTATAGATAGTTTTGAGGATCTCCCATGCTTTATAGGCTTTCACAAAGTTCCTATTATGGACATATAGTTTGGGAGACATTGAAATTCCCTATGAGGCCAAGAGTTTCCTCATTTTGAGTCCTCCACTTTTCTTGAACCTCCTTAGATGCGGATGGATCAGATTCATTGCAACATCCAAGAGATATTTAAATCTAAACATAAATGAAATGTGCAGTTTTCAAGAATGAAAATTAGAGCCATTTAATTTAATTTCTAAAATTAGAGTTGACATGATTGCAGAATGATAAAAAATAATTTTCACAATTATAGAAAAGAAATAATAATCAATTGTTTGGAAATGAAAATTTTTATTGTCAAGCAATTAATTTTTAAAAAATAGTTTAAAAAATATTAAACCCTTTTGATGAAATTAGAAAAATTGAATTTTTACATTTTATTCAAAAATCTTCAAAATAAAAAATAATTTTAAAATAAAAATAAAAAAAAATTAACATATATATTTTAAAATCAAACAACTAAAAAAATAAATTTAAAAAAGAATGATTTTAAAGAAATATTTTTATATCCTTTTAAAAATATATATTATTAAAGTTTTTTTTACTATTAATATTATTAATATTTTATACTAGTAAGATTTTAATTTTTTTTAGAAGCTTCTTAAAAAAAATTAAAGTTTAAAAAAAACGATGATTTTTTAAAAAAATTATTAAACTTAGGGGACCACAAAATGGGGGGAAAAAATTTTAAGCTTTGTTTCAGAACTTTTGTATTTTTAAAAGGAGTAAAAAATTATGTTAAATGTATTTTAGAAAAAAAATGTATTTGCAGATTGAATGAATTGAAAAAAAAAACTATGATATATTTTATTGAAATTATTATTGTAGATGTAAAAAAAGTTATTTGAAAAGAAATTTGTTATGATGATGTTTTTATATAAATTTGTTAATGCAGATTAAATAAAATTATTGTAGATTTAATGAAGAAAACTTAATTTATTGTATTTTTCAAAACTAATATTACAGATTATATGTGTATTTTATTTAGAAAACTATGATATAATATTTTAAAAAAAATTGGGTATTGTTGATTGTAAAAAAATCTTCTAGAACAAATTCGATGTAGATTGTATATATTGAAAAAAAAATTAATGTATATAAAAAATATTATTTGAAATATATATTGTAAAAAAAACAACTTAGAAAATTTTGATTGCTACATATTAAAAGGGTTAGAAAAATATTATTAAATTATTAAAAAAACTAGCTCTTTTTTATCTTCTCTCAAAAAATGAACCTCCAAAGAGAATGTTTCAAAGAGATGGTAAACCTTCAACATTTTTTTTCAAATAAGGATTAGTAAAACTTGCTCTAATACCATGAAAGGAATAATAAATGAAATGAATGGAAAGTAATAATCCAACATAAATTGTTTGAAAGAAGATATTACCATCAAGATGAGAACCATGAGCAAGTACACCAACTTCTAAGAGAGGACACAAGATTTTGTAAGGGGGAAAAGAAAAGAAAAACTCCCAATATTATGAAAATAACATAAAGCCTAAGAATATTACTAAGAGAGAATGAGAGAGAGAGAGAGAGAGAGCTCCAACATAGAATGATTCATAGAAGAATGAGAGAAGCACCTCAAAATAGAGTTGAGAAAAGAGTTGCGTAAGTAGCTCCCAAGTCTATGCATGTCACCTTTCATCCTATGTGTGTGCAAGGTATCAAGATCTTTTTAAAGAGGAGGTTACACCTAAGCCTAATATTCCTCAAAAAAAAATTATAAAAATGAGTCGTTCTCACATATGTGTGAACATACTCAAATAAGACAAGAGACTTGTAAGGATTCCTTTGGAATATTTCTAAGAGTATTTTAATAATACAAATTAATAAATAATTTTTATCTAAGTAAATATTAATTTCTAACAATACTATTATATATAATATTTATATTATATAATGTATATTATATTAATATTATTATATGCTAGTATATATTAAATATTAAATATTAGTTTATCATGTATTATATTATATATATTAATATTAATATTTTTGATATATTAAAAAGGCACTATGGGGGCCAAACCCATAATTACATTGTTAAAATTTTGGATGGAACCTTTACAAAATTATAAAAATTAAAAAGAACTTTGAATTTTTCTTTATTGTAGATCCAAGTTTGCCTCCACCATGACTTCAGTGTCTTCCTCCATCTCCTCCTCCATGCCATGCACTCTTGCAACTATTGTAAGGGCCAAAACCATCAGCAGTTACACAAGCCTAAAGGCCCTTATGATTTCTTTGAGAAGAGAAATATTGCCCAACACTTCTTATGTCCTTGCATCTATCTCTTCACCCACAATCCAAACCAAGAACAACATTGGTGGTCTTTTGTATTTGAGGGTGAGTTGTGGCCACACCACTCTTGTGGGCCTCAACTCCTACTCAACCACCACCATATTTAGGCAGTAATCCATTGCCTCCCTCCATCAAGCTTTAACTAGCCTCCTCATCAATCGCTTCACAAATTCTCTATTTCTCGTGCATGTAGTATTCACACCATGAACATGGAGGAAAAATCCATGTTAACCATGTAGAAATAGGTGGAGAGGATGAATTTAACACCCAAAAATCTCTTTATCGCCTCTAATGTCTTCACCTCTGTGTCACTGAATATCTTCCTTAGGTGGTTTTCAATCACCACCCGTCAAAATATCATTTATCACTCCTTTTCTTCGAGGTTGATAATGGATTCCATCTCTATTTACTGAGAATGTGCTCGACCTTAGATTTTTAACATTTGGCCACTATCATCTGCATCACACCACTAAGACTTTCCTAACATAGGCATTAATGCCCCTCAGCCACTTAAGTCCCATCACCATCCTCCACTCGTGCAAGCACTCCAACATTAACCACCAATACACTAACTTGTTCATTGACGAGATCAATGGTGATCTTTGATAGCCTATCTACCTCTAAATTACCTTCTTGATAGATATGAAATACATTGTAGTCTTCAAAATGTATGAGTTTGTCCAATATTCATGGAAGTATTTTCTCAAGCTTTCAGTTGTTAGAGTTCAAATAGATTGGAGCAATAAACATTAACAATTATATGTAGATTAAATAACCTAGAATTAGCAGTGAAGAATAACACAAAAGAGATCAACATAGAATTTAATGTGGTTCACCCAATATGGGCTACATCCACAAAAACTCAGCCATTTAATGACTTTATTATCTAGTGCAAAACATATTACAATCTCGTGAACACAATACCGCATCATACATCTCAGCCACTTATAACAAGCTTTTTTTTGGAACCTTCTAGAATTAGGGTTTTACAAGATCATTTTTCAATTGACATGTTAATGGGAAAAACTTATCGTGTCAATGGGAAAAAAACCTTGATGTGTCAACAGGAAAACCTTGACGTGTTAACAAAAAACAAATCAGGGTGATGCCCTGAACTCCATTGATACGTTATGAGTGTATAGTATTTGCATGATCAATCGCCACATACCAAAAATCTCCCACTTAGAGACTGATCAGGATCCACACCAAACAATCTCCCACTTGGAGATTGATCTTGGACAACACTGATGCACTTGCAGCTCCCACTAGATTATAGGTCTATTCAGTTTCTTATGTCCACCATTATCATTCATGAAGTCCAATGAAAACTGATGAGGAAATCAGTTTCTCTTGTGTAACTTCCTTTGTCAACATATCTGCAAGATTCTCACTTGTGTGAATTTTGTCCAACTTCAATTGTCCATCCTCCAAAACTGATCAGATGAAGTGGTATCTGAGTTGTATGTACTTAGTTTTTTAATGCAAAGCTGAGTTCTTAGCAAGATGAATGGCACTCTGGCTATCAGTGTACAAATGACTATCTTCTTTTCATTGTCCCAATTCCTTTATAAAATGTTGTAACCAAATCATCTCCTTGATAGCTTTCGTAGCAACAACATACTCAGCTTCAGTGGTTGAAAGTGCAACAACCTTTTATATTCTTGAAATTCAACTAACTGTAGTACCTCCTACAATAAAAATATACCCTATAGTACTCCCCCTAGTATCAATATCACCCACCAGATCACAGTCAACATATAATTTTAAAGAAGAATTTGTTCCTCCAAAACATAGTTTCTTTGAAGTAGTAACTCTTAAATATCAGAGAATCCATTTTACCGCATTCCAATGTTCCATTCCTGGATTGCTCATATACCTGCTCACAACTCCCACTACATGTGCAATATCTAGTCTTGTTTATACCATTGCATATATCAAGCTTCCAACTGCTGATGCATATGGTATCTTAGATATTTTTTCTTCCTCCTCTTGTGTCTTTGGACACATCTCCTTAGTCAACTTAAAATGACTAAGAAAAGGTGTACTAACTGCTTTTGCATTTTAAATGTTAAACCTTTTCAACACCTTCTCTACATACTCATTTTGAGACAAAAATAATTTTTTGTTTGTCCTATCCCATGCAATCCTCATACCAAGGATTTTTTTTGTTGCACCCAAATCCTTTATAGTAAATGAATTTTCTAATTTCTTCTTAATTTCATTAATATTTTGCATGTTAGACTCGACAACAAGCATGTCATCAACATAAAGCAATAAGATAATATAGCTGCCATTACCCAATTTTTTAAAATAAACACAATAATTAGAATGACATCGTTTGTAACCTTGTCCATGCATAAAACTATCAAATTTCAAATACCATTGTTGAAGTGCTTGCTTCAAACCATACAAACTCTTTGTTAACCTGCACATAAATTCCTCTTTACCCTTGACCTCATATCCTTGTGGTTGTTGCATGTATGTTTCCTCTTCCAAATCCCCATGGAGAATTTTTTTCACATCTATCTATTCAAGATGCAAGCCTTCCGTAGCCACAAGACTTAGAATAGTTCCAATAGAAGTCATCTTTACAACCGGAGAAAATATTTCATCAAAATCATACCTTTTTTTTGTGCAAAAAAAATTACCACAAGTTTGGCCTTATATATTTTCTTGCCTCCATCTTCTTCCTTCAACCCGTAAACCCATTTATTTGGCAATGCTCTTTTACCTGTAGGAAATTGTACCAAGTAAGTCCCAAGTCTAATTCTACAGCAAGGAATCCATTTCCTCTTTCATTCCTAGCTCGCACTGCTTTTTGGTATCTACCTGCATTGCTTCTTCATAACCTTCAGGTTCACCAAAATTAGTTAATAATATAGAATATAACAATGGAGAAAATCTTTCTGGAGGTCTAGTTATCCTTGTAGAACATCTAACACTTGCAAGAGTTTGTGGGATAACTTGTTGTTGAGCATCAGGTACCACTAGCATTTTGTTTTTTGGAACCTCATCCAACACCACATATTCCTTTTTGGCATGTCCATGCTTCTTTTTTTGTAGTGGATCCTTATACATGACCTTCTCATTGAATATAACATCTCTACTCCTAATCCCATAACCGATAACCAAATTCATCTACTCCATATCCAATGAAGGTACATTTTTTAGACTTAGCCTCAAGCTTGGTTCTATTTCCAATATCAACATGGACAAAAGCTTCACAACCAAAGGTTTTCATAAATGAATAGTTTACCTTTTCACCCGTCCAAGCCTCCTCTAGAATGCCACCATCCAAAAGATTTGAATGTCCCCTATTTATTAAATAAACAATGGTATGTACAACATCTACCCAAAAGTGTAAGGGTAGTCCAGCATGCAATCCCATGCTCCTTGCACGCTCCATAATGGTCCTATTCATCCTCTCAGAGACACCATTTTCTTGTAGGATTTTAGGAACCTTTTTCTGCCTACGAATTCCATTGTATGAACAATAATTTTTAAATTCTTTGTTGCAATACTCACCTCCGTTATCAGATCTAAGACACTTCAACTTTTTTCTTGTCTCATTCCCAACCAAAGCTTTCCACCTTTTAAAAGTTTCAAATACTTCTTATTTTTGTTTTAGGAAATACACCCATGTTTTCCTAGTTGCATCATCAATAAAAGTAACATAATAACAAGAGCCACAAAGAGAAGATACCTGAGCTGGTCCCCATACATCTGAATGCACAAGCTCTAATTTCTCACTCTTCTTCTCTTTCCCAACTTTAAGAAATCAGACTCTTTTTATTTTCCATAAACACATTTTCATAGAACTCCAAGTCAATCTGCTTCAGACCTAGTAGAAACTTTCTAGAGTGAAGGATCTTCATCCCTTTCTCACTCATTTTCCCAAGTCTCTGGTGCCACAATTTTGTTTCTATCCCTGTAGCAAGTATTATAACATTCTCAGTAGCAACTATTTCTATAGCAGTTAAGATAGAGTAGTACACAAATACAATGTGCCTACCTTTTCACCTTTAGCTACTATTAATGCACCTTTAGTTACCATCCAAACTTTGTCTGAAAAGGTAACCATGTAGCCTTCACTACCCAATTGTCCTGCAGAAATTAAATTCCTTCTCAAATTTGAAACATGCCTTACCTCCTATAGCGACCATTCATTTCCATTATGTAAATTGATTTTTATCTTTCCTTTTCCAAGAATTTGGCAAGGTTCATCATCATCCAAATATACCTATCCAAAATCACCTTGAACATAATCTACAAAATATTTCTTATGAGGTGTAGCATGAAATGAAGCCCCTAAATCTATTACCCAAGAATCATTAGCATTATCTAAACATAGAATTAAAGCATCCTACAATTTATTACTTGCAACATTAGCTTCCTTACTGTCATCATGTTGTTTGTCTCCTTGTTTTCATTTTCGAGACCAACAATCCTTCTTCAAGTGTACTAGCTTTCCACAGTGCCAACAATCCATTTTTCCTCTGGATTTAGATATTCCTTTCTTTGACTTCCCTTGTGACTTCCCATGATTTGTTGGGATTTTTCCTCTCTCCTTTGTTCTTCCCATGTTCTCTATAGTCAAAGCATTACCTAATGTTGAATTCTCACATGTGCTTTTTTGTCGCATTTCCTCGCTAAGGACAACACCAAAATACTCATCAAATTTCAATGTATTTGAACCAGAGACAAAGTTACTTACAACCATTACCAAGGTATTCCAACTTTCTAGAAAAGAACATAAAACCAAGAGAGCCCTCACCTCTTCATCAAAATTCATTTATACAGAAGTTAACTGTCTGGTAATCGTATTAAACTTATTTAAATGATTTGTCATAGATCCGCCTTCAATCATTTTCAAATTAAACGAACGCTTCATGAGAAATACCTTATTTGAGGCTAAGGGTTTTTCATACAATTTAGTTAAAGCTTCCATCAAATCCTCTATTATATTTACTTATGTTATATTGAACACCACGGATGGTGCAAGGCACAACCGAATGGTACCCATTACCTTTCTATCTAGAATCTCACATTCTTCATCGGACATCATAGCCTCTTTCTTTTCTTTTCCTTGCAATGGTCGCCATAGATCCTTTTGATACAAATAATCTTCCATCTGCATCTTCCATAATTGATAATTTTTCCCATTGAACTTCTCAACCTTGAATTTTCCTTCTTCCATTGCTCCCACTCAAATCTAGAAGTTTCTTTCCAATCAACTGAAATAAACGTAGCTCTTATACCATTTGTTAGGGTTTAGATAGATTCCAAAGCAATAAACATTAACAATTATATGCAAATTAAATAACCTAGAATTAACAATGAAGAATAACACAAAAGAGATGAACACAGAATTTAACGTGGTTCACCCAATATGGGCTACATCCACAAAAACTTAGCCATTGAATGATTTTATTATCTAGTGCAAAACATATTACAATCTCATGAACACAATACCGCAACATACATCCCAACCGCTTATAACAAGATTTTTTGGAACCTTCTAGAATTAGGGTTTTACAAGGTCGTTTTTCATTTGACATGTTAACAAGAAAACCTTGACATGCCAATAGGAAAAAAACCTTGACATGTCAACGGGAAAACCTTGACATGTTAATGAAAAAAAAAATGTATAGTATTTGCATGATTAGTCGCCATATACCAACAACAATTAGGGGTCACTTGACACTAAATTTCATTAATTATAATTAACGAGTCACCTTCTAAATGTATTTTATTAATCCCAAATATATACATAGGTTGATTCCTAGCCAAGAAACTTGCTTTTTGATTTCATTGTTTGTTCCTTCCACTATTTTATTCACCATCTTTGCAAGAATATTTCCTGAGTGATCTCTTATGATACAACCTACTCCTAATGGTCCATGATTACCCCTAGATGCCCCATCAAGTTTTACTTTGATCCAACCTTCGTCTAGCAATTGCCACTTTATATTGATTCTCAGATTGACAAAGGGACCAACCTAATGCTTCCCAAAAATAGGAATATTAATATTATAACATATGTTAAATTTAACTTATAGTCAACCAAAAAAAAATCAAGAAACAGATATCCCTTTCTTAACTCTAATAAATAGATATTAGTTTATCCATTTTTTAACTTTAAAAAATGGATATTTTTTCCTATTAGATATTTATTATTAACATATATCCATTTTTTCTAATAATTTTTTTACCTCGAGATCGCTTTGGGATTTGGCTGAGGGTGTCAAACTTGAAAAGTCAACCACCCCAATGTGTTTAGAAGGGTTCCAATGGTTTTTCAAACTTCACCTTTCATGCTGGTGGATTTTTTTAATCTGCATTTGATGAAACAAAGAAGGTTTGTTCAATAAATTATCGGCATTCTACCAATATAAGATATATTTTATTTTAAATTTAATAGATAATTATGATTGATTTTATACATGCACTATGTGTAAAGTTCTAATTGATAGGTTGATTGAAAAAAAATCTATAACTTTTAAATAGTTACACATTTTTTGAATCCAAAAGATCTATCACACTCTATGCTTCACAAACTATAGGTTAAAAAAATAGAATGTCATAAATTTTTAACCAAGTTAGGGTGGCCGAACAAATAGTTGCTAATATTTTTAAAAATTCCTACTAAAAAATTCATAACTATTTATTTAATTGCAAAAAAATTATAAAAAAATGTATTACATCTAGGCATGTGTCCTCTACTTATATTGAAAGATTCAAAGAAAAAATGCTCATACTTAGGTTGGTCGATCAAACACATGCGTTTTATTTTTTAGAAAAATTAAAGTACTACTACATTGATTTTTTATATTTTCATAAAATAAAATATTTTTTTCCCAAAAAAATCTTAGTAGCCTACAAACCATATTCAATTTACTACAAATTATATTCCTACATATCTTCCAAATTATGTTAATAACCTATTCAATTTTTTATATGAAGTTGCTTAAGTCTATTTTTCTATATTTTCATTGCCACTTAGAGGCATAGTTTGGCCCATCAGGATCCTACACTCACCCTATTATGTCTTCGAACTATGGTCAAGTTTCTCCATGTCGATGGCGAAAGTTGACACACTCCAAACAAACATTCTAGGCCACACTATTGAAGATGACAATTCAGAATCTAGTAGAGATTGTCAAAAATCTACAAAGAATATTTGGTGATTGTTCAATACTACAAATTGCTACATGTACAACTATGTATGAATAATATGTATCTATACCATATGGATTCAATATGACTGTACAAAAAAATTTCTATCAAAAATATGAAAACCCCAAAAATGACCCAAAAAAATTCACCCAAATATCAAGTATTTTATATGAAAATAGGGGAGTTTGGGTCTTTTGGACACAATGGTAAGGTTAATTTCTCCCCAATATGCACCCAAAAAAATTATCAAACCTAAATCCCCCTCAAATTTGAGAAGGATATTTGCATATTTGAACCTCTGATACCATGTTAGAGTCACTCAAGGAATAAAGCCTCTAAGATTACCAACAAAACTAGAAAACCTTCTACAAGAGAGAAAAGCAAGAGCATAAATTTGTAATAATGGGTGTAAAATAATATTAGATAATTTGTGATCAATATGTAATGCTCAAGATTGCAATAGAATAAAATTATTTACAAATGGGAAACCCTAGGTTATATAACCAAGGTGAGACATAGGATTTGGCAGGATCATGACAAGTGTCTTAATCCTATGTCATAAAACAACTAACTCACCAAACATTAACTGACATAGGAAATGAGAATTAAATTCCAAAAAGATAAGTTATAAGTGATAGCTAAGACTTCTAGAAATATTCCTAGGATGGGTAAGTACACTTAACATATAAATAGGACATATAAGTGAACTAGATAAGTAAAACACCTATTTACATCAATAGATAATATCTTGTAGTTTCTTATTTTGACTAAGACTAGAATTAGGAGAAAATCCTGTGAACCTTATGATAAAAACAATGATTTATTAACTTGAATGTTATAGTTTATTTTAACCATATTTTGATAAATTAATAATTTATATTTGGTCATATTATATGTTCTCCAAGGATAGATAGTGTAATCCAAAACCTCCCCACTTAGGAACTTATCCTATCTTTAGTAGTAAATCCACATTAATTGACTTATACACAGAGATCTTCATTTTAATTTAGGAGTAAATCCTCCACCCATTTGTTTAAATCTAAAATTGAATCATCATCCTTTTGTCTAGGGTCCTTCATTTGATCCATTCAAACCATTTTAACTATGATCCCTTTTGTAACACCATATTTAGATGCAGGGTTCACCCCGCAGCAGGACAGTCACAAGCCTTGTTGATAGGGCATCCCAGGTTCAAATTGCACCAATAGGTAGTTGGATGAAGACTCTCTGCAAGTCCGGTGGATGAGGAGGATAGTCGTCGGTGTATCAAACCGGTCAGTTGGTGTTCATGCCAGGTAGGCAGGATCCACGACAAAGAGAAAGGTGCTGACGAAGGTGAATGTGGAAGGATTATTGGGAGCATAGACACTTGAATTGTGCAGTGAGAACCAAGGGAGGTAGGGAACGAAGGGGTGACGGATGAAGGGAGTCCCAAGAAGGAAGAATTTGAGAAGACAGGTGGACAGAATGAGCAAGAGGGGAGCATGAAGATGGAGGAGCTAGAGGAGATGGAGGAAGGAGTGAAGGAAGAAGAAAAAGGAGGATACGGAGTACGAGGTAGAGGAGAAGGGACAAGCTCAAGGAGGAAGCAAAGGACAGGAGGAAGGAGATAGGAAGGAGGGGTGAGCTCAAGGAGGGAACGGAGAAACGGGAGGAAGGAGGAAGAAGTGGAGAGACGAGAAGAAAGGAGGAAGAAGGAGGTAGGAGGTAACAGAGAATGGACTGGTGTTAATACCAGACAAACATGGGGATGAGGTCCCCCATAAATTTTGGCCTCACTATTCAAAGCTCATCAAATGATCAAATATTCAGTTCATTTCAATTATGAATCATTGTATGTTCATGAATTGTTTTCTCCTGAAAGGTAATAGCAGGATAATAGTTATCTTGTGGATAAGTTTCTTGTGGACTTTTAAATGAAGGAGTTAAACTCTCATGTCATTATGATATTGACAAACTCAATAATATCCTTCATAGTAGACCCTTATCTCCCACTTTAACAATTCATGGCATCAACAACCACCCTCATCCAATTCAATTCATTCCACTTACCACATCAATCAAAAAATTGGTCATATCATGCCTCCATCATTTCATCATTATCCTTCATCACAACAACAATCATTTCAACCTCAAAATCAACCACCTCTCCACATAAAACATCTAATTAATATGTCCCTAAATTATTTTCCACTTCATTTCCAAATGTTACTCTCCTTGTTCAATCACTTCCACCCCTTTCTATTCCTCAACACAAAACTCACATACATTCAACTAGACTTGTAGTCACTTTATCAAGCAGTCTACCTCACCTTATCATTCTACATCCCAACCTCAAACTTTGATGATCCATATACCCACATCATAGTCAAAATATTAAACACATTAACACCAATCACAAAAATTTCATCCAACAATATCAAATTTCTCACACAAACACCTATCCTTTGATCTCATATCAATCCACATTACCATCAAATCATCTACAATAAATGATAGCACCCTCAAAAATTTAATATTTTACAATGACCACCCCTTCACACTAATTATGTCCCATCAAATGCCACTCTCGGTACCACCTTTAACCAAGAATAGAAAGAAATAAAATAATCTCTCAAGGGTCTACAAATTGGGACACAAAAGAAACAATATAATATTGAAGATTTATGTCCCTACCCTTTCAAAAAATATTAACTATGGACCTTTCCCTCAACATTTTGATATACTAAAAATACAAATAGAAGGAAAACCTCAAGATCATGTAAAATAATTATTAATGACATGCCAAGAGTTCTCATATGATAGTATCTCCTCTATCTTTTCCTTGAAATATTGGGTGGGAAATCATTGGAATGGTCCATGCACCTTCTCCATGGCTCCATCTCTTCCTTTGCTAACATTTTTGAGAATTGCGTTGTGCACTTCTCCTATAATGTTGAGCATGAATTAACGATATTAGACCTTTGTAATTCTAAATAATTCAATGATGAAATAATCACTACTTTATCTATAAAGGTGGAGGACACTTTCCAAGAACTTTCCTTAGCCCATACCTAAAAAGAAACTCGTCACAATATTTGTCCAAAATTTTAACTAAGAGATGAATTTTCATCTTCAAATGAATTGTGTCTCAACATTTGATGATATTATTAAAAACAAGGTAACCATTAAAAAATGCCTTATTACTAAAGGTCTTATCAAGATTTATAAAGAAGATGGAGGTTAGTCTAAAATTCAATTCACCATTTCACCCACATATTTATGGACAAAAGAAAGAGGTAAATAAGAGTTTTGGTAAATTTCTGTGATTTTTAGAGGGATATAAGATAGGAAATTGGGATATAATTCAATTTCAATTAGAGTTTGCATACAAAAATTAGCGAAAACCCCATATAAAATTATGACTAGATTGAAATGTAGAAGAGTAGTATAGCTTAGAGAAATTATTAAGGAATTCTAAAATAATATAAATGAAGAATTATTTTTGGGTACATGGAAACAATAAACAATCAAGTCAAAGAGCATGTAGAAATAATGTACAAGTACAAGGGACAAGAAGATGAAAAGTGGAGGCAAAGATAATTCACATTCAGGGATTAAGTTATGGTATATCTTGGAAAATAAATATTTCTAGCAAGAACATATAACAAATTGAAGATGAGGTTTTTGGATTGTTAATTGGCTTTGTTGTATCTTTTAGCAACATTTTTTAAGTAGGGTTTTGGGTCCCTTCAAAACCTGTTTGTAAGGGGTTCCCCCCCACCCCAAAAAACCCTATTTTTTCATATAATTAAAACAAGTTGAAGATGAGGAAATTTATTCCATGTAAGATTCTTAGAAAGTTTGATTTTGGTATTGTTGTGCAGTTTTGCACACACGCCCCACTGAAAGTAGGGACCCTCTTTTTGCTCTGGCTTTTGGTGTCTTTTGACCCCTTAATTTTATTGATTTGGTTGCCTTTGGAGGTCCTTAGATTAGATGTTCATCTTGCTTGCCCAGGTGATTTCCCCAAGTTGCACTTTGAAAAAACTAAGTTTTAGGCAAAATCCGGGTTTTTACCCCAATCCGGGATTTTCCGGTCCGTCCGGATTTTCCCGGAGTCTGCTCAAAGTCCGGCTCTATGCAAAAATCCGAGTTTTTGGTCCAAAAGGTCTTATCAAGATTTATAAAGAAGATGGAGGTGCTTTGTGCAAATTGAAATTCTCAACATCCCATGCTTAATTTGATGATGTGGTTCATGATCCCTTATTCGGTAGAATATTTAGTGGACAAAATTTTCCCCTTGAAAAATGAAATCAAAATGATAAAAATGGAGATCGTTTTGAGATAATTGAAAATAATTTAAAAAATGGAAAAAATTCTGAAAATTTTTTATAAAAATGTAAGGGTCAAAATTTTATTCAAGAACATATTAATGATGATAATAAGGGGACTATATATTCAATCTTTCAATTTAGACAAGAATCTGATACAAAAATTCTGAGCTGGAGAACACCCATTAATGGTCCTATTTTGAAAATTATGTAAAATCTAATTAGAAACTAATCCCCCCCTCAGTACTATAAGTAGAGAATTAGAAGGAGATTCCAATATTTTTGAGAATTGAAGTTGAGCATGGATTTTTGGATTAGCACAAGAACTTAGATGTCGTGTCCAAAATTGCATCTTCAAATTAGATGGGTGGGTCTTATCAAGATTGAAGATGTTAAAGGATAAATAAGAGTTTTGGTAATACAAGAGTTTGCATATTAGCGATCTAGATTGAAATGTAGAAGAGTAGTATAGCTTAGAGAAATTATTAAGGAATTCGAAGAATTATTTTTGGGTACATGGAAACAATAAACAATCAAGTCAAAGAGCATCAAGTACAAGGGACAAAGATAATTCACATTCAGGATTAAGTTATGGTATATCTTAAAAATAAATATTTCTAGCAAGAACATATAACAAATTGAAGATGAGGTTTTTGGATTGTTGATTGGCTTTGTTGTATCTTTTAGCAACATTTTTTAAGTAGGGTTTTGGGTCCCTTCAAAACCTGTTTGTAAGGGGTTCCCCAAAAAACCCTATTTTTTCATATAATTAAAACAAGTTGAAGATGAGGAAATTTATTCCATGTAAGATTCTTAGAAAGTTTGATTTTGGTATCACCTATGAGGTTGAGTTACTGGAAGCACTAGGCATATCACCTATATTTTGTTGCATAAACGGTTTCCATTGCACCAAAAGATTGACCTGTCAATGCCCGATACAACTACCATATTTATACAAGATCTAAGATCCACAAGAGGCATTTAAGTCATGTCACGAACCCAAGTGTCGTGTTGCATGACACAAGGAGACCAAGGGAAAAAATCTTGAAACAATCCCCCCCCAACATAAGTGAGGGGTTAGAACCTATGACCTCAGCTCTGATACCAATTATTGCAAAGAAGGTTGTCCTTGCACCAAAAGATCGACCTGTCAATCCTTGATACAACTACCAGATTTATACAAGATCTAAGATCCACAGGAGGCAGTTAAGCTATGTCACAAACCCAAGCATCATGTTGCATAGCACAAGGAGACCAAGGGTGAAACTCTTGCCAAGATTGATTCATTGCAATTATTTTTAATTCTCTATGACAACATATTCAATGTGACAGTTGTTCACATAATGCATATTTGATGTTTTATTAGATCTGAGTTGTTGAGCAATAATATCTTGCTTATTTCTTCATAGTGTGATAGGTTTATCATTGCAGGTGTTTCATGGGAGTTGTGGATTGAATTAGTCTACTCTAACATGGTATTAGAGCCAAGTTTGCAGCCACCTTCTCTGCTTTTTTCGAAGAAATCAACTCAAGCATTAATATTTGTGATTTGTGGTCAAATTTTGAGCATTCCATTGAATTCATAGCTGCCAGAATAGTCAGTTTTTCCTTTCATTTCATCGAAAAAGGCCTCCATTTGTCAAATTTGTGAGGGTTTGAATTTTATGAGGGTTTCCAAATCTAGAGTGTACCTGCAATTTTGGAGCGTTTTGAGCCCAAAAAGACCTCACCATCGCGTTTAAAGCACCCAAAAACCCCAAAATTGACTATCAAATCGTCAAAATCAGACACAGTGACTTCAGGAGGCAATTTTTTTTCATTTATGGGTTGTACGGCCTAGTACGGAACGCAATCCAAGAAAAAAATTAAAAAAACAATGTTAATGGCACCGCCTTCAGTAAACCACTAGTAGTTAATGCTAGCGGCTAGTCTAACTGCTAGGTTTTTCCCCCAAACCCTTTTAGAGCAATTTTGGTATTTTTGACATAACTTTTGCATCTAAAGTCGGATTTTTGAAAATGAAATATCATTGGAAAGTTGGTTCCAAGCCTGATCCAGTGGTATAGATTTTTTTTCTGGTTTTTCTGTTATGTTGCAGTTTTTTCCATTCAAAGTCAGATCATCATTTTCACGCTTCCAGGGGCATATCTTTTGCATACGATCTTCATTTTTTGAAAATGAATAGGTGTTGGAAAGCTAGTTCAATTCTCTACACAGTGATTAGACTTATTTTCCATTATTTTTCTCCATATTTGTTCATTCGAAGAGTAATCATGGCTTTTTCTACTCACCCTTCAGTTGTAATCCTGAAACGAGATAATTATGAGTCATGGGCAAAGGGCATACTTACACATTGTAGGTGGCTTAATATTTTTCCTCATTTATATGACCTCATACCTGAACCAAACACACCGAGGAGAAAAATATCTTGGGATATCATTAGAGATCATTTAGTAGGACTTATATGTTCTAGTGTCAATTTTGACACTATGTGTATTGTATTGGACACTGATTATCCCCACACACTTTGGACTCATCTTTGGGAGATCCATGGAGACCCAAATCTCTCTCCATACCCAGAGGATCCTACTTCAGATTGTCTCTTACCCATGGTTACTACAGATTGTATACCCATTGATGATGCTACATTAGAGGACCTAGAGTATCTAGTAGGTCTTGCACATTCTGATGGATCAAAGGCTTGTCTCCTAGTTCCTACTCTTCAGACTGAGATTACACATGCATCATCCATTATTCTTGATGACATCAGTATCACCACATTGGCCCCTATGGATTCAATTCAGCATCATGACCATCTTGGTCATTCATTTTCTACTCCATCATGAGATTCTTATCTTGCAGACACATCATTATTTGTTGAGTCTCACACTACAGATCTTGAGGATTATATTGAGGACATACATCTCTTCTATTTTGACAGTTAGATTATCACTATACGCTCACCATTATCAATGCATCCAGAGGTTGTATTTCAGGAGTCTTCACATCAGTTTGGATTTGGCATCATTTGTTTTAGTTCAAACACAGAGATTAACCTTCAGCATCCTATCATAGCACACATCTTGAGACATATTGGTTTATCACTCTTCACAGGGTTTCTTCGACATCATCCTTTGGATCAGTTTCTTCCCAAGGGGAGGAATTTTTTTTCCGCTTCAAGATCTCTTTATGGATTCTACATCAGGCATCCACCATTGCAACAAGAGTTTCTTCATTGTGAGGGGCCTTCTAGTCTCTTTCTATCTCTCCTATGGAGACCATTGTATATGTACTTATGTGATATAAGTTGTCTTTGGGGGGTTATTATGTAATCCACCTTCTATCCTTCTTCTATTAGTGCATTACATTCTTTTCTTTTCTCTCTTTTGGAGGGGAGTTTTATTACCATGTGATTTTCTCCCTTTCTCTAGTTACGAGAATAGATAGAGTATATTTTGAATAATAGAATTGGGCACATTAATTCATGTAGTATGAATAATACTTGATTAAGTGGAAAGGAAGACTAGTAGAAGAATAATCGTGTATTTTACATGATGAGGTAGAACACCTTGGATTTCCTCTTGAATCAAGAAAGTGTGGGACTCACTTTCAAACAGCCCTAGGTTTTTGATGTAGGAGCATCCTAGTGCATCTTACTATATTTCTTAATAGAACATCATTTTGGCTCATGATATAAAATTAAAATTATAAAATAAATCATATACATCATACTAATATCTCAAAAGATTTCAATAAGATTATAGAAAGTTATGATTATCAAAAGATCACAATTTAGAACAATCAACACTCAGTTCATCAAGGGAGGTTTACAAAACATTTTTATGCCTTGCAACATCTATCCCAACTTATCTCAAGGTAGTTTAGGACTAGATGTACTTTCAACTAGAGTCACATCAAGTTTTCTTAACACCCAATTATTCATCAGTGGATTTTGGTCGACCTACACATTACACTAAATATCAAGATTTGGAACACCTTGAGATCAACATGAATCATTACTAAAGCTTAAAATTAATATATAAATATCTTTAGAATTTATTTGGAGGATAGATAATGGAAGAGTTATCTTTAACTCCAATTAGTTAGCAAGTCATTTAGTGATCTAGTAGTAGAGTGATAGAGTGATAATAGTCTTTTTTGGCATAACTTTGCATGTAAGCTTATAATAAGCATATGGTGGACTATGAGATAATCTATATACACAATCTAAATTTGAAGTCCAATGAGCCAATTATAACCATTATGTGATATTGAATCATGAGAATTTATTTTTATTATTTTGTATTAATTTTCTTGTGTCAACTCTAAGTTGCATGGTCAGATAGTGCTTTCTCTAGACTCTCCATCCATGAATGCACCAAGAAAATAGTTTATAAAACATAGTTGAATATTATTTCAAGGCCTATTTGTTGATGTGATTGAGGTTCTAACCCCAAATTACTGACTAAAAATATTCATTAAAAATATTTTCATGAAACCCAAGAAATTTAAAACTTCATTATGAATCTAACGTTAGCCTTGATGGGCTCTATGTAGGGAGTGCAACATCATAAAATCCTTAAAGCTATTGTTGTTTCCTATTTCTAAGTTATTGAATTTTGTATGACCACCTAGAAATTACATAGTAAGATAAATTTTAATGTAGATAAGGTACAATAATGGCATATGTGTGTATGAAATGTATGATGATAGTACAACTATACAAATTTGTATAGTCATATATATAGATTTTTCACCTTGAAAATAGTTCCCTCCCAAAAAAATCACCCAAAATTTCCTTGCTTAGATTTTGATGGTTTGACAGTTAATCTTAGAGATTTCAAGAATTTTGGACTTCACAGTGAGGGTTTTTTTGCTCCAAGATGCATTAATTTTTTCTCATAACTAAATCTATCAAAAAATGAATAGAAAGTCACAAATTTGGTGCTCTAATACCAAGTTGGAGTTTATTGTTCAACTCCCAAAAATCCCTTGCAACCAAAATATCTATCATATGGAGGGAAAAAAGAAAATAAATTATGATATGCAACCTTGAGAATTGAATTGATCCAAAAAGGCTCCATGATTGAGCTTATGTATTAATTATTAGATTGGATAATTAACATAATAAATAATGAATTCTTATAAAGGAAAAATAAAAAACACAAGATGAAATCCTAGGTGACGATTAAATTAAATCATGACACATGTCATAATCTTATGTTATGAGACAAAAAACACATTACCTAAAAATATAAAAGCACTTTAAGTTTAGCTTAATTGTAATAAAGTAAAAAGGGGACCTAATTAACTAATTAATTAGGTAATTTTCCAATTTCACTCTAACAAGAACAAGGGTTTTCCTGGTTGCGATAGTTACTTGGGGATTGTGGGTTGATGACTTTAGCTTTGGAGAAGAGAGAGAGAGAATGGGTGTAGTGAAGAAGATGAGAATAGAGTGAGGTAAAAATAATACTAAAGTAAGGAAATGAATAGAGATATAAATAAGAAAAGTAATAAAAATATTTGATGTATCTATAAGATAAAGGCTACACTAATAAATTGGTTGTGAGTGAAAAGAAATAGGCTACAAGAAAATTCCTATAGTCCTTGAAGCATTATATATCTATATAAGCAAGTTGTATTCTACATAGATAATTAAATAAATTTAGTTATTTAATTTTTCCCTTCCATATTGCATATTGTATGTGTTAATCAAGTTTGGGCTACTAGATTGGGTTATTTTTTAGTAGACTCCCTAGTCTAGGTTGCATTAAGTATTTGATGTATTATTGTCCCATTTTTTCTTAATCTTCTTCTATGAGCATACCTTTGTTGAGATAGTTCCTCCTACAATTAGAACACATTAATGTGTAACCTCTAACAGAGAGTTTCTAATATGTTTGGGTTTAGGTGATCCAAAATTCCAACTCAATTTAGAAAAGGAACTAATATATGTCATCATCAAGAACATCTTGAAAATTGTGAGACTCGCCAAATCTCTAGTGAACCAAGAGGATTAATAAATTACTTTTAACCCAAAATTTATAATTTAAGTAAATTTACTCAAATAATTTAATTATTGATTTTTCACTTTAATTATTGCAACCTCATGGGGATTTAGTAGGATGTATAATAGTAGAACCCTTAAACGAAAGGTGCTAGATAGTTCTTTTTTGCTTAAATAAAGAAGGCTATATATAATTTTCTTAGTAATAAAATTGGGTTGAGTGTATATGGAAGAATATGTAGATACATTTTTGTAGTATCTATGGTGGATTATGGTTTGAAGTAGGTTTAAGGTATATGAATATATTTTAAATATTTTACTAGAATAAGGCCTCATAACTCCTATATATTTTGTAGGATACACAAGGAATTTTTGCAAGAAGGTGAAACGATGGTTACAAAAAGGGACAAATAGGGAAAATTATAGGATGAATCTGAGTTCAAAATTGAGATTGAGATCCTATCTAATTTTACAATATGGTATTATGTATACTAGTTTTAAAAAGCTTGACATACCTAACACATTGTTCAACAAGTTTAGAATGCCCAAACCAAGGACATTACTATTGTCATGTATTGAAAAATATAGGTTTGGTAGAAAAATCATGCAAAATTTTAAATAAACGGCTTACAATCAACCACCTCATCTTCTCACTTCCCTTTTATAATAAAATGTGTCTTTTAAGTAAATTCATGTGGGTTAAATTGAAGGTGAAATCTTAGCCTAACATATTCCAAGAGTGACTTTCAAATATTTATAAGTCAATCACAACTTTTGACCAACTTGACAAAAAATATTTTTTGAGCATTAGTATTACATCTTAACATATGTATGTATGTGTTAGTTGGGGCCCTTGCAATAAAAGAAAAGATTGAACATTATAAGGTTGATATAATACAATAACTATAATGTTCTTACATAGTTACAAGCTAAAAATAAAATGTGTCACCCTACAACAACTACAAGATAGCAATCAATGGAAAAGGAACTAAAAAAATAACCAATTCTAGACATTTACATCTAAAGAAGAACAAAACTAAGGACTTCCATAGATTCCTAGGCATCTCATTCCAAAGAAGAATTCATCCCCCCATTGTGCGACCTTTTTAACATGCACTCTATTACCTTGCTTTCTCGATACATCTTAAGCTCTCAACCTTGATGGTTCTATTGAAGGGACGTGTATATTATGCAATGCCTCTTTATGCCCTTGAACTTGATGTATTTTTTCAACACACAATACTAAAGTCATTAGATATCTACAATGGCCTTTGAAATGAGTGACCATTAGACCTTTGAAGACTTCACCAATGTCATTGTAGAAAGCCCTAAGCATGTGTAGCCCCTAGAAAATGAAAACAATCTCTTGATGCTCCTCTTGCCTATTCAAAACTATCAATTCCCTTGTAAAGAAGGAATCATTTTATTTGATAGCACCTCTTTATCCTTCAAACCATGCTCATAAAGAAATGAAATTCTTTATTAAAAGAATCCAAATGATGACAAAGTTTGAAAAATCACATTCCTAATAGAACACTAGCAAAATTATCACATATTAGAACATACAAGTAAGATACACCACCAATCCCAATCCTTCCCCCAAAATTACTTTGATAAACATGTACTATCAAATATCTTGCCCTTCTATTAAGATTACACCTCAAAACCATGAGAAGCAATTGGGCTAACCTTTCATTACGAAGGGGATGTCGAAGATGAGTAGAAAGTGTCAACAAAGATGAGACCTACATAATGGAAACTTTAAGGTAAATACAGAACATCGTAAAGTCTAAAATGGCCTTCGAAATGATAGGGACACTCCGAGATATGAACCAACAACCGACCTTAGCTCAGTTGGTAGAGCGGAGGACTGTAGTTGGACTTAAAATCCATTAGAAATCCTTAGGTCGCTGGTTCGATTCCGGCAGGTCGGAACGTAATATCTTATGTGCTAAAATTTATTTTAAAGATTACCTTCACTTTATCTAATAAGGGATCTATCTTCATACTAAATGTTATTGTTTACATTTGATTTATTGATTAAGTAATAAAAGTATAGATCAATTAAATAATAGAGTTTTGCATATGAAATATTATACTTAGAATTAATTCAGGAAAGTAAATGTAAAAAGATAAAGAATATTTAGTTTGATAATTAAAAATGTGTAATTCTTATGTAGATTGTAGATTTGATTTATTTGATTAGTAAATGATGTTTTTCTATTTTTATAATATTTTGGATTTAAACATGCAGTTCACTTCATAATTTATTAATTTTGTCTCTATTTTTATCTTTCGCTCTACTTTGAAGAATGACAATATTTAGAAATACTTTTTAGTTATGAGTAAGTCACTACGAAATAAGTCTCCTAGGTCAACCTCAAAGAAATTGTGTGAAGAACCAAAGACAAATAGTTTCGGTCATACAAATGTTCTAGAATCATTTGTGCATATTTAAATCCATTTCAGTACACCAATTTAAGTGTTCATAGGATGATATGTGAATGATATTCCCTTGACGTTTGATGATGATAAATGAATGCAATTGAATATCTTTTAATAACAAGATATAGCAACATTCCACACAAACATATGTTTAGTTGGTTCATAACGACTAATGGAACAAGTGAGAGTTGATTTAATTTAAATTTGAATTTTAGAAAGTTGGGGTTCCCCAAACACAAGGTCAACCCCATACCTACAAAAGTGTCCCAAGATGACAAAATAGTAATAAAAGGACTAATTTGTATAATATTGAGGAACATTCAAAGGCCATAGAGCATATATCTAATTGGGAGACTCAAATTAATGGTGGTAAAAAAAATGTAGGGAATGATTCAATAAAGGATGTTGAAAAAATCTCTATTATAATGAGCAGAAATTTAAACTCTAAAAGTTAGAACATCATACAAGAATAAGGCCAAAGAAATAGAAATTAAAGAAATAAAGGTTACAAAGGATATTCCAAGTATTTACAATCTTAGTTTGGATCATACGAGTCCTAATATGCTATTTTTTCCTAAGACTAACTTTGGGTAAAATAAAGATGCCCAGGGCTTAGCCTTAGACAAGAGTGAGCAAGGGGTGTAAAATATATAATGATAGAAAAGAGTGGTACAAAATGGAGGAACATGAAAAGCTTAATTATGTGAATAATCCCACTATGCTTCATTTCCCTAACTCTAATCCTAGACAAGATGAAAATGCCCAAGTGTTAGTCTTAGAAAAAATCAATCAAAGTCTCTACCCAAGTTGAAAAGAGCATATGTCCAATAAAAAGGAGGATCTAGTAGGGGTTATAGGGTATTTAACTAATGAGGAGAACACAGAGAGAAAAATGTATCCTAAATTAGATGCCTCCTCCCTTTCTAGTGGGAACAACTTAACAAAGGAAGAGGGAGCCCTCACTCTAGTAAATGGATGGGTAAAAATAAAAAGAAAAAAAAAGAAGACGGAGTGGTAAAGAAGAGGCGAGCCTTGTCCAAAGAGGAAAGATAAAGAAGATAGATTTCCTAAATGCTTTGATAGATTTAGCAACATTAAGGTTAGGCATGGAATTGGTAAAGATTAGTAGGTTTTGGTTAGGAGGAGCTACAAACTTATTACCTTTGTCATTTACACCTCCAATTTGGATATGATTAGAATAAATGAGGTCTTGCACAAGATGTTTAAGACACTTTCAATGTTTTGTATCATGTCATTTTTGTTGGTTATAAGCACAATAGGCATTGTGTCTAAATCTCAGAGGTAATGGCTTGCTAGGGTCAAGAGGTCAAACAAGAGGTAAGGAAAGCATGTTTTGTTTAATAGCTGAGTCATGTTATTGTGAAGTGTGTCGAGTAAGGGAGTCAATTGTCTTTGTGGATCCCCAATGATATAAGGATTACTCTTTTTTATAGCTGCTACTTGGGTATCAACTTGTTGGGTAGGTTGAGAGGTGGAATTTAGTTGAAGGAAACTTTTATTTTGTCTTCAAAAAGGCTAGTAGGTGTTTTGGTTTGAAGATTCAGACTTTTCAGGACAGGTAGAGGTGGTTTTTGGTTCACAACTACCTACAAAATTTTGATAATCTCGAATGGTGGTGCATAAATGCATGAAGGAAGGGAATTTCATCATGGTAAGTTTTTCTTGTAGCTTGCTTTGTAAATTTTCTATGAATATCTTTTGAAGGTGAGAATCAAAAATCTTCACACTAATTTGGGAATAAAGCGACTGGTAACATGAAATAAAGTCAGTGACTTTTTCACCCTCATTTTGCTTACATCTCATCAAATCAACTAATGTCATTTCAGGAACCATATGCACTTGGAAATGGTTAGTAAAGGCTTCAACAAGTTCATTAAATGAATGAATTGAGTTATTTGGTCATGTAGAAAACTAGTCCAAGGCAACATCTTTCAAGGATTGAGGAAAGAGCTTAGCCAAAATTTTGTCCTCAAGAATAAAGTCACTACATAAAGCAATAAATACATTAACATGATTGGCAGGATCTCCCTTTCCTCCATATTTCTCAAATCTAGGGATCTTTGTACCTTGTGGCACTAGAGTTCTCAATATCTCCAAAGATAGTGGGTTGCTTTTGACATAGTATGAAGGTGGACCATTTTAATTTTTGATTTATGGTGGAAACTTGACATTGAATGGATGAAAGATTTTGTAAGAGGTGGTTAATGATAGGGTCATTGCTTGAGGTTTGAGATGGAGGTGAATATGGTGGTGGTGTGTATGTGTTGGAAGGACCAGTGAATGTATAGCTTACAGGAGGAGATATAAGGTTAGATGCCACATAGGTATAAGGAGCACTAGTGGAAATGTTCGAGGTAGGAAAGACATTGCTAGTCGGTTGACTCATTGTGGTCACTTGAGGATTGGTATAGGTGGGAATAGAGGTTATAGTTGAAGGGGGAGGAGTTTGATTTCCTCCTTCGCTTTGCACATTGTTTGAAGCTTCAGCACCATTGGTGGTGGGAGGAAGATGTTTTCCAAAGATTTGAGCTATGTTATGCACAACTTCCAGTCCATCACTTTCCATCATGCGGTGAATACTATCTATGGCAGGTATAATAGTGTTGGAAATGTTTTTAGTACTCACTCTATCTTGTAAATGGGCTAGGTCTTCATGCGTTTTCATTATGGTTTTATTGAGGGATATGATCAACCATTGTCTAAACACTTGGTATAGCACTTGTAGGTAAGGTGGGCATAGCAAAAGAGGTATCAAAGGTACATTCCATACCTAGTGAACTAATACCAACACTAGAAGTAAGAGAGCTAGATAACCAAAGATCCACAATGAGTGTTTGATCGTGGGATGCCATTAGTCTCACACTACCTCTCACCACAGTATTAGTAGGACACCAAGTAGTACAAATCATGCAAGAGATAAACCAAAGAAAGTGCAATGAACACAATATCTTATGCTTACAATTACACTTGAAATGAAAGAAATTAAGATAACAATAATTCAGCAAATTGTAACAGAAAACTTAAAGTAGCAAATAGAAGCACAAAAAAGAAATTTTAGATCCTAAAAATTGCAAAGTCAAAGTCAACAGGGACTAAGACGCCAGTAAGGGCATCTTGATCCTACTAGTGAGATTTTGAAGTTCCATAAAGTGAAATAGAAAGCAAACAGCAGAGACAGGGTTTTGAGCTAGAAACCCACAGAGGGACTAAGACTTCAGGAAGGGCATTTTAGTCCTAGTAAAGGTTTTTATAAAAAAAATACAAATTATGAGTTGTTAACAGAGTTCCCAGGTTGCCTACCCAGGGACCTGATGTTTAGAAACAAAAAACTATGTAAATGAATGCAAGAAAAAGTGACTAATGACAAGCAATTGAATGCAATTTTGAAAGAAATAACAATATTCCTAAATGAAATTAGGATGATTGACAATGAACTTTTCAATTTTTCAATGAGATACAATGATGCAAGAAAGAAAAAAATGCAACCTGTATGCACTTTCACTAATGCAAATGTGAGAAACTCTAGATGCACTTTCACTAATGCAAATGTGAGAAACCCTAGATGCACTTTCACTAATGCAAGATGCAATGCAAGGATGAATGCAACCTAGATCTAGGACTTTAATGAACTGCAAATCAGAAAATGAATGCTCAAAAATGTCGAGTTCACCAAAATGAACCAGAAAGAAAATAGGTGGGTGAGATATGCCCACTATTCTCCTTCGACCACTCAATAATGTCCTAGGATACCAAATTGGATTGACTATCAACCCAAAGGGTGAGTCAATTCTCAACAAGGAAGACCTAGGAGGGGGTTCTTTAAGCTTTAAGGGGTTCACCACCAAGCAAAATCTTGGAAAAGACAACTTAACATTCAACCCACAAAACCTAGTAATGCAAGCTAAATGATGGATACAAATGATGAAATTCAGCAACATAAAATTATGATGTATGTACCTGGGAAGTCTGGAAATGGCCGAGGATTCCAGAAATGCAAAATGTTGTCAAAATGTGTTATGGAGGACTAATATTCCCTTACTACATTATCTTAGTCTCAATGCTATTCTTCGAGGCAGGTGCAGAATCTTCGAATGTCAGAACCGGATCTGAAAGAATCTCTGAAAATACCTTCAGGAGGACTAAGACGCCCTAGGTGGTGACTTAGTCCCATCTAGAATTTTTTAAATCTCTTAATGTGATCCTAAGGCTCAAGGTCTACACTTTCTTCTTCTCAGATCCTAGGTCTTGAAACTTCCAAATCTGGCTTGTAGGTGAGTTTCCATGAAGATGAAAAATTTACAATGCAACTTTGCACTTCAAATGATCTTCAAGTCTTCAATCTAAATCTGCAATCACAAGCACACAAGAGAGAAAAAACTTGTTGATTGTTAGTAAATGGGGGTTTTCCTTGGTCAAACCCCTTGTTGGTAATTAAACCTTGGAATGAAATAGAATAATGAAGGGAAATAATGAATGAACAAAATGCTATGTTGCAACTCACCAAACCCTTTGTTGTGAAATATGCAAACTTGTGTGAGATGGCTAGCTTGAATGTGGATCTTGAAATGGTTGAATGCTTGATAGTTATTGACTTGAATTGCTTGCTTGAATCAAAACCCCACATCACAAATCTTAGCTCAAAAACACACATGATGCAAGAATATCCTTGATATGATGCTTGAATCTTGATGATGGCTCCAAATGCTTGATGGATCTCTCTTGAATGCTCCTATGAATTCAATTTGCTATGAGGAATGAATGCTTGAATTCTTAGATGAAAAATGAGTGGAAGAACCTTGTATTTATTCTTATCCATACTTAATATCCCAAAATTACACCACACCTAGCCAACATATGAATTTATTAATTAAAGGAGGCTAAATCCCGCCAAGATTTGAAATTAAATCCTGAAAATAACCTAAGGGGGACTAAGACGCCCTAGGTGGTGTCTTAATCCTAAGGCATGAAACTTGGGGCACAAACTCCAAAAAGGGGCCCATTTAAGGTGCCTTTGAAATTAGGGTCCCAAGACCTTCGGGGGACAAAGACGCCCTAGGTGGCGTCTTAGTATCGACCCAAAAATCGGGGACACACAACCAAAATCATTAAATTATCATTTATCCATTGATGTTTGTCAATATTAGCCATAAAAAGATGTAATTCATTAGGCTTGTGCATGCAAAATAGGACCATTGAAGACAAATAAGGATAAATAAAGCAAGGGGAGCCCAAACAAGTGTGAAAATGTAAGGGGATGCATTTTCCTACATTACACTATCTAAGGTGAAATTCATAATGCTAAGATGGGAAAGCACCCCTTGAGTGTTTTGCTAAATTATTTTCAATGGGGAGGTCCAAATAAACAAGTTAGATACTTGGATATCCATTTTTCTATGAATCCATGCTTGAAAGACATGTGGTAATGGATAAAAGATAAAATAGATTAAAAGTTGGGTAAATGGAATAAGAAATACTTATTCTTGGCAAGAAGGATACATGTAAGAATATTCTTTCATCTTACAGTCTTTACTACTCTTTTGTGTGGTTGTTTTTTAGTTATCAAATAAATGAAATATAAAATAAAATAAAATATTTTTTTTGGCTTTATGGTAAAGGAAACAAGAAGAATCATGTTGTTAAATGTGATCGATGTTGTTTAGATAAATGTGAAGGGGGATTAGGGTTAAAATATTTTAAAAAGAAAGGCATATCCCTTGCTGTCAAATGGATTTTTAAAGAATTTTTAAAGGAAATGAACCTTGAAAGATCCTAATAAGGAATAATATTCAACTTGCAATCCCAAAACAAGCAAAAACATGGAAGCATCTTCCCCTCTATGACTTATTGTTTGGTAAATTCCCCATTTCCCTTGCTTGGTCCAATGCATTTAAAAGTTTATGGAAAGCTTGGGAGCAGGTTAGAAGTTTGATAAGAAAAATAGTGATATTCTAGATAGTTGTAGAAATAGAATATGCCTCTAGATTAATATGTTGGAGCTTATCTCATAAAGAGAAACCTCTTGCCTTATTGCAAGGGTTCTCTACAAAATCCTAGTTCAAGAAAGGCATTACATGTTTCAAGGATATTAAATATAACAACCAGTTGAAACATGGGTCTTGCTCAGTACAAAATTTTATTTTCCTCCATCTCATTAGACAACATATTCAGTAATCAAGGTGTAAACGATGATTTTGGATTTCCCTCACAATGCATTGCTCCTCCTAGGGCTTTTCCCCTAAAAAAGGAGAAAGGGTTCATTGGATGGGGTCTAAAATGCAAGGGTTTACACTCAAAGTCTATGTAAATGAAATGTATTATGCCTAATTGATATGTTCTAATGCTCTAATCTGAAATTGAAATTATCTAATGAAGCAAAACTTAGGAAAATGTAAAGTGTTGGAAAACACAATGTGATATGCAGAAATGCCTAAAAATGCAACTAAATGATGAAATGACATAACAGAATGAAAGAGGAGCACCTAGAATCTAAAGCTTGATGTTGGGAGAGTCTAGAATCCTAAAAAATTGACTAAAACTGCTGACTAGGACACTTACGCCAGGTGGGGCAACTTAGTCCCAGTTTCGAGAAACTTTGTTGGAACAGGAATCTGCTAAGTGGGTATCTAGAAATGTCAAAATTAGTTTTCGGGTCCGGAAGCAGGGATAATTTTCCACTAGTAGCGACTTAGTCCTCCTGCAAATCTTAGGAAATTCGAGACAGAATCTTGTAGTCTGAGGTCTGCATTTTCTTTTTTGGTAGGTGTTTGCACTTGATTCTACGGAAAACAGGGTAGAAAGCCTCTCCAAGCTTGAACTAAAGTTGTGTTGACTTGATTGACTTTGTAGACTTGTTGATCACCTTTCAACACCTAATTTCTTGATAAATATGCATACAAAAGTCTCCAAACACACATGCAAAAGGGGGAAAATGGTTGAGGGTTAGAGAATAGGGGTTTGCCTTGGTCAAACCCCACTTTGGTAATCAAACCCTGAACAATGAAATGAAATGAAAAGAGTATGATAAATAGATAACATGTAAATGTCATAAATTTACCACACCTTTGATGCTCAAAGTCTAAAGATATGCAATGAAGTGCTCCAATAGATTGACTTGATAATGTTGGATTTGCTTGAATGCTTATGAATAACTTGATGAATGCTTGAATGCTTGTGAATTAGGAGAGTGTATGAGAAGATTCTAAGAGATGTAAAATGAAGAGAAAAAAAATTATTTATACCTGATTTATTAAAATTTCCCGAAAGTAACACATCACAGGCCAACCTCAAGGGTTAGAGGAAAATTCCTACTATAATTTTAAAATTATTTTGAGTTTTGTGCCAAAAAGGACTAAGTCGCCCCTATTGGCGACTTAGTCCCACTTAAGCAAATTAAGTGGGTGTCGGGAATTTCAAGGAATTAAAAGTTGTCCAATGGGAATATTCTCAAAAACACACTTGAAAATGGTCAGAAAGTACATTAAGGGGTCTAATAAAGCATAAGAAAGGTGTACATAGTGAAATTAAGCCTAGAAAAGTGTGAAATCTTGTTACAAGACTTTACAACACTTCAAAATAGGACTTAATAAGTGATGAAAAGGTTATTTTTAGGTGAATTGCAATGAATGGAGTCAAGAAAAGTGTATAAATGTTTTACAACACTTCACAACACCTTCACAAGATGTCATAATTTGAATTTTAAAGACCTAATGTGAATGTTTTGATTACATTACAACATTAAACCCATACAAAAAACAAGCCAAAGTCCATTAGAAAGACTCAAGTGAGCGTAAAAATGTCAACTATACATTTTTTGGTGATGCACAAGGAAGCATGCAAGATCCTTCAATTTTCTATAATGTACGAATCCAACAGTGATAGTTTTGACATGTTCAAGTGGTTTGATGATATTGAATTGCATAAAATGAATTCCAAGCTTGTCTATAAATCATTAGATGAAACCCCAAATATGACCAAGCACCTAAACAAAAGCTATAATCTTTAAATCGATGATAAGAAATGGATCAATATCTTTAAATTGTTATGGTCCAAAGTGTTAGAACCAAAGAAGGCTTGGTTTTAGTGGTTTCTTATCTTGCAAAATCTCCCTTGTTATGTATCCTCTTCTAGCATGAATATATGTGATTTTTTTAGAAAACCAGAAACTATTATGCATATTTTTTTTATTGTTTCTTTGCTAAAGAGGTCTAGAATTTTTTCTCTACATACTTGAGGGGTTGGGGGGGTTTAGGTAAAGTTAAGTGGTAGGAAATTATTTTTGGTAAATCCTTTAATATTTTTTTACTCCTATAATCTACTAAAATTTTGTGGTTTTTATGGAAACCTAGGAGTAAGGAAAGGTTCCAAGACAAAAGCAGAGCAGTTACCTAGTGAAGCTAGTTGTTCACTAGGTGAGCCCCAGGGGACCATATCAAAGCCATATCTCCATGACTTTAATAAGGTACAAAAATAAAATGCACGCTCACAAGGGCTAGTGAAGCTAGTTGTTCACTAGGTGAGCCCCAAGGAACCATATCAAAGCCATACCTCCATGAATTTAATAAGGTACAAAAATGCAACGCAACAAGAAAGAAGGATGTTGAAAGGGATTTTTCTTAGTTCACGTGAGGTCTTAATCTAAGAGGAAATTGTTCCTAATGTCTCCAAGAGAGGACCAATCAAAGGATAAAATATTCACAACTTAGGGAATGTAGTGTGTCGCATCACCACTAAGAGGAATGTAATATTCTAAGATAGATCAAGCTCTTGAAGGAACTTATTCCCAATGTCACCATAAAGAGAAAAACACATCGCACGAAGTAAGAGAATCACATTAAGGAACATGAAAAAGAAAAATGCAAATGAAATCATGCCAAAATATTGCCAATGTATGCCCCCACTTTAAAGGAATTTTTAAACACCATGTTGTGAGCAATTACTTTAAAGTAGACGAACATGCAAAAGGAAAAGAGGGTTTCCCCCCAGAAACACATAAGGGATATATGGATTTGGGGTTAGTATATTTCTTTGCTACAATGATATTAGAGAGCTCAGAACTGTCATCATTCCCCAAACATGCATAGAACTAGAAGAATGACACAAAGAGAGCAAAAACAAAATGAATAAACTTTTGGGTCAGCATGGAAGAGACATGGGGTGTCTCGATGCCCTATGTCATTCCCCAAAAGGAAAACACAAGACAAAAATGAAATGGAAAAGAAAAGATAATGAAAAATCTTTTGGGTCAACATGGAAGAGACATAGGGTGTCTTGATGCCTTGCATCATCCCCAAAAGGAAAACACAAGACAAAAATGCAAATGAAAGGAAAAGATCAATGAAAAGGAAAAAGCTTATGACATATAGAAGAATGTAGATACAAATAGAGGAATGCACATAGAGAGGAAACATCAAACAAAACATCACGAGGGATCACATTACACACATGCAATCACACAAAAACAAAGCTAAAAGACTAGTAAAGCACATGCGAGTCAACCATCCAGTAGGTCATATGCATCCCAGTCGTGTTCAGTATATGTAGAATGCAGATCACTAGCGAGAGGGACAACATCAAGCGTTGTACTGGGAGAAACACCAGGTTCAATAGGTGGTGCATCACTATGTTTAGCAGGATCATTGCAGTTGTTATAGTCTAAGCTCATAGAAGAGGAAAATAGAAAATTCAACTCATTATGCACTTGCTCATCAATTTATGCGGTTTCTTCATCGTCATTCAAGTTAACCAAAATAGGAGGAAAAATGACAATATCCATATAAGGTGTTGGTCCTTGTTGTGTTGGAGATATAGGATTTGTTTGTTCTAGTAAGATAGGAGGGTCATCATTTATTGCTTTTGTCAAGTTTGGATTTTTATTTTCAATGTTGTTCTCTTTGTTCATCTTTTCAACAATAGCACAACGTCTACACCTACACTCTAACATTTCGGTTTCTTTTATTATAGTTTTCAAGTTGCGTTTATGTAGGAGCGGGTTTGTCAACCATAGATTTCTTTTCTCCTTGTGAGGAAAGAATAGAAGAAGCCATGGAGGGTTGTTCAATCACTTTCTCTTTGGCTTTATAAATTTGCTTAGGAGGCATATTAGGACTTGTTTGGTTTTCTCTTGGTCTTTTGTAGGAAATAGGCAAGGGATTTTTGACAAATGGGTCTTGGTTAGACAAAAGGGCTTTAAGCTCAATATTTTTTTCTTCAAGGGGTGGAGGTTCAATCATAGGTGGAGGAAAATTTTCAAGGGATAACTTAGCTATGCATTTTGCTTTGAAATTTTGGTAGGATAGGAAAAGGAAGTCCTCACAGGGTCTTATAGGTTCCATGGGCTCTAGCCAAAAATAATCTAAGGAAAAAAATTCATGGAAAGATAGAGGGCTAAAGCCACTATGGTTCATAGTGAATATTTCATTGCCGACTGGAAACTTTAAGCATTTATGGACAATGGATGGGACCACATTCATGGAGCGAAGCCATTTGTAGCCTAACTTCACACAAAATTGGTATGAATTAGAGATGATAGAGATTGACACATTTAATTTATTTGGTCCTACCTATAAAGGGAGTGTGGTCGATCCCATCGTAGCACGAGAAAAACCATCATGTTTTTTAATCCATGCTTTCAGTTTATCATATCTATCTTGAGTAAGTTCATGCACATATAAGAGTTCTTTTGTGATCACATTCTCTCCACATACAAGATCAATCAAAATCCCAAGAGTGGGCCTATTATTGATTTTGTCGGCTATGTAAAGAGGACCATCAAGTGCATTTTTTATTGTTTCTTCCAAAGAGAAAGTAAAGCCAATGGGCATTATGGTTTGTTCTTTATGTGGCTCAATGTCAATAACTCCTATCATTATACTAATAGGACTTTGTTCATTAATATCCATAGGATTTTGTTCATCATCATCCATAGGATTTTGTTCATTATTGCTCATGTTATCATCATCCATGTCAACATTCATCACATTGGGCTTAGTTTCACTAGCCTTAACAAATGAAATATTGTGGTTAGGCATGTGATTGGTAAAGATTAGCAGGTTTTGGTTAGGAGGAGCTACAGACTTATTACCTTTGTCATTTACACCTCAAATTTGGATATGATTAGAATCAATGAGGTCTTGCACAAGATGTTTAAGATGCTTGCAATGTTATGTATCATGTCCTTTTTGTTGGTGATAAGCACAATAAGCATTATGTCTAAATCTTAGAGGTAATGGCTTGCTAGGGTCGAGAGGTCAAACAGGAGGTAGGGTAAGCATGTTTTTGTTTAATAGTTGAGTCATGATATTGTGAAGTGTTTCGAGTAAGGGAGTGAATTATCTTTGTGGATTCCAAAAGATATAAAGATTACTCTTCTTTATAGCGGCTACTTGGGTATCAACTTGTTGGGTAGGTTGGGAGGTGGAATTTAGTTGAAGGAAACTTTTATTTTGTCTTCAGAAAGGTTGGCAGGTGTTTTGGTTTGAAGATTCGGACTTTTCAAGACAAGTAGAGGTGGTTTTTGGTTCACAACTACCTACAGAATTTTGATAATCTCGAATGGTGGTGCATAAATGCATGAAGGGAATCTCATAATGGTAAGCTTGTCTCATATCTTTCTTTGTAAATTTTCTAGGAACATCTTTTGAAGGTGAGAATCGGGAATCTTCACACTAGTTTGGGAATAAAGTGATTGGTAACGTGAAATAAAGTCAATGACTTTTTCACCCTCATTTTACGTACATCTCATCAAATCAGCTAATGTCATTTTAGGAACCATATGCACTTGGAAATGGTTAATAAATGCTTCAACAAGTTCATTAAATGAATAAATTGAGTTATTCGGTAATGTAGAAAACCATTCCAAGGAAGCATCTTTCAAGGATCGGGGAAGGAGCTTAGCCAAAAGTTTGTCCTCGAGGATAAAGTCACTACATAAAGCAGTAAAGGCATTAACATGATTAGCAGGATCTCCCTTTCCTCTGTATTTCTCAAATCTAGGGACCTTTATACCTTGTGGCACCAAATTTCTCAATATCTCCAAAGATAGTGGGTTGCTTTTGACATAGTATGAAGGTGGACCATTTTGATTTTGATTTATGGTGGAAACTTGACGTTGAATGGATGAAAGACTTTGTAAGAGGTGGTTAAAGATAGGGTCATTGCTTGTGATTTGAGATGGAGGTTAATATGGTGGTAGTGTGTATATGTTGGAAGGACCAGTGAATGGATAGCTTACGGGAGGAGATATAAGGTTAGATGCCACATAGGTATAAGGAGAACTAGTGGAAATGTTCGAGGTAGGAAAGACATTGCTAGTTGGTTGACTCGTTGTGGTCACTTAAGGATTGGTATAGGTGAGAATGGAGGTTATAGTTGAAGGGGGAGGAGTTTGATTTCCTCCTTGGCTTTGCACATTGTTTGAAGCTTCAACACCATTGGTGGTGGGAGGAAGATGTTTTCACAAGATTTGTGCTATGTTATGCACAACTTCCAGTCCTTCATCACTTTCCATCATGCGGTGAATACTATCTATGGCAAGTATTAACAGTGTTGGAAATGTTTTCTTAAGGGATATGATCAACCATTGTTTGAACACTTGGTCTAGCACTTTTAGGTAAGGTGGGCATAGCAAAAGGGGTATCAAAGGTATAGTCCATACCTACTTAACTAATACCAACACTAGAAGTAAGAGAGCTAGATAACCCAAGACCCACAATGAGTGTTTTATCGTGGGATGCCATGAGTCTCGCACTTCATCTCACCACAGTATTAGTAGTAGGACACCAAGTAGTACAACTCATGCAAGGGATAAACCAAAGAAAGTACAACAAACACAATATCCTATGCTTACAATTACACTTGAAATGAAAGAAATTAAGATAACATCAATTCTACAAACTATAACAAAACACTAAAAGCAACAAACAGAAGCACAAAAAAGCAATTTCAGATCCTAAAAAATACAAAGTCAAATTCAACAGTGATTAAGACGCCAGTAAGGGCGTCTTGGTCCTACTAGTGAGATTTTGAAGTTCTAGAAAGTGAAACAGAAAGCAAACAACAAAGATAGGGTTATGAGCCAAAAACCCTTAGAGGGACTAAGACGCCAGGAAGGGTGTTTTAGTCCCAGTAGAGGTTTTTGTTAGAAAAATAGAAAATTTTGAGTTGTTAATAGTGTTCCCAATGTTGGAAATAGGATGCCATTTAATTGCAAATCCTAAACATTAATTATTTCATGTATGTCCTAGATTCTTGGAATGTGTTCAACGACACTAAGATTAGGATGAGATTAATATTTGATGAAATAATCATGATTATTGACATTTGTAATTAATTCTAAATGTAAGGAGCATGTGAGGGCGTCCATAGTGAGTTCCTAAATAATAGGGGCACATGGGGCACCCACATGGTAAGGTGGCACTCACCTTGTGTTCAGTTAACTATATAGAGTAACAGTTAACACTTTTGAATGCATGTAAAGATCCTAGGAGTTAGGGTTTGATGTTTGCATGCTTGAAGTTCAGTTCAGTTCAATTCAGATCAGTTCAATTCAATTCAGTTCAGTTCAATTCAGAATCAATTTAGTTCAGTTCAATTCAGTTTAGTTCAGTTTAGTTCAGTTTAGTTCAGTTCAGTTATGGTTTAGTTGTCTTCAGTTAACTTCAGTTAACTTGGAATGCATGGCTAATAACATTGAGTTGTATGACAGATAACAAGGACTACCTCCAGTTAATAGGGGATGACCATTCTTGCATGAATGGTGTTGAGTAAATGTTTCAGTTAGCTAGAAATCACTTGGAGCCAACTTGGGCACCCAAGATGCTTTCTTGGATTTACCTCTCATGCATGATAATATATTTTTGAAGGCTTAGTTAATTAGGATTACTTATGGGCAGCTGTCGAATCCAAATCCTAATGCCTGCAAAACACAATGAACAAACACATTAGAAGATAAAATGCAAGCAAGAACAAGGATTCCCCATGAAATCCATTAGCAAAGTTTCAAATAAGAAATAATGCAAGAATGAGATGAAAAAACAATAAAGCAAGCTAAATCCTATTGAAAAAAATGCAAACTCTTGATCCCATGGGGGAATTGGTGCCAATTTGATGTGAAAATTGGCCCTTTCCCAATTCCTATGATGCAAGATTGATGTGTGATGAAGAGTGATCCACTTTTTTGATGCTTGATGAGTGCTCCAATAGAAAAATCTGCATAACCTAGCTATGAACTCAATGATAATGGATGAAATTTGCTAATGATTTGAGCATAGTAAGTTTACTCAAATTGTGGATGATCAGATGAGGAGATTGGCCTCTTATTTATAGAATGCTAAGATGGATGAATGTTCAAAATAGAGCAATGTGGGACTAAGAATTAGACAATGGAAAAGTGCCACTTGTCCACTTGTGAATGGATGGAAGATGTGCAAGTTTTGAGGATTATGCCAATAAATGCATATATTTGAATTTTGAAATTGTTGAAATGACATGTAAGAGGGAAGGGAGAATGCATTGAATGCCACTTGGCTCAAGGCAAAGGACTTGTAAGAGAGAGTAAATGCCTTGTTGGAAGGACTTATCCCACTTGGATTTTGAATTCAAATTAGGGGAATATTCCTTAAAAGATGCCTTGTTGAAGGAAAATAGAGATTTAAATAAATAAAATAAGTCTATTTTCATGTGCAAGTGGTCAAAGCTAGAGGATGGGACATGAGAGGAGATTAAATTAATTTAGGTTAATTAATTTAATGAAGGGGTTAAATGATGTGACCTATTTGACTTAAATTTGTGGATTTATTTAAATCAAATATGAGAAGAATGTGATAAAGGATTAATTAAATAAAGATTTTAATTTATTTAATTAGAAGAGATGATGTTAGATTAAACCAAATAAGGTTTTAATTTATTTAATTTAATAGATAGACTTAAGAGATTTAATCAAATAAATTAATTATTTAATTAAATAGGATAATTAGATCAAAATGGTAAATTTAATTATCAAGAAAAGATGACTTAATTACATAACTGATTTATTTAATTAAGAGAGGAATATTGATGAATTTAATTAGATAAAGATATCTGATTAAATGGTTAGACTAAAGGGTGATTCAGGACGAAACGATGTTAGTGGTTAGGATTAGATGCACAATGTCAATCAGTACATTTTATGTATCTACAACACCAACTTTGAGGAAGAGCTTTGGAATTATCACCAAAGTGAAGGATAAGTTGTAGTTTCAGTTTGGGATGCCCAAATGCATGAAGCACATGTTGTAAGCTTTAGTCTTCACAGAATAACTCAACTTGAAGCAATATGGTGTACCATTTCAAGGGCTTGAGCTTGTGCATTGTAATTATCACCATTTGGAGATTACAAGGTTGTATATTGTCTCTATATCTCATTCAAGTTGAAGAGAGTTTTCATAATTGTTATTCGCAGGTGTGAAGAAGATTGGTAAAGACAGAAGAAGCATTCTCAAGCAAGAATTGGAGCTATTGTAATTTAGAGATTGAATAATAGAATAATTCTTGGTGGAGTTTTTTCCCGAAAGGGTTTCTCCACGTTATATCTTGTGTAATCTTTCTAATATCCTGTCTAGTTCTTCTATCAACTTCTCTCTTCATTCTACAACAGTAAAATGGATTAATCAAGATAATCACCCACAAATAATATATGTAACAAATAAAAATCTTACTTAGATCAACAATATTAAAGTTTTACAGAGTATTAAGCTAAGAAAACACCTTATTTTTCAACACCCAGGTTGTCTACCCAAGGACCTGATGTTTAGAAACAGAAAAGTATGTAAATGAATGCAAGAAAAAGTGACTAATGACAAGCAATTGAATGCAAATTTTTCAATTTTGAATGCAATAACAATGTTCCTAAATGCAATTAGGATGATTGACAATGCACTTTTCAATTTTTCAATGAGATACAATGATGCAAGAAAGCAAAGAATGCAACCTATATGCACTTTCACTAATGCAAATGTGAGAAACCCTAGATGCACTTTCACTAATGTAAGATGCAATGCAAGGATGAATTCAACCTAGATCTAGGACTTTAATGGACTCCAAATCAGAAAATGAATGCTCAAAAATGTCGGGTTCACCAAAATGAACCAGAAAGAAAATAAGTGGGTGAGATATGCCCACTATTTTCCTTCAACCACTCAATAATGTCCTAGTATCCCTAATTGGATTGACTATCAACCCAAAGGGTGAGTCAATTCTCAACAAGGAAGACCTAGGAGGGGGTTCTTTAAGCTTTGATGGGTTCACCACCAAGCAAAAGCTTGGAAAAGACAACTTAACATTCAACCCACAAAACCTAGTAATGCAAGCTAAATGATGGATTGAAATGATGAAATTAAGCAGCATAAAGTTATGATGTAGGTACCTAGGAGTCTAGAAATGTGATGAGGATTCTAGAAATGCAAAAATGTTGTCAAAATGTGTTATGGAGGACTAAGACGCCTTTACTATTGTCTTAGTCCCATTGCTATTTTTTGAGGCAGATGCAGAATCTTCGGATGCCAGAACTGGATCTAAAAGAATATCTAAAAAATACCTTTGGGAGGACTAAGATGCCCTAGGTGGTGACTTAGTCCCGTCAAGAATTTATGAAATCTCTGAATGTGATCCTAAGGCTCAAGGTCTGCACTTTCATCTTCTCAGATCCTAGGCCTTGAAAATTCCATATCTAGCATGTAGGTGAGTTTCCATGAAGATGACAACTTTATAATGCAACTTTGTACTTCAAATGATCTTCAAGTCTTCAACCTAAATCTGCAATCACAAGCACACAAGAGAGAAATAACTTGTTGATTGTTAGTAAATGGGGGTTTTCCTTGGTCAAACCCCTTGTTGGTAATTAAACCTTGGAATGAAATAGAATAATGAAGGGAAATGATGAATGAACAAAATACTACGTTGCAACTCACCAAACCCTTGTTGTGAAATCTGCAAACTTGTGTGAGATGGCTAGCTTGAATGTGGATCTTGAAATGGTTGAATGCTTGATACATATTGACTTGAATTGCTTGCTTGAATCAAAACCCTACATCACAAATGTTAGCTCAAAAACACACATGATGCAAGAATATCCTTGATATGATGCTTGAATCTTGATGATGGCTCCAAATGCTTGATGTATGGCTCTTGAATGCTCTTGTGAACTCAATTTTCTATGAGGAATGAATGCTTGAATTCTTAGATGAAAAATGAGTGGAAGAACCTTGTATTTATACTTATCCATGCTTAATATCCCAAAATTACACCACAACGAGCTGACATATGAATACATTAATTAAAGGAGGCTAAATCTCACCAAGATTTGAAATTAAATGCCAAAAATAACCTAAGGGGGACTAAGACACCCTAGGTGGCATCTTAGTCCCAAGGCATGAAACTCAGGGCACAGACTCCAAAAAGGGGCTCATTTAAGGTGCCTTTGAAATTAGGGTCCCAAGACCTTTGGGGGACAAAGACACCCTAGATGGCATCTTAGTCTCGACCCAAAAATCAGGGACACAACCAAAATCATTAAATTATCATTTATCCATTGATGTTTGTTAGGATTAGCCATCAAAAGATGTAATTCATTAGGCTTGTGGATGCAAAATAGGACCAATTAAGACATAAATAAGGATAAATAAAGCAAGGCGGGCCCAAACAAGTGTGAAAATGGAAGGGTATGCATTTTCCTACACTACACTATCTAAGGTGAAATTCATAATGCTAAGTTGGGAAAGCACCCCTTGAGTGGTTTGCTAAATTAATTTTAATGGGGAGGTCCAAATAAACAAGTTAGATACTTGGATATCCATTTTCTATGAATCCATGCTTGAAAGACATGTGGGAATGGATAAAAGATAAAATAGATTAAGAGTTGGGTAAATGGAATAAGAAATGCTTATTCTTGGCAAGAAGGATACATGTAAGAATATTATTTCATCTTACAATCTTTTACTACTCTTTTGTGTGGTTGTTTTTTAGTTATCAAATAAATGAAATATAAAATAAAATAAAACATTTTTTTGGTTTTATGGTAAAGGAAACAAGAAGAATCATGTTGTTAAATGGGATCAATGTTTTTTAGATAAAAGTGAAGGAGGATTAGGGCTAAAATATTTTAAAAAGAAAGGCATATCCCTTGCTGTCAAATGGATTTTTAAAGAATTTTTAAAGGAAATGAACCTTGAAAGATCCTAATAAGGAATAATATTCAACTTGCAATCCCAAAACAAGCAAAAACATGGAAGCATATTCCCCTCTATGACTTATTGTTTGGTAAATTCCCTATTTCCTTTGTTGGGTCCAATGCATTTAAAAGTTTATGAAAATATTGGGAGAAAGTTAGAAGTTTGATAAAAAAAAATAGTGATATTCTAGATAGTTGTAGAAATAGAATATGCCTCTAGATTAATATGGCGAAACTTATCTCATAAAGAGAAACCTCTTTCCTTATTGCAAGCATTCTCTAAAAAATCCTTGTTAAAGAAAGGTATTACATGTTTCAAGGATATTATATATAACAACCAGTTGAAAACATGGGTCTTGCTCAGTACAAAATTTGATTTTCCTTCATCTCATTAGACAACATATTCAGTAATCAAGGAAGCATGCAAGATCCTTCAATTTTTTCTAATGTAAAAATCCAACAGTGATAGTTTTAACAAGTTCAAATGGTTTGATGATATTGAATTGCATAAAATGAATGCCAAGCTTGTTTATAAATCATTAGATGAAACCCCAGATATGACCAAGCACCTAAACAAAAGCTATAATCTTTAAATCGATGATAAGAAATGGATCAATATCTTTAAATTGTTGTGGTCCAAAATGTTAGAACCAAAGAAGGCTTGGTTTTAGTGGTTTCTTATCTTGAAAAATATCCCTTGTTTTGTATCCTCTTCTAGCATGAATATATGTGATTTTTTGTAGAAAACCAGAAACTATTATGCATATTTTTTTTATTGTTTCTTTGCTAAAGAGGTCTAGAATTTTTTCTCTACATACTTGAGGGGTTGGGGGGGTTTAGGTAAAGTTAAGTGGTAGGAAATTCTTATTGGTAAATCCTTTAATACTTTTTTACTCCTATAGTCTACTAAAATTTTGTAGTTTTTATGGAAACCTAGGAATGAGGAAAGGTTCCAAGACAAAAGGAGATCACTTACCAAGTCTACTAGAAGACTCATTCATCATGATATTTCTATGTAGGCTACAATGAAAATAGAGATATCCAAAGATAATTCCCCAAGCTGTTGAAAAATGGTAAGGTGGATTTCAATAAAGAAGAAATTAAATATGCAAGGCACTAACCATTCAACAAATCGGACAACATACCCTTTCTGAGAAGCTATCTAGAATGTCAAAAGAAATATAACAAGAAATATAAAGTAGAAACATTGTAAAAATATCTTGGATTTCAAGGAGGACCAATGTTCTATGTAAACCAAGGAGAAGATCTCATAGTGGAGGTAGTGATATCAAATGAAGATATGTTTGAAATTGATCCACCAATTGGGTGGAATGATGTTAAAAATTACAATGAAAGCATTAAATTTTGAAAGAAATTATTTTGATAGCATATTTTTGTAAATTTTGTAATGCATGTACTACTTTATGCTTCTTCATACTGATGACCTTGCATGGTCTAGTTACAACCCTATATAATATGAAGGTCTTGCATGACAAGTATATAATACCAACACATTTTGTGATGTTTGTTTGGGACCCTATGTGCTCTTTTAGATAGTGATCTGCTATGAGTTGATACTTATAATGTAATGTTTTTGTGCTATTGGTAATTTATCGATAATTCAAAAAAAAATATAAATCAATTAAATAATAGAGTTTTGCATATGAAATATTGTACTTATAATTAATTTAGGAAAGTAAATGTAAAAGGATAAGGGTATTTAGTTTGACAACCAAAAGTATGTAATTTTCATGTAGATTTTAGATTTGACTCACTTCACTAGTAAATTATGTTTTTCTATCTTTATAATGTTTTAGATTTAGAACATGTAGTTCACTTCATAATTTATTAGTTTTTTCTCTCGTTCTTTTATCTTTTGCTCTAATTTGAAGGATGACAATATTTAGAAATACCTTTAGTTATAAGTATGCCACTATGAAATACAGTCTCCTAGGTCAACCCTCAAAAAGATTGTGTGAAGAATCAAAGACAAATAGTTTCAGCCACATAAATGCTCTAGAATCATTTATGTATATTTAAATCCATTTTAGTACACCAATTTAAGTGTTCATAGGATGATATGTGAATGATATTCCCTTGATGTTTGATGATGATAAATGAATCCAACTGAATTTCTTTTAATACCAAGACATAGCAACATTCCACACAAACATATGTTTAGTTGGTTCATAACAACTAATGGAACAAGTGAGAGTTGATTTCATTTAAATTTGAATTTTAGAAAGTCGGGGTTCCCCAAACACAAGGTCAAACCCATACCTAAAAAAGTGTCCCAAGATGAGAAGATAGTAAGAGTTATGCACATAATGAATGTCTAAAAATTATAGATTAAATGTATCCAATGCAAAGAATGTGCAAGTGTGGATAAGATACAAATAAGTGTGGTAATGTGTATATAAATATTGGTGATAACTTGTAGAATAAGCCCAAATCCATCTAAAACTACACTTTTTTTTCAAAATGTATCTTATAATAAACACAAAATTAAATTAAAAATAATATGAATATATAAATTTTTCATTACAATTATATAATTTAAAACTAACTAATATAATTTTATAAGATATAAAAAAAATTGCTTTGTAAGAGAGACTATATTGATATTCTAGAAAAATCACAAGTGTTTGCAATGCAAGATATGAGATTGGACTCCAAACCAAAAAAAGAACCACCAGGACCACCAAATTGAACCAATTCCCTAAGGAGCAAGCCAAAATGGCATCTATCCATGCCAGCCCACCATTCAGCCACCGCAAAAAGAATGCATACCATACTTGAACTAGAAAAATTCCCACCTTTGGCATACCAAGAACACAGTGAAGGGAGAAAACATTTACAGAGACTTAACTATATACCAAACCCAACGAAATCGAGGACCACTGCACCAAAAAAAAACAAAGAGGAGACAAAACACATATACCAATCCAAACTCAACACCATAGCAAAGTGGAAACAAAGGACACCCGAAAATTATAGAAAGCCATTTGCTTTCGCAAAGGCATCAAATTCTTTGACCCACTCAAAGTCATTAACCTCAACCAGCTGAAAGACCTTCTTGAGAAAATTCACCGCGACCGCAACTATCATCTTTTTTCGCACCAAAGCCATCCCCTTTAGACTGAGAAGGAAGGGGTAAATATTGATTACCTCACCTGGTTTCTTTACTAAGTCCAAGTCGCACGGTCGCAAGGATACTTTGCTAGGAATGGACACCTTTAAAGCCTCCTCTAAACTACCCAGCAACTCCTTTTTGAACAATTTACTCATTAAGGTTCTAGCCTCCACCTTGGGCATCCGGTTATCTAGAATGAAGGCCAGAAACCTTGAAGCCACCTATGAATTTTCTCTAAAAAAATCCTTGTGCTCTAGATGCCCCTTTCCAAGCACCATTTTCACAGCCACCACCGTTAGCAAGTCAATGTTGAGTAGAATGCACTTTAAGCACTAGTTTGTAACCTCTTGGAAGTCATTTTGGCAGTCCTTGCAATCAAGGGCTAATGGGGTATTGGCCCCAAAACAAACCACTGATTCCACTGACATCCCAACAATGAATTTCAAGTGCTCAACCATATTTGTTCAACACCTTGATGCCAGACAGAGAAACAACAAACACGGAGATAGAAGGGAACATTGCCCTTGCCACCCTTAGACTTGAATGGGAATGCACCGCAATGATCGCCAGATTTATTATCATGTACACTACCACTATGTCATCCACATGACAAGCTACTAATGCCAATGTTGTCATCACTCAAGTGAATGGGTACACATAGAGGTGAGGCGAGCAGTCTAATAAAATGTTTTGGAAATTAAACAAATCATCCCTAGCCACCACCGATACTGCAACATGATGGCACATAAATACTCCAACTCACCAACGTACTTGCAGTGAAGAGACCATCCCCAACCTAACACAACCACAACAGCCACAATGCCTAAAACCCATCCACCTCAGACCAATCCACCCATCAACAAACTTGCCACAATCTATGTGGAAAGTCACCCACCTTGCCACCCACCAGTCTTAGGTGGATTGAGCATGGGGTTCCTGATACAATCTTTGAGATTAATATCGTCTACTCCCTAGTTGGAAAGAAAATTGACATCCTTGTTGCCTTCCCTCAGCATATGGTTGATAATTACCAACTCGAAGCCATCCAAAAGATCTAAGGAAATTTCTAAACTGGCATTCAATTTCCAATGATACAGCTTTCTGGTCCTGAGTGCGTTAATGACAAGGCTTGAGTCTCCCTCAACAATTAAATTCTTCACCTTTAAATCTCTGCATAGTCATAGACCCAAAATCAAATCATGCATTTTTGTTGCATTGTTAGTGCCAATTGGGAGAGGGGATGCAAATTTCCCAAGACATTTGGATTGCCAATCTCTAACAATGCACCCTACCCCAAAGATTCTTGGAATTCCATGAGAGGCCTCATTCAAAGTTAGATTTAGCCATCCAACCTATGGGGGTTGCCTCTCCACCTGATCCAAACTGAGGAGGGACATATATGCCATTCAAATTTCTCCTCATTATAGTGTCCTAGATGATGAAAGTAGTTTTACCACCCTGACGCTCAACCAGCCTGGCGTTGACGGTTTCCACAATACTTGCTTCAATTTTGTTTAAGAGCATTTCTCTGGACATTGCCTTCTCCTGGAAAATCTAACAATTTTGTTCCTTCCATAGTTCCCAAATAACCAGTGACGGACCCATACTCCATAGTCCACCAAAGGTTGCATTGTTGCAAAGCTTTGGCCAACCTGAAAGCAATCCCATGATATTATCAGGGAGAGTCGTCTACCACTGAATTTTTGCACACAAGTGCCAGCAATGTTGTGCCACAAGGCACTTTACAAACAAATGGTCACTAGTTTCCTTCACCTGTTTACAAAGAATGCATCTTGTCAGCCGAGAATAACCCAAACGAAGGAACTTGTCTATTGTAAGAACTCTTCCTTGCACAGCCACCCAAGTGAAAAGTCTGGCTTTTGGGAGGAAATCCACACTCCAACACAAGCTAATGGGAAGCCACAGAGCAGACACATTAGATCCAGCCAACACCTTGTAACCATCCTTGGCATTATAAATTCCATTCAGAGATGTGTTTCATCTTAGGATGTCTTTGCCACTTCTTAGACAAATGACCTGCCAATAAATTTCCTCTTCATAAACTGCAACTGTCCTAAGATGCAGATTTAGCTATCTTAGGCTTTTCCACCTGTATCTGAGACCGCCCTCACCCCTAGAAACTATCATATAGTCACGCACCTTACTACCTCAAGCTTGTTTTGTAACTCTCATAGCCTGTGCTAGATCAACTTTCTCCACCAATTTTCCCTGACCTTCCTAGGAATCCTCCCAGAAAAGTGCATCACACCCCTCCTTAATTTCCCACGTCAGATGATCCAAAATAAAATGCCTACAACTGCAAAGGAAGTTCCAAATTTGTGATCCTCTCAGGAGCACCCTTGCAACAAAGATGTTATGATCTCCCTCCTCTAATTATTTTGCTCTCATTATTTTGACCCACTTCAAATATGGTTTTCCATAAATTATCCATATTAGCTTAGCCCCTAGGGCTTGGTTCTGCAAAAGCATGTTCTTCACACCTGCCCCATCCACATCCTTTTACTCACAAATTTTCTTCCATTTTATTATCGATAATTTGTGTTGGTCAGAGGTTCCTTGCTAGAAAAATTTCTTCATCTTCTGATTAATCTCTTTGTTGGATCCACTGGACAAAGGTAAATAGGAGAGCATATAAATGGGTATCGTTGTGATCACTAATTTTAGCAACGTCAGGCACCCTGCCCAAGACAGCCATTTATTTTTCCATGAAGAAAGCTTAGATTTGATCTTTTTTGACACCGTGTCCCAAATTTTTCCTGGATGGACTCCTTTGGCCAAAGGTGAACCCAAATATTTACACAAAAGCTTGCCTTTATGGAATCCCAAGATGCGAAGTATCTACATTTCCTTGGAAATGCTAGTATTAAAGAAAAAAAATAGATTTAGCCTGACTTACCTCCTGACCAGAAGCCTGTGAGTACCAGTCTAGAATTTTTTTTGAACCTTGGCCTCTTTTGCCAAGGAAGCACCAAAAAGCATGTTGTCATCAGCAAATTGTTGGTGGGTGAATTCAAGAACACCGCAGGTGATCTAGACTCCTTCCATAATATCATCTTGTTTAGCTTTCAAAAAATCCCAACCAAAAGCCTCCACCATGATGATGAAAAGGAAAGGAGAGAGAGGATCCCCTTGCCCAAGCCCTCTCAAAACAGTGAAGAATCCTTCAGGGGAGCTATTAAGAAGAACAAAAAATTCTTGGGGACACTATCCATTCAAAAATCTAATTCAACCACTGCTTGTCAAAACCAAATGCTTCAATGACCTTGAAGAGGAAATGCCAGTTCACTCTATTATAGGCCTTCTTGATGTCGAATTTGACCAACATAGCCTACCTCTTCATCTTTTGGATTGAATGAAATGCTTCTTGAGCAATAATAAACCCATCAAAAATTGACCTTCCCGACACAAAATCAGTTTGCTCTTCTGAGATAATCTATGGCAGAATGCAATTTATCCTATTAGCTATTGCCTTGGTGAGGACTTTATATATGGTATTATAGAGGGAGATGTGCCGAAAATCCTCAAAAGTGTTAGGTTTTTCTTTCTTCAGAATGAGAGCGATGAAGGTATTATTTATCTCCTTGAGGGCTCTCCCAAAGCTTTTGGAGTCTTCAATAGCATCCACTAAGTCGGGGCCTATAATGTTCCAGCATTTTTGGAAAAAACTAGTAGGGAACCTATCAGGGCATGGTGCCTTGTTAGGGTGAAGTTGAAAAAGCGCTTCCTTGATCTCACATTCTATGAATTTTCTTTGCAACCACTCGTTTTGTGCCTTCGTAATTATGGAAGGAATACTATCTAGAAAAACATGTTGATCTTGTAAGCGTGACCCTGCGGGTTCATTAAGTAGAGACTGAAAGAAATCTACCGTGGCAGCTTTGATGTCCTCGACACTATCTAGTAGTCTACCATCCAGACCTTTGATACGGGAAATTCTATTAGCTTCTCTTCTAGTCTTTGTGGAGTTGTGAAAAATATTTGTGTTTTTGTCACCACCCTAGAGCCACATTTCCTATGATTTCTAATGCCAGAAGATTTCTTCCTTTGCCAAAAAATCATTTAAATTGTTCAACAACTCTTTTTCTTGATTGAACCTATCTACATCCATCCCTTGGCTAATGACAACTTCATTCAGAGAGTGCAAAGCCTCTTCAGTTTCCCTCTTTTCCTCAAATATGTTTTTGAAGCATTCCTTATTCCATTACTTGAGGTGTTGTTTAATTGATTTCAATTTCTTCACAAAATTAAACATTTTCAAGCCACCGAGGTTATAGCTGGTCCACCATTGTTGAATGAGATTAGGGAAATGAGGATCTTGAAACCACATGTTTTCAAACTTAAAAGGGCATCTGATTGGAGATCGTTCCCCAATAATATCCAACAAAACCAGGAAGTGATCTGAACCAAGAACAGGGAGAATCTGACCTTCCAGGGTAAAGGGGAACCTGCACAAGTCCCCTTTGAAAAGGAACCTATCCATCCTTTCTGCAATGCTACTAAACCCTGCCCTCCTATTGGTCCAAGTAAACTGCCCATTGCTCGTATTGATTTCGAGCAAAGTGTTGTTTTCTACAAAGTCTTCAAATTCAATTTTTGATCACATTTTTCTCCCTACCCCACCTTTCTTGTCATAAATCTCTTAAAATGGCATTGAAATCCCCACCCAAAATAATGAACTCAAAGTAGGGTTCATTACAAAATCTGCTTAATTCCCTCCATAACTCCCTTTTTTGGGTGCAAGTGATAGGACCATAAACATTTAGTAAAAAAAATTCCAAATTGGAAGCCAAGCTTCTTACCTTGCACGCCAACCAATGCTTGGTTGAAGCCAATTCTTCCAAACACACGTTTTATGGTCGCCAAAGAGTGAGAGTCCCACCTGACGCATCGACTGCATTCACCCCAAAACCATTCCATCCTCTCAACTTTTTGCAAAATCAATCCTTCTCTATCACACTTAATTTGGTTTCTTGAAGCATGCATATGTATGCCTAAAAGCCTTTCATTTGATGCCTGATCAGGCATCGCTTGTTAAGGGAATTCAAGCCCCTAATATTCCAAGTAATGATCCTCATGGTTGTTCAGGAAGGGCCTCACCCTTCCCTACTTTTAGCATATCATTGATTTTGAGTTTCCCACTTGCCTCGCCATCCCATTTTAGTTTCTTTTGATTGGGAATCCTTCCTCTCCTTTTTCTTTCACCGCAATTTGGCAATAATTTTCAGGGGTCTTTCTGACCAATCCCCACACCCCCTTTGAAATTAGGGGTCACTAGTATTAGTTGATCCTATGCATCTAACTTCTCTAAGCCAACAGCCTCCTAAGGGCCCTCTTCCTCCACTTGGTTCTCACCTGCCTCACACTCTGCCAAGTCCTCACAACCCAATCTAAGCTCCCCTGCTTTTGCTACTTTGGCAAGCTAGACCAATTTAATACCTACCTTCATTAATGATTCCAAATCATCCTTCTAGATATTGGGCAACATCACTCCTAAAGCTTTAGTTTTTTTTTAATTCAAAACTTGTTTAGTTGCCTCCTCTTTCCTTGTTTGCACATTCTCTCCATTGGTGTCAGGATATGTCACTACCACCTTTGCCCTATTGATAGCTTCATCAATATCTATCGCCGACTTTTCCATTTGTGTATGATTGATGTCTTCCTGGTTGATATTCCTCTGACTTCCCACCGTCCCCTGCATCTCACAAGATTTCACATCCTTCCGCTCTTGGCCCGGGGGGGATTGCTTGGCACACACTCCTAAGACTGCCAACCAATGGTGCCCAGAAGTGCATTCTCTGTTGAAGGCTCCAAAACCAGGGGTTGAATCAGGTTACCCCAATCTGTGTTCAATTCAATTTCCCACTAGAAAGGACTATGAGGTTTTCTTTCAACACATATTCGCACATAGGTGCTCACCCTATCCTGATTGATTCATTCCTTTGTGCACACAAATTTCCCAAGGTGGTTACTGATATTTTCCAAAATTATGATCTGCCAAAATTCCAAAGGCAGATTTGGCAACCTGTACCAGTCTTGCAACCATTCCATTTGGTGTTTCATTGGATCAAATCCAATTTCCCACTTGCGGATATAGAAGCCATATCCATCCATAAACCATATCCCATTCAAGATTTGAGCTCTAACTTCCACCATAGGACATATGACCAAAGAAAAACCATTCACCAAAACTTTGAATCTCATTCCCTCACCCCAGCAACCCGGCCACCATCAAATGAAACTATCCCAATTCAAACTTCTTCTATACCATCTTATGATCAACCCCTTCTCTTCCATGAGCTTGATTGATGGCCACAAAATTTTGGATCTAATCACCAAGGTAGTCCTATTTCCTCTCCTAAAGTGATCATCCTCGCTACGACCCTTTGTGCCAGATGATGGCGACTCGAGGGTTTCGCCAAACCTCCTATCGCCTCTACCATCTGCCTTGCTCCCAAGATGTGGAGATTTCCATTGAAAACCTGTGTCGCGGGTATTTTCTTTTTTGCTGTTACGGTTGGGCATGTTTCCATTGTTCCAATTCTGCCCATTCCAACCATGCATACTGCAATCCCACCTTCTCCCCCTGTTGGAATTTTAGCACCAACCTTCATTTGTCGCCTGCTCCCGCAACTGTCCTAAGGGAACATTGTGCTCGACCTCTTTTTCCCACACTCCTTTCCTTTCCAAATTCTTCACCTAGAAATATTCTTCCTGATATCACACTAATCGGCACCGACTTGATTCACTTTTGCATTCAATCCTTCTGCAATTTTTCGGCCTTCCCCACTTGCCATCTTCATGTTTTGTAGATAAAAAGATATTAAGGTTTGGGTCTTGGTTGTTGGCACTACAGGCAAGAAGCCCCACCACTTCACCAAGGAGCCTCCTCTTAACATCAGGGTAAGCAAACTTATAAAATATAAGTTTTATTATATAAAAAATATGTAATATTTTTTTCTAATAAAATTCAATTCAAATAATTTAAACTATATTTTATGAAAAATCATAATTTATTTAAATAAATTGAATTCAATTTATATTCTATAAATATTCACTTAATTTCATCAAATTTAAAATACTTTTTTTAATGTATATTAGATTACTTTTTATTATATATTATATACTTTTTAACCCAAATTTTAAATTATATTTTATAAAAAAATCACTTGACTTTAGATATCCATTAAAATTTATTAAGATTTAATTTAATTTTTCTATAAAATTCACTTAATATCATTGTCTAAAATTAGACTAAATTATGTCTTATACATAATCAATAAATTGAGTAAATGTTCTTGCACTAGACCATCTCCCTAGCGAAGCATTTAACATTTAAAATATATATAAATGTATAGGTAAGTATTTAGATTTAATCCTTTGGTTAATGTGAGCGAAATTTTATATATTATATAATGTGGGCCTTCTTTATCTTGTGGTTGTTATCTATCTGCTAATTTTTGATAAATTTATAATTTATTCATTATAATGATATATATTTATATGATGGAATTAAATTTATTTTAAATAATATTCTTATTGCGAGTTTGTGTCCTATGGATGACAATTGCCATAAAGAAGTGGTTAAGGAGGCATTACATGCACTAAATTCCTTGCAAATACTAAAATATAAATTGAGGTATAACTTCTTAAGATAAGGTGTTAGCATCCTCCTTTTAGCATTAACATCTTCAATGGTTTTAGTGTAATTTTCTATTACTATCTCTACTTTGTGGTTTCAATAAATTTTACTTAAATGAACAAGAATATAAATAACTGCCTTTTTGGTTACTTTATTTTTTAATTTATAATTATAAGGGAAAACGTCATATGACAATCCAACTCCTTAAATACATATAAATGATTATTCCAATGACAATGTTTGATATAAGCTCTAAACTCTCATAGATGCTTTCCATTTTCAATAGAACATTATTTTGTTTTTTAAAAAATTACTATATTCAAGTATAGTTTTTTATGTATCATCAAAATAGAAGACCACAATTCCAAAGATTGTACTAATTGATCTGCATATCAAACTTAGACAAGCACACAAATTAGGCTCTAAGGCTAGAGCATGAATATTGAGGATGTTTCTTGCAACTCACCTCTTGATGAACGTCTTGCCCACAAATTCCAAGTAGGTTGTGAAGGCCTTAGAGAATTTTGACAGATTCATCCATTCTTTTTACCCTCAATGCCTCAAATTTTAATGGGCAACAACCATGAAATTATAGTGCATTGTATCTTTCTTCTCTCAATTCATTAGGCTTACATTTGTTGGTGTAATTAATTATTAATTACACTTTGCATAAGTTTACTTAGGCTTTATTTAATTCCTAAGTTATAGGTTCTTATCTTTATCTTTTGAGCTATCTTGTTGCTCAAGATAAGATTAGGGTTTTGCATCTTTGCTTTTATAAAGCAAATTTTTATCATGTAATTATTGAATTCTCGAATATTAATGTTGCACATCTTTTTGCAATAGCTCTTGCTTTTTTGTTTTTCTCCTTTGTGGAAGGTCTATTATGGTTTGTAAATCTGATCATGGGTTTCTAACATGGTATCAGAGCCTTGATTTGCAGCCCCTTCTCAGATTTCTGGAGAGATTCAACACAGGGTTGGTTCGGGATTCCTTGAGGGTTTTCATACCTCAAGTTTGTCTTTCTATTTGGGTGCTCTTGCATGGTTACTTTCGACGCACATTGGAGGAAATTTGAGCTCATATTTGAGTTCAAGGCTATCAAAAAATTCAAGATCGACTTTTGTTTCGCCTGAATCCGACATTTTATGCCAGAGTTATGAGGGTTTGAAGATTTGTCAGATCTGGGAGTTGCGAAGCTTCTAGTGCATTTTCAGGCAGATCAGACCTCTCCATCAAATCCAGAGCGTCTGAGAGACGAAAAATGACATATAACTATCCTATATTCAGCGTCAGCTATTTGTGAGGCAATTTTTTTTGTCCGTACGGCCTTTGTTCCGCCCCTGTGCACACAAATCAAAAAAAAAATTCCAAAAAATTGGGCCCTGGTAAAACTCTTCTTATTTTTCTGGATTTAGTTTTGTCAGAAAATTAATAAAATTTTTGGAAAGTTGTTTTGATTTTTTCAAAATAAAAAACAAGAAAAAACTCGGCGAATTATTTTTGGTTTGGGCGCATTTATTAAAGGTACCTGCAGGTACCTGCACCATGCAGGCCTGCGGGTCCCTCTTCGTACCGTCCAGTGGCGGAAGAGCCGACCGGCTACAACGTACAGCCGTCCTCACCTACCGCCAGCACCTCCCAAAGGCCGGCGATCAGAACCCTCCAGCAGAATCCACAAACTCCGGCAGAGTATATTCCGGCAGACAACGAGAATATTCCGTCATAAAATCACCGGTGCCCGAATGGAATATTCCAGCACTCACATAGAATATTCTGGCAGTCACACAGAATATTCCGGCGACCGCGAATTTTTTGCCGGCAATGGGCGATTTTTTGCCCTGACGGCCAAATGGCCGTCAATTTTGAGCTCGTGAATTGCTGACGTCAGCAGCCGTACGGCGCTCCAAGCCCCCTCATTGCCCTAATTTTTTCCTAAAGGAGCACTTTTTTTCTTTTGGTCATAACTTGGGCATACGGAATCAAAATCGGGCAAACGAGATATTGCTGAAAAGCTGGTTCCGAGCACTTTCCAATTGTGCTATTTATTTTTTAGTATTTTACGATTTACGTACATTTATTTCTGTTTGAAGTCAGATGTTTATTTTGAACTTCCAAGCTCATAACTTTTTGCCACGATCTCCGATTTTCACTATCTTTGCGGTGTTGGAAAGCTATTAAGGAGCTATATGTTGCTTTCCATGCACTTTTTTTGTATCTGTCCCAAGTTGATCACTTAGTCCAGATTTGGCCTAATGGGTTGTTTGGAGATTACTTGGATGTTTTGGCAGTTGGGAGGGTGCATCTTGCATCTTTGCATTTCATTTTCAGTAATACATCATTCAATAATAGCTTGTTGCTTCATAGATTCCAGTGTTATTTCCGTTTGAAGTTTTCCGAGTGTTCCATGGCATCGAGTTTGTTGTTGCTTTATCATGATTCCTTGAGTCAATCAGTGACTCTCATCTGGTTTCAGTAGTAAATAGAAGAATCTTTCCTGCTTGCCAGTATCAGATTCCAGTGTTCTTCCAGTGCTTCTTTGCAGCATGTCATCTCATTGTAGGGGGGTTTTGTCCCATTGGGTTTTTCCTTCTCTACTTCATCTTTGCATTTGTACATGAGTACCTGATCAGGCCTTGTTGCCGGGACTCATCTTTGCATAATAATTTGCTTCTCCCTAAGTTGCACTTATGGGGGGGTGTTGGTGTAATTAATTATTAATTACACTTTGCATAAGTTTACTTAGGCTTTATTTAATTCCTAAGTTATAGGTTCTTATCTTTATCTTTTGAGCTATCTTGTTGCTCAAGATAAGATTAGGGTTTTGCATCTTTGCTTTTGTAAAGAAAATCTTTATCATGTAATTATTGAATTCTCGAATATTAATGTTGCACATCTTTTTGCAATAGCTCTTGCTTTTTTGTTTTTCTCTTCTGTGGAAGGTCTATTCTGGTTTGGAGTTTAATATTGATGTTTTTTTAGCAATAGTTGTTGCAGTTGGTTCTAACTTATAACAATAAATTAGGGTGTATTTGTACATCTTAATTTTTATTGTTTTATTGACTTAAGTCAGTATAGTATGATACTTGATGTTTTTATATGAAAGTTAGAGGAACACACTTCCTTATCATTGCTTGAATCCTTATATCAAGAAATATTTATGGTTTTTGGTGGACAAATATATCAAAAGAGTGCTCACACTAACATATACTTATATGTATGTTCCTTATCACCATTTATCTATCAATCTATATTAGTGTGCTCTAAACTTTCACTAATTGAGATTTAATAGTCTCGTGTTCATATTGCATTGAAGAAATAAAGTATTACTTTGAAAGTGTATTTGAAATGAATGGACATGGGATGAAATTTTATTTAAAGGTCTTCAATAATTAGTAAAAATAATTACACCACATTCCTAAATCAAGGGCACATCAAAAGAATTTCCCCTAGAGTAAATAATAGAAGAGAATGAAAGAGATTGCCTTGAGAGGCAATAGGTAGATATGTCATGTGAGTAGCCTACAACCCATGGAATATCATTTGGACAATGGGGCAAAGGAGAAAATGGTCCTTACGAATGAGATCAAGGATAAGAGTGTAGCCCACATGTTGCAAGACTCTGATGTAACAACTATGACAAAGGAAAAAGCAACCCATGAGTTAGAAGTAGTTGAGAAGATAGTCATGGTTGAGACAAGTGAAGAAGGCAAGAAAGAGCCCCATTTTTTTCACTAACTCATTTATGTTTGTAGGTCTAGAAGGCAACACCCTAGAAAAGGAAGATTTTCTTGTTTTGGAATGTGGGTGCTTAATTTACCAACATAAAAAAATTATTCCTTGAATAACAAATTAATAAAATATGGATGTTAAATGAGTAATTATGAGATGGTGAATAATGCATTTGATTTATAGATTTTTAGAAGAATAAAAAAATAAATGATTAAGATTTAATCTAGGATATAAAGTTTGATCCGTGACTAAGAAAACTAATGAAAAAAGATGCAAGCATAAAAAAATTGAAAAAAATAAAATAATTATTATTTCTCAACTTAAATTAACAAAGCTAACAAACTTGTTTGATATGCATATAGTAGTTAATATATAAATTATATAGACCTCTAACAACATTCATTATGCCAACTATATAATACAGTATATAGGCCTCTGTCAACTATATGATTAAACAATCATGAAATTGTGTATAATATAATTATATCGAGGCAGTAAATTAATACAAGGCTGTAAACAATATAGATTTAACCTGAATAATAAGAAGACATCTGTTGAGATGGCCGAGTTGGTCTAAGGCGCCAGATTAAGGTTCTGGTCCGAAAGGGCGTGGGTTCAAATCCCACTCTCAACAATTTAAAACTTTTAAATCTTGTTACCGCTGAGTTTACAAGATAGCTCGTAGATGATCAACTCGGGAGGATGGACGCCTCTCGTGATTTTCTAATTTAAATTTATTACGGTTTTAACTACCATTCAAATTCAATTTCAGTTTGTAGCTCACAGAGTGAATGGCTGATTCATTTCTACATGGGTCCAAAATTTTGGTACTGTTTTTTCTTCTTCTTAGATTATCGTAAGATATCTAATTTTACAAAGAAGTCAATAGTTTTATGGTTGAGCACATTTTTTATGCAAATAGGAGATAACAGAAAAGGGCAGCACCTTAGTGATAGAGTATTCTAACATATAAACAAAATATTATGAAGAGGGTCAATAATTTAGTGATAAAGGATTTTAGTATGTATGTGAAATGTTCCAAATTCAATTTGTCAAATAAGTCTATGAAAACAACATGATATTAAAATCAAGTTAGGAATCCCAAGCATTAAAGTGTAATATCAATGAGATGAGTTGAAAAAACGAACCTTCACCCAAACAAAGACTAAAGTGTGGCTTAAGGATACTAAGATATAAGTCACATGCAAACCAACCCCAAAGTGTGGCTTGTTGAGCCACACTTGAATCAACACTAAGATGTGGCTTAAGGTATTATGCTAGGAGCCAGAACACCAAGCAACAAAGTGTGGCTAAAGGAACTTAGCTAGGAGTCACAACCTTAAGCACCAAATTGTTGTTTATTGAGCCACACTTGAACTAGCACAAAAGTGTCGATTGAGGATACAAGGCAAGGACCCACAACCTGAAGCACCAAAGTGTGGCTCAAGGATACCAAGCCACACCAAAATGGGCTTAATGATATTGGGTTAGGAGCCATAATGTTGAATACCAAAATATAGTTCACTGAGTCACACCCAAAATAACAATGAAGTATTGCTCAAGGATACTAGCCTAACCAACTATGACATGCAAGGATGTCAATCTATGGAACCAAAGTCCATTTGTGACACAAAAGTACCAAGCTAAGGAACTAAAGTCCAAAATGTGGCTCATGAATAACAACCTAGGATCCACAACTCCAAGCATGAAAGTATATCTCAACTAGGAGTTTTGAAGAAATAAAACCACACCTAAACCATTATTTATGGCACAAGGATTCCAAGCTACGAGATAGAAATTTAAGCACCAAACGATTGCTCAATGAGGGGTGTTGAAAAAAAGAAGTCATACCTAAATGAGCACCAATATTTGGCTCAAGGATAAAAGGATAGGATCCTCAAGCACTAAGGTGTGTCTCAGTAAAGCTTGTTAAGAAAATGAGCAAAACCCTAAACAATACCAAAGTATGGTTCATAAAGTGTTGTTGAAGAAGTACTAGAAGTGTTAAAGAAAATGAGTTCACATACAAACCCTCATTGAAGAAGTAGTGGGTAGGTGTAGAAAATAAGCCACACTTGAACAATCATTGAGTAACAAGACCCAAACACTAAAATTCTTGAGAAAGAAGAGTCACACTTGAAAAATACTAATGAACCCACCAAAGAGGACATTGAAACATATGTGCATAGTGTGTTGAAATATAAGCTAACTGGTCCACAACGTAAATAATGAGCGATATATCTAGTTTAATTTGATTGTGATTTGATTAAGACTATAAACTTATATCAATGAAATAATGGAGAAGTAATATAATATATCAGAAAACTCATGAAATGCAAACCTCTACATTTGATATAAATGGAGAAACACTTGTGGGCATAAACTCACCCCAAGGAGACCTAAGCTTAGATTATTCTACAAAGATTAGGTGCAATAATACAACCCAATTATCCCTTTAGCAATACAATGGTTGCATAAGAGCACCTACAAAGAACCATGCGATACACTATCATATGCCTCCAATATATAGGAAAATGAGAAATGAGAAACCATTAAGTGGCATCTAAAACCATGAGTCAAAACCATGAGCCATAGCCAAAATCCAACTCTCCAACAATTGTGGTCAAGCATCATGGAATAATATGTAACTCCTCCTACACCTTTTAGACACCCCTTACATTAAATCATAATGACCAAATTGACCAAGACACCAATCCTAGGTGCTTCATCTAAGCACTAGATATCTTTTCATAGCACTAAATATGAATTATCTAATTACAAGTTGCGATCTTGACAAGTTATTTGTAACCTCCTAACTAAATTCCTTTTTATATAATATCCCAAGTATCTTGAAGTATAAATAAATCTCCTCCCTCACATGGGTGTCCAACTTAGCCTCATTCCATGATGTTTGGAGACTAGACATTATTTATCATGTACATAATTAAATTACAATTACCAGACTTATGACTTGAATGGCACACCTAGTCCTATCATTTAAAGTCCTAACTTAAATCCAATGTTTTGAAAAAATACATCTAGAAATCACTATGAATACATTTGAATATCACCTTGAATGCATCTAGATATCTCTTTGTTCTACCAGGGCAGGTGCAAAAAGATGGGGGGCCAAATTGTGGCCAGAATTTAAAAAAACATTTGATAGGCCATAACGCGAGAGCGTTATAATGCGCTCATGCTATGGCTTGGTGTGACCGAGCCTAAGGCTCGGCCACATCGATCATGTAACGCACTCGTGGTATAACGTGAGTGCAATACTTGTTATTAAAACAAACAAACAAAAAGCAAATTGAAATCATTTTGTGTGACTGTGTTTTTTGCAAACTGCGGCCAAAAACCCTGCATTTGTGCGCTCACGTTCTAGAAGCGGAATTTTTTGCATTTTCTGCATCAATTTGTTACAAGTTCGTTGCTAGGATGTCGCCATGTTGATGGGGAAGTTGAATAAGTAAGGATTGCTTGTTTTTGTTGTGAATTTGTTAGTTTTAGGTTGTTTTTGATATTCATTGTTTAATTTGTAGGAAATGATAATGATCTTGAAAACTCTCTTCAAAACCCTCCTGAAAATCCTCAACAACCAGAGCAACAAGAACATGAACAAAATCCTCAACCACAACAACAATCTCCTCCACCAATCCCTCAACATCCTCCTAGCACTCAGCAAAATTTAATGGGGGTAATTGAAAACAATAAAAAACAAATTAAGGAGTTAATCACGAGGTTGAACGATCCATTAGGTTCAACCATGGAAAGAAGAACACTTGCAAATTCACTTAAAGAAATGTTAAAACATGTAGATGCAATCAATAAACAATTAAGTGGTTGGCAAGATAGGAGGCAGGCCTTTAGGAATTTTTACCGGGATAAATTATCATATAAAGAAGTAAAAGATGAAAAGATTACAAAATTACATTTGTGCTCATTATTCACTAACCCACGCACAAATCAAAATCTTGACCTCAATGCGAAGAGGTTTCCTATCCGTTGGTGCCACCACCAAGGGATTAGGAACCATTTTTGGGATAGGTGGTACATGGTTTTTTATTACAGTCCACCATGCAACAATTGCGAAGTCCCACAATATTTTCTAAGGAAACTATACTGTGAGTTCATCCTAAACAAAATCCCAAATTATTTTGATATGAGGGACTTCCAGGGGAGAGGTGGGGGGTCAACTCAAGATAGACCCAGTGCATGATAGGATCCTAGGCGGCAAGCGAGATGAGCTCTTGCTAGGCTGGATAATTTTAAATCTTGTTACCTGTGAGTTTTAAAGATAGCTAGTAGATGATGAACTCGAGAGGATGGATGACTCTCGTGATTTTCTAATGCAATATGTCTTATTACGGTTTTAACTACCATTCGAATTAAATTTCAATTTGGAGCTCACAAAATGAATTAGCTTATTCATTTCTACATGCATCCAAAATTTTGGTACATTTTTTTCTTCTTCTTAGATCATTGTAACTCTCTAACATAAGCCAATAGTTTTATAATTGATCACATTTTGGAGATAACAAAAAAAAGCAGTATAGCATATAAATAAAATACCATAAAGAGATTAAGGATTTTAGTATGTATGTGAAAGACCTTTCAAATTTAATTTGTCAATAAGTCTATGAAAATGATATGATATTGAAATCTAGTTAAGAATCCCAAGTATTAAAGTGTAATGTTAATGAGATATGTTGAAAAAATTGAGCCTTCACCCAAACAAAGACCAAAGTATGGCTTAAGCATACCAAAATATAAGCCACATGCAAACCAACCCCAAAGTGTGGCTCGTTGAGCCACACATGAATCAAGACTAAAATGTGGCTTAAGGTATTATGCTAGGAGCCACAACATCGAGCAACAAAGTGTGGCTAAATGAAACTTAGGTAGGAGTCACAACCTCGAGCACCAAATTGTTGTTTATTGAGCCACACTTGAACTAGCACAAAAGTGTTGATTAAGGATACAAGGCTTGGAGCCACAACTTGAAGAACCAAAGCGTGGCTTAAGGATACCAAGCCACACCAAAATGGGCTTAATGATATTGGGTTAGGAGTCATACTATTGAATACCAAAATGTAGTTCACTAAGTCACACCCAAAACAACATCAAAGTATTGCTCAAGGATACCAACCTACACCAAAATATGGCATGCAAGGATGCCAATCTATGGAACCAAAATTATTTGTGGCACAAAGGTACCAAGCTAAGGAACTAAAGTCCAAAATGTGGCAGATAAATAACATTCTAGGATCCACAACTCCAAACATGAAAGGCTCATTGAGCCACACGTGAATCAACATAAAAGTATATCTCAACTAGGAGTTTTGAAGAAAGAAAACCACACCTAAACCATTATTAAAGTATGGCACAAGGATTCCAAGCTACGAGATAGAAAGGTAAGCTCCAAACTATTGCTCAATGAGGGTGTTGAAGAAAATAATTCATACCTAAATGAGCACCAATATTTGGCTCAAGGATACGAGGATAGAATCCTCAGGCACCAAGGTGTGTCTCAATAAAGGTTGTTAAGAAAATGAGAAAAAACCCTAAACAACACCAAAGTATGGTTCAAAAAGTGTTGTTGAAGAATTACTAGAAATGTTGAAGAAAATGAATTTGCATCCAAACCCTCATTAAAGAAGTAGTGGGTATGTGTAGAAAATGAGCCACACTTGAATAACCATTGAGTAACAAGACCCAAACACTAAAAGTCTTGAGAAAGAAGAGCCACACTTGAAAAATACTAATGAGCCCACCAAAGAGGAGCTCAACATACGTACATATAGTGTTGAAATACAAGCTAAATGGTTCACAATGTAAATAATGAGCACTACAGCATTAAATTTGATTGTGATGTGATTAAGGCTATAAACTTATATCAATAAAATAATGGAGAAGCAATATAATATATCAATAAACTCATAAAATGCAAACCTCTACATTTGATATATGGAGGAACCCTTGTGGGCATAAACTCACCCCAAAGAGACCTAAGCTTAGATTATTCTAAAAAGATTAAGTACAATAATACAACCCAATTATCCCTTTATCAATGCAATGGCTATGGCTACATAAGAGTACCTACAAATAACCATATGATACACTATCATATGCCTCCAATATATAGGAAAATGAGAAATAAGAAACCATCAAGTGGTATCTAAAACCATGAGTCAAAACCATAAGCCATGGCCAAAATCCAACCCTCCAATGGTCATGGTCAATCATCATGGAATAATATGTAAATCCTCCTACACCTTTTAGACACCCCTTACAAATCATAAATTTCATAATTTTGTTCATAATGACCAAATTGACCAAGATGACAATCCTAGGTGCTTCATCAAAGCATTAGTTGTCTTTTCATAGCACCAAATATGAAAGATCTTCTTACAACTTGCAATCTTGACCAATTCTTTGTAAGCTTCAAATTAAATTCCTTTTTACATAATATCCCGAGTATCTTGAAGAATAAATAAATCCCCTCCCTCACATGGGTGTCCAAGTTGGCCTCATTACATGATGTTTGGGGACTAGACATTATTTATCATCTACATAATTAAATTATAATTACTAGACTAAGGACTTGAATGACACATCTAGTCCCAACATTTAGGGTCCTAACTTAAAACCAATGTTTTGTAAAAATACATCTAGAAATCACTATGAATATCACCTTGAATACATCTAGATGCCTCTTTGTTCTACCTAAGATGCTTCACCCAATTAAATGTTCATATAAGCAGATGTTAGTTGGAGTCACATCTTGAGGAAGTATAGATAGGAATACAACTTGAATTTACCTAAATGAAAGGAAGTAAAAGGTGAACCTACTAGTTTAATAGATGTAAACAAGTATAAATGTTTAATCTTTCTAGATAAGCATAAACAATAAAGTTTGGTCTTATCTTCTTCTTTTTTCACCTAACATGAACTAAATTCATTACTTAGACAATAAATACCATGATTTTTTTTTATAGAAAGGAAATTTCTTTGAGAATGGAAATTAGATTTATAAAAGAGAATCACTGAAAGGGATAGAAAGGTGAGGAAAAGTATCCCTAGTTGTGAATGTTGATGATTCCTAAATTTAAGTTCTAATGTCTAATGTGTCTTCCACATTGAATGATGAGAACATTAAGTCATGTGCACACTAAACCATGACCCCTACTATTAAATATATTTATCCATTATGCCTCTCACATTAACTATATTTTTAATGTTACAACAATCATGCAAAAAAATATTGCACCCCAAAGTGTAGCAACTCATTTTGAGATGGACCACAACTTCATAAAATATTTAAATATTCCTATGTGTCCAAAGTGTATAACACCTTCCCTCATAGAGATACCTATCTAACTTATGTCACAAATCTAATTTAGATACCTTGAAACTAATATCTCTCGACGTTTTTCAAATCAAGCGTTGTCTAATTTGATGTTATCATTGGGTCATGAGAGAGAGAAGATAATTCTACTTGTAGATGTCATGAAGAAAACTTTACATATCACCCAAGTTTTAAAAATGTAGTTATAAATCACCTCCAATTATCTTGAAATTTTGTACGAGTGGACTATTTACACAAGTTGTAGATAACACCCTCCAACCATCTTAGTAACGCCTATCTAGCATCTTTAAATTTAATATAATTCTCCTCCATTTTATTAAACCGTTGCAAAGATGGAAAGAGATAATTGTACAAGGATGAGGATTTTAGAGTCATAGGAACAATTCTAAGACATTTTTAGACATATTTGACTCGTAAAAAAAGACATTTTCTAAAGCTTATAAATAAAAAATATTTTTTGCATTTATCTTTTCCATATCCAACTAATTGATACTGTTGTTATTTGATTCATAACTAGAAAACAAAGATTCAAATGACATTGGTGACACAAAGAATAAACAAACTCAAGAATTTGCTCCTCATAAACACTCTTCTCCTTTCAATATACAACTGCATATAATTCAACCTAGTACATTTTCGTTTGCAGCTCAGTGCCTTTATAGCTCAGTGGTAGAGCGTCAGTCTTGTAAACTGAAGGTCCGCAGTTCGATCCTGCGTGAAGGCATGCCAACTAAAGTCTTTAATATTAACATTTCCCGTAAACTTTTCAATTCACTTCAGTTTTTAAAGGATCATACCAAGTATTTTTAAAATCTTTTAATAAAATGAAAACATATAGACTTAAACCAACGACCTGCATATATAAGATGCCAATACGAATAGGACAAAAAAGGTTTGTATTTCCGCTTCTACAGGTTACTCTGTATCAGAGAACATGCCAAGACAACAAAGTTTCCACAAAATTAACTGACAAAAAAGGATTCCCAAACAGAGAATTGTGAACCTTTCATAAATATGGTCGACTCATCAAACAAAGGACAAAGGAAGACTCAGTTTTCTTGCACCAGACCAGCTCCCTAGCGAAGCATTTAACATTTACAATATATATAAATGCATAGGTAAGTATTTAGTTGTAATCTTTTGGTATAATACCTCTGTCAACTATCATTATGTCGACCATATAATACAATATATAGGGCCTTGAGAGGCAGGGAGCGGGTAGATATATGGAATACTATTTGGACAATGGAGGAGAGGAGAAAATGGTTTTTGCCGAATGAGATCAAAAATAAGAGTGTAGTCTACATGTTGCAAGATCCCAATGTAACAACCATGACAAAGGAGAAAGCAACTCATGAATTACAAGTAGCTAAGAAGATGGTCATGGTTGAGACATGTGAAAAGGACGAGAAAGAGCCCCCCTTTTTTTACTGATCATTTATGTTTGCAGGTCTAGAGGGCAACAACCTGGAACAGGAAGAAATCCCCATGATGGAGGATGAGACTGCGAGAAAGGCATGCCAAGAAGAGGAAGCATGCAGGTTGGAGAGGAACAATTCAGCCATGGAGGAATATGGAGCAATGGTAGCAACCAAAATATATCATAGCTAATTATAGGATGAAGTTGAGTTCAAAACTAAGTTCAAAATTGAGATTGAGGTCCTATCCAATTTTACAATATGCTATTATATACATTTATTTTCTTTTTCAAACTTGACATATCTCAACACATTGTTCAACAAGTTTAGAATGCCTAAATCAAGGGCATTGCTGTCATCATGTATTGAAAAGCAGGTTTGATAGCTAAATTATGCAAAATTTTGAATGAATGGTTTACTATCAAACCACCTCACCTTCTCACTTACCTTTTATAATAAAATGCACCTTTTAAGTAAATTCATGTGAGTTAAATCAAAGGTGAAATCTTAGTCTAATGTATTCTAAGAGTGACTTTCAAATATTTATAAGTCAATCACAATTTTTGACCAACAAGTTGACAAAAAATATTTTTTGAGTATTAGTATTACATTTGTATATATGTATGTGTGTATTAATTGGGGTCATTGCAAGAAAGAAAAGATTAAACATTATAAGGTTGATATAATAGAATAACCATAATGGTCTTACATAGTTACAAGCTAAAAATAAATGTGTCACCCTACAATAATCACAAAATTGCGATCAATGAAAAGCGAACTAAAAAATTAATTGATTCTAGCCATTTACATCTAAAGAACAACAAAACTAAGGATTTCCACATATTCTTGAGCATCTAATTCCAATGGAAAATCTATTCCCCCATTGTGCAACTTCTTCGACATGCATTCTATTACCTTTCTCTCTTGCTACCTCCTAAGCTCTCAACCATGAGGGGACTATTGAAGGGAAGTGTATATTATGTAATACCTCTCTATGCCCTTGAACTTGATGTATTTTTTCAACACCTAATGCTAAAGTCACTAGATATCTATAAATGGTCTTTGAAATGAGTGACCAGTAGACCTTCAAGGACTTTACCAATGTCATTGTAGAGAGCCCTAAACATGTGTAGCCCCTAGAAAATGAAAATAATCTCTTGATACTCCTCTTTCCTACTAAAAACTATCCCTTCCCTTGCAATGAAGGACTCCTTTTATTTGATGGCACTTCTTTATCCTTCAAACCATGCTTCTTATAAATAAATGAAATCCTTTATTAGAAGAATCAAAATGATAACAGAGTTTGAGAAGTCACATTCTTGACGGAACATTGAACATTGCCTCTGCAAACTGAAAGGAAGCAAGGGTGCGGAACAACGCTTCCAACACTAATCTATGAAGGAGAGATAGTGCAGATTCATACAAATCTTAAAACTGTTACAATGAAAGAAACACATCTAAAAACACACATAAAAGAATAATACCATAACACACGAATTTACGTGGGGAAAACCTTTTCAGGTAAAAAACCCCACACACCAAAAGAAATGAACTTTGTATTATCAACAACAAATAATTACAATACAATATCAACATTAAGCTTCTCCAGGTGTTTGCAAACCTTCAACAAAAACAGGGATCATTCTGGCAGCATAACGGTGTCTAGAAATTCTCAACTCTCTTCAATACACTAAGGTATAGAATACTATTTACAACAGCAAAAGAGATTTTTGTCTCTCATGCAATATTCGTAACAAACTAAGTGTAAAGTTGAGTTCCAAACTTGACTTCATGTAATGGATCGAACACTTAGCATTCACAGCAGTTACTAACTACATAATCACCTCCTATGTAATTGTCACCATGAAGGAAGCCATCAGCGCATGTTAACAACTCCATGTGATCAGTCGTGTTTTAGTTACCACTGCTTATATCCTTTATGCATTGAACAAGATAGTTAACTCCAAGTCTCCACCGTCTTATCTCATGCACCGCGGACTGCAGAATAAAATCTCCTTATGCATGATCGGAAAGAGTTTAGTTCCCCACCGTTAAGTACAGGTTGAGACACACTCATCTCAACAATCTCCCACTTGTCGAAGACCTGTCAGAAGTCATCTGTAATCAACTACTCAGGGCCCCAAGGCCCATGGAAACAACACACCATCTGAACTTCTTTGTGCTCACTGGCTTCATTAGTGCATCTGCAACATTTCTCAAAGTGTCAACCTTCTCCAATATTACCTTTCCATCTTCTACCATATCACGAACAAAATGAAATTGAACATCAGTGTGCTTTGTTCTGGCATGGAAAGTGAGATTCTTTGCTAAGCAAATGGCACTTTGACTATCGCAACAGATAGTAATTTGTCCTGCATCAAAACCAATATCCGAACACAACCTCTTAAGCCAAATGGCTTCCTTGCAAGCATGAGTAGCTTCCATGTACTCTGCTTATGTCATGGACAAAGCGACTACAGTTGTCGCTTACTCATCCAACTAATCACACCACCATTCATCGTAAACACATATCCACTGGTGGATCTTCTACTATCAATGTCACCTGCCCATTCTGAATCCACATATCCACGAATACTTACTGAATGTTGAGAACCAGTAGGATAACCATGATAACATAAAGTGTACTTAGAAGTATCCCACAGATATCTAAACACTCTCTTTACCGCATCCCAATGCACTCTTCCAGGATTAGCCATATATTGACTAAGCACTCCCACTGCTTGGGCAATGTCTAGCCTCATACAAACCATCATATACATCATACTACCAACAAGTCTTGCATATGGTACTCTAGTCATGTCCTCCATCTAAGTAGGAGATTTTGGACAATCCTCCACAAAAAGCTTCTTCCCCTGCATCACTGGAACAACTAACTGCCTACAATCTACCATGTTGAATCTCTCCAACATTGAATACACATAGTTGCTCTGGCTTAACCAAAGATTTCTAGAAGCTTTATCTCTTCTGATCTCCATCCCCAGAATATACCTTGCTACACCTAGATCCTTCATCTCGAACTGTGCTGACAACTGAGACTTCAGATCTGAAATCAAACTCATACCACTCCCAAAAAACAACATATCATCTACATACAATGTAATTATGAGAATACGACCATTATCAGATTTGTAATATACACAATGGTCAGATTTAGATCTCAAAAATCCCAAAGACAACACAGAGGTGTCAAATTTATGGTACCACATTCTAGGAGACTACTTAAGACCATATAAAGACTTCTTCAACTTGCAAACCATATTTTCTTTACCTTTTACTATGAAATGCTCTGGTTGTGACATAGATCGCTTCCTCCAAATCACCATGAAGGAACGTTGTATTCACATCCATTTGTTCCACTTCTAGATCATACGTTGCTGCAAGTGATAATAGGAACCGAATAGATATCAGCTTCGCAATAGGAGAGAATATCTCACCATAGTCAATTCCCTCCACCTGAGAATACCCCTTTGCAACCAATCGTGCCTTGTGCTTTTCAACACTACCATCAAGACCACACTTCTTCTTGAACACCCATTTACATCCAACAAGTTTTCGACATTTAGGCAAAGGTGTCAGATCCCATGTACTATTTTTCTTCAAAGTAGCCATTTCTTCATCCATGGCTTTCATCCAGGAATCTGCATCACTCATATACATAGCCTCTCTAACAGTCCTAGGCTCATTAGTGTTAGCAATCAAAGCAAAAACACAACTGGAATCCAATAGTGAATAACCAAATCTTTCTAGTGAATAATCAAACCTCTCTGGTGGCCTCCTATCACATGTAGACCTCCTGAATTTTTGAGGTTGTGGTTCTTCTTCTTTAGAACTTTCAGAGCTTCTAGGGCTCTCCTCATCACCTGGTTCAACAGGAGTATGTAGTTCACTTTTCATCGGAATAAGTGGAACTTGAACTACCTCCTTTTGCTTCTCCTCTTTCTCTGGCTACAGCTCAACTGTGGAAGGTTTCAACTCCTGAAATATTACACTTTTTCTATGGAGAACCTTCTCAGCCACTGGATCCCAAAGCTTGTATCCCTTCACACCGACACCATATCCAATGAGGATACACTTAACTACCTTGTTCTCCAACTTAGATCTCTTTACACTTGGAACATGAGCATAAGCTTCGCAACCAAAAACTCTGAGATGTCTCATCAAAGGCTTCTTACCAGACCATGCCTCCATGGGTGTCTTTTCAGCAAGAGTTGATGTAGGAGATCTGTTGATCAGATAACATGCAGTGGCTACAGCTTTAGCCCAAAACTTTTGCTCAAGGCCAACACCACTCAACATACTCCTATCCCTCTCCATCAGCGTCCTATTCATCCTCTCTGCAACTCCATTTTGTTGTGGGGTGTATGGAATTGTCCTATGTCTTTCAATCCTATGCTCCTTACAGAACTTATCAAATTATGTTGAACAAAACTCACCACCGTTGTCAGTCCTCAAACATTTAATATTTCTATCAGTCTGATTTTCAACCAAAGCCTTAAACTCCTTAAACCGATTAAAGACTTCAGATTTACTCCTGAGGAAATAAAAAGATGTCCTTCTACTGTAATCATCTATGAAAGACACAAAATATACAAATTTTCTTAATGAAGGAACATTCACAAGACCAAACACATCTGAATGAATATAGTCCAAAACCCCAAAAGACTTTTGAGAACTAGAATAGAAAGAAACACAGTTTTGTTTACCATATACACAATGTTCGCAAAAGTCGAACTCGAGATTACAATCATCAAGGCCTTCAACAAGGCTTTTATTTTTCAAGGTTCTAAGACTCTTCTCACCAATATGACCGAGTCTTTGGTGCCATAACATTGTCTTCTCCGCTGGAAGCTTCATCTCCAAAGCATTTGCACCCTTAGGTACCCAGAATGCACAACCATCAAATGTACAAACAATATACTTCTTCACTGCTAGATCTTATGGTGAGGATGAAGAATCCAAAGGCCTTTTCTTTGGAATATCAAAAGAACTATTGCACTGAATAGTGCAGGCATCCAGCTTGTACAAAGTGTTGATCCTAACACCCTTAGCCAACACCATAGATCATCTTCTCATCTTACATCCTCCATTTGAGAAAACAACCTGCACACCCGCATTACTTAACTTACTCATAGAAAGTAGGTTTCGTGTCAAACTCGGGATATGCAATACACCATCAATCCCCTTCAATCTACCATCAGGGAATCTAATCTTAATTCTTCCACAGCCAACAATCTTCAGATGAGAGTCGTCACCCAGATACACTTTCCCACCATCATACTCTTCATACTTTGAGAACCAACCCCTATGCGAGGTCATGTGGAAAGAGGCACCTGAGTCTATTAACCACACATCTTCAGATGCATGTGTTTCCAAGGCTGCAACAAAAGCATCTGCATCATCTTGAGAGGATTTTTCAAAGTCGGAATCAGAAAAATTATTTTTACCTTTCTTTAAATCTTCTCCTCCTTACAATCTTTACGTAAATGACCAGGTTTGCCGCAGTTCCAACATTTCGCCTTGAACTTTCCAGGAGACTTAGATCTCCCCAAATATTTTGATCTAAACTTCATGTCCTTTTTATTGCCTTTCTCTTTAGGTTTTCCACGAATAACAAGTGCTTCTTTGGCCATCTCCGAAGATTTTCTCCACATCTCTTCATAAAAGAGCGATGGAACCACATCATCCATTTTGAAACTGGTGGTGGTACTTCCAATAGCCATAACTAGGTGATCCCATGAGTCTGGCAAAGAACATAATAGAAACATGCAACGATCCTCATCTTCAATCTTGTCACCAACAAAACCCAACTAAGCAATCAACATGTTAAATGCATTCAGGTGATCTGCAATGGATCCTCCATCTTCCATCTTCAAAGAATACAATTTCTTTCGTAGGAATAACTTGTTTACCAAGATTTAACCTGATAAACATCTCCAAGCTTCTTCCAAAGAGATTTTGCAGTCTTCTCTTCATGGACATTCAAGAGCATTGAATCAACCAAATAAAGTCTAACCAAACCCTTGGCTTTTCGATCCTTCAAATCCCACTCTTCCTGAGTCGTATTGGTTGGTTTTGTTTCTGATATTGCAGCCCACAAATCTCTATCCACGAGCATATCCTCCATCTTCAACTTCCATAACTCGAAGTTGTTGCCATTAAACTTATCCATCTCAATTCTATTGGATGTGCTTGCCATTTTTATTTCTGCAACAAGATTTTGAAATACTTCTGCAAAGACTCCCACTCAAACAAAGATCAGTACAAAAAACCCACTACCAAACAACGGGACCCAAACTAGCCAGGCTCTAATACCAACTGAAAGGAAGAAAAGGTGCGGAACAACACTTCCAACACTAATCTATGAAGGAGAGATAGTGCAAATTCATAAAAATCTTAAAATTGTTACAATGAAAGAAACACGTCTAAAAACACGCATAAAAGAATAATACCATAACGCACGAATTTACATGGGGAAAACCTTTTCAGGTAAAAAACCCCACACACCAAAAGCAATACACTTTGTATTGTCAGCAACAAATAATTACAATACAATATTAGCATTAAGCTTCTCCAAGTGTTCGCAAACCTTCAACAAAAACAGGGATCATTCTGGCAGCATAACGGTGTCTAGAAATTCTCAACTCTCTTCAATACACTAAGGTATAGAATACTATTTACAATAGCAAAAGAGATTTTTATCTCTTATGCAATATTCGTAACAAACTAAGTGTAAAGCTGAGTTCCAAACTTGACTTCACAACTGATCGGACACTTAGCATTCACGGCAGTTACTAACTGCATAATCACCTCCTCTGTAATTGTCACCATGAAGGAAGCCATCACCGCATGTTAACAACTCCATGCGATCAGTCGTGTTTTAGTTACCACTGCTTATATCCTTTATGCATTGAACAAGATAGTTAACTCCAAGTCTCCATCGTCTTATCTCATGCACCGCGTACTGCAGAATAAAATCTCCTTATGCATGATCGGAAAGAGTTTGGTTCTCCACCACTAACTATAGGTTGAGACACACTCATCTCAACACGAACTGATATACAAAATTATTACATATCAGAACATGCATCTAAGGTGCACCACCAATCCCAATCCTTCCTCCCCAAAATTACTCTGATAAACACTAATACAACATGATACACACTAATACAACATGATTTGCATAAGAGAATATAGCTTTGAAGTGTATCAAATATCTTGACTTTCTATTAAGAGTCTCAAGCAAATATTCTTTTGCACCATACCATGATAAAAGTACACCTCAAAACCTTGAGAGGCAATTGAACTAACCTTTCATTAGAGATGGGATGTCGAAGATGACTAGAAGTGCCAACAAAGATGAGAGCTGTACAATGGAAACCTTACAAGTAATTACAACAACATCGTAAGACTAAAACCAATTACAAACAAGAATTAAAAATGGCCTTCACGCTCATGAGGGGCATTCCAAGAATTGGACTCGGGAGTATATGCCTGCAATAACATCCGTCCTTAGCTCAGTTGGTAGAGCGGAGGACTGTAGTGGGACTTAAAATCCATTGGAAATCCTTAGGTCGCTGGTTCGATTCCGGCAGGTCGGAATTTATGAAGTAAAATTCATCTTAAAAGATTTCCTTAACTTTATCTAATAAAGAATTTATCTTCATACTAAATGTTATTATTTACATTTAATTTATTGATTAATTTGCATATGAAATATTGTGTTTAGAATTAATCTACAAAAGTAAATGTAAAAAGATAAGAGTATTTAATTTGATAATAAAAAACATGTAATTTGTATATAGAGTTTAGATTTGATTCAGTTGATTAGGAAATTATGTTTTTCTATCTTTATAATATTTTAGATTTAAAACATGCAGCTCACTTCATAATTTATTAATTTTGTTTTTATTTCTTTTATCTTTTGCTTTATTTTGAAGGATAAAAACATTTAGAAGTATCTTTAGTTATGAGTATGTCACTACGAAATAGGTTTAGGTCAACCTTCAAAAAAATTGTGTGAAGAATCAAAGACAAATAGTTTCAGTCGTATAAGTGCTCTAGAATGATAAATGAATGCAATTAAATGTTTTTCCATACCAAGACATAGCAGCATTCCACACAAACATATGTTTAGTTGGTTCATGCAACATTCCATACAAACATATGTTTAGTCAGTTCATGATGACCAATGGAACAAGTGAGAGTTGATTTAATTTAAATTTGAATTTTAGAAAATTGAGGGTTCCCCACACAAGGTCAACCCCGTACTTTCAAAAGTGTCCCAAGATGACAAAATAGTAAAATTTATGCACAAATGAATGTCTAAAAATTATAGATTAAATGTAGCTAATGTGAAGAGTGTATAAATGTGGTTAAGATACAAATACGTGTGATAATGTGTATATAAAGATAGGTGATAACTAGGAAAATAAACCCGACTCCCTCTAAAATTATACTATTTGTCAAAATGTATCTTAGAATAAACACAAAACTAAATTAAAAATAATATGAATATATAAATTTCACCATTACAATTATATATATTTTAAAATTAATTAATATAATTTTATAAGATCTAATTTTTATTTTATAAAAAATATTTAATATTTTTATTAATAAAATTCAATTCAAATCATTTAAATTATATTTTATGAAAAAAGTATAAAATAAATTAAATTCAAATTATATTCTATAAAAATTCACTTAATTTCATCAAATTTAATACTTCTATTATATATTTATATACTTTTTAATACAATTTACCTAATATTTTAAAAATATCTATTTTAGATTATTTTAGTTAAAAATCACTTGACATTAGATATCCATTTAAATTCATTAAGATTCAATTTAATTTATTTTCTATAAAATTCACTTAATATCCTTGTTTAAAATTAGACTAAATTATGTTGTATACAAATTCAATAAATTGAGTAAATGTTCCTGCACCAAACCGACTCCCTAGCAAAGCATTTAACATTTAAAATATATATAAATGTACAAGTAAGTATTTAGTTTTAATCCTTTGGTTAATGTGAGTGAAATATTAATTATTATATCATGTGGGTCTTCTTTATCTAGTGGTTGTTATCTATCTATAATTATTCATTATAATATTATATATTTATATAGTGGAATCAAATTTCTTTTAAATATTTTTTTTTTATTGTGAGTTTGTATCTTATATGGATGACCATTGCCATAAAGAAGTGGTTAAGGAGTCATTATGTTCACTAAATTCCTTGTAAATACCAAAGTATAAATTGAGGTATAACTTATTAAGATAAGGTGTTAGCGTCCTCCCTTTAGCAAATTAACATCTTCATTGGTTTTAGTGTAATTTTCTATTACTATCTCTACTTTTTGGTTTCAATGAATTTTACTTAAACAAGCAAGATCATAAAGAACTACCTCTTTGGTTACTTTATTTTTAATTTATAGTTATAAACCTAAAAAATTCATATGACAATCCAACTTCTTAATACATATAAAGGATGGTTTCAATGACAATGCTTGATATAAGCTCTAAACTCTCATAGATGCTTTCCTTTTTCAATAGAAAATTATTTTGTTTTAAAAAAAATTACTATATTCAAGTGTAGTTTTCTATGTATCATCAAAATAGAAGACCACAATTCTAAAGATTGTACTACTTGATTTGTATATCAAACTCAAACAAGCACACAAATTTGGAAGATGAAGTAAGGATTTGAGGCTAGAGCATGAATTTTGAGGTTGGTGCTTGCAACTTGCCTCTCAATGAACATCCTGCTTGCAAATTCCAAGCAGGAAATGAAGGCCTTGAAGCGTTCTCACAAATTCATCCCTTCTTTTACCAGGTCAATGCCTCAAATTTTTAATGAGCACTGACCATGAAATTACAATACATTATATCTTTCTTTTCTTAGTTCATTAGGCTTACATTACTGTAATATTGATGATTTTTTTAAGCAATAGTTATTGTAGTTGATTCTAACTTATAAAAATAAATTAGGGTGTATTTGTATCTTAATTTTTATTGTTTCATTGACTTAAATTGGTATAGTATGATACTTGATGTTTTTATATTAAAGTTAGAGGAGCACAGTTCCTTATCATTGCTTGAATCCTTATATCAAGAAATATCTTTGGTTTTTGGTGGAAAAATATATCAAAAAAGTGCTCACACTAACCTCTAATTTATGTATGTTCCTCATCACTATCCATCTATCAATCTATATTAGTGTGCTTTACACTCTCACTTATTGAGATTTAATAATCCCATTTTCACATTGCATTGGAGAAATAAAGTGTTCCTTTGAAAGTGTATTTAAAATGAATGGACATGGGATGAAATTTTATTTAAAGGTCTTCAATAATTAGGAAAATAAATTACACCACATTCCTAAATCAAGGGCACATCAAAAGAATTTATCCCAGAGTAAATAATAGAAGAGAATGAGAGAGATTGCTTTGAGAGGCAAGGAACAAGTAGATATGCCATTATGCCATGTGAGTAGCCTACAACCCATGGAATACCATTTGGATAATGGAGCAAAGGAGAAAATGGTATGTGTAAATGAGATCATGGATAAGAGTACAACCCACATGTTGTAAGACTCCAATGTAACAACCATGACAAAGGAGAAAGCAACTCATGAATTACAAGTAGTTGAGATCAAGATAGTCATGATTGAGACAAGTGAAAAGGGCAAGAAAGAGCCCTATTTATTTACTAACTCAATTATGTTTGCAGTTCTGGAGGGAAACAACCTGAAACATGAAGATTTTCTTGTTTTTTCCAATGTGGGTGCTTAAATCGCCAACATAAAAACTTTATTCCTTGGATAAAAAACTAATAGAATATGGATGTTAAATGAGTGATTATGAAATGAAGAATAATGCATTTGATTTATAGAATTTTAGGAGAATCAAATAAATGATTAAGATTTAATCTAGGATCTCAAGTTTGATCCATGATTAGGGGAACTAATGAGAAGAGGTGGCAAGCATGGGGGTGTTGTAAAACATATTTTTAATTAGAACATTTATTATTTCTTAACTCAAATTGACAGGGGAGCTAGCAAACTTGTTTGATGAGTTAACTACCTACATGAATACATACAATATGTAGGCCTATATTAAAGTTATATGATTCAACAAATATATAATGCCTTTGTCAACAAATATATGCATTTAACTATATAATACAATATATAGGCCTCTATCAACTATATGGTTCAAGTGTCATGAAATTATATATAATACTCTAGCTTATTTATCTTATTTTATAATCTATATAAATAACGTCGAGATATATCCCTTCTCGGGGTGTTTTTTTTAATAAATGATTTAGGATATATTAAATACAAATGAATTTATTGAAGAAAATAAATCTTAATAGAAGTCAAACAAAATCATATATGATTATGAAACTGCAACTCACCTATACTTTTAATGATGAAAGCAATTGGATGAGTTCATATAATCTTTCTAATTTTATAACAAAATATATATTTTTAATGTATTCATGTCAAAAAAATAAATGAAATAGTAACAAATTTAGACCCATGCTAGGATGAATTCTTATTTGTATGACCTACCATAATAATTGTCTATTCATTGTGTACTCCATTTCTTCAACAAATTCTTATAATAAGGTAAGGTCAAGCAATTATGTAGATATATTATTTCTATGAGTCAAGTTATAATATAGTGTCAATTTATCATGTTATAATTCTTTCCTCAACTGAATATCAAACCAGAGTGAAGTCAAGAAGTTGTGATCCATAAGGATTGGGGAATTTAAAAATCATCTATCAATCAATATCTCACATGTACAATAGGAAAAATAAATGGAATGATTTGATCAAAAAAAATTATCAATTTATATTATATAGTTTTTTTACAATTATTTCAATTGACATAAATGATAGCGAATGTATATAAGAGATATTTACAAAAACAGTATAAACTATTTACATATATGAGAATAATATACATAAAAGATTATCTAATAAAGAATATGCATAGGAATTCTTTCTAAAAAAATTCATATACATGATTTTTTCAATGATATAACAACACTATATACATGAACCTAGATTTGAATATTCTAGACATGGTTTAAATAATTAATAAATATAAAAATTCTTCAATGATTTTTCTGGAGGAACCTTATTCGTATTGCCAACAATTTTTGTACATGTCTTATGGAATTTTTTTGTAATGTCTTGTCTTTTGTATGATCTCTTCTTCTTCAACTACCACAACATAGAAAGTTGCATCTTTGATTTCTTCAATAATATTGTGAGAATTCTTTGAAATAGATTTGATTAGTTTTCTGATTAGGGTTTCTACAAATGCATTTGAGTCAATAGAATCTTTTGACAATATTGGCTTGGTTATTGAGTTCTCTAATTCATTTGGTTGAACATTCAAGGTTGTCATGATCTAGAAAGGAAAACACTATAAGGAAAACCTTATGTGGTATCTCTTCTGCTGAGGAAGTTAAGAAAACGGTCTTTTCTTTTGTTGAGAATAAAGTGCCTGGTCCAGATGGTTTCCCCATGTTCTTCTTCCAAGAATTCTGGACAGTTGTCTCCAAGGATGTGGTGGATGCTACCAAGGAGTTTTTTGGTAATCGTAATCTGCTGAAGGAGTTAAATTCCACTTCATTGTGTTGATTCCAGAAATTCATGGGGCCTCGGCCTTCAATGAGTTCAGGCCCATCAGCCTTTGTAATTCCATCTATAAAATATTCTCCAAGGTCCTTGCTTTAAGGTTGCAGCGGGTGCTTCCCTTGATTATTTCTCTACATCAATGTGGTTTTGTATCGGGTAGGCAAATTCTTGGCCCTATTATTACTATGCATGAAAATATTCACTCGTTGATGGTCAATAAGAGGGTTGGTTTTTTGTTGAAACTTGATTTGGTGAAGGCGTATGATTGCATGAATTAGCTTTTTTTTATTAAATTTTTATCTTCTTTTGGGTTCTCTAACAATTTTTTGAAGCTAATTCAGAGTCTCACCTTAGCGGTGTCCCTTTTTGTGTCGGTTAACGACTCTCCTTTCGATTTCTTTAAGAGCTCTACGAGGTGAGACAAGGTGACCCTATCTCACCTTTCCTCTTCATAATCTTGGTTGAAGCTCTTGGGAGATCTTTGCAACAAAAAGTTTCTTTGGGTACTATAAAGGGGCTTTCGCCTACTTCCTCTTCTCCTCCTTGTTCACATCAACAATTTGTTGATGACATAATGGTTAAGGGAGAGTCTACTATTGCAGAAGCTAAAGCTATCAAGTTGGTCCTTCAGAAGTATGAGGCTACCTCAAGCCAATTGGTGAGTCTTCCTAAGAGTTCAGTTTTTTTCCTCAATACCCCAAAGCGAAGGATGCAAAGAAGTGCTAGTATTCTTTAGTGTTCGATTGGGACTTTTCCTTCTATTTATCTTGGGTTGCCTCTTGGAGCTAATTCAGTTCCTGACTCCTTTTGGAATGGGTTGATTGATAATTTTAATTCTAAGTTGTAAAGTTGGAAAGGAGCTCTTCTTAGTCAGGTAGGTAAATTGGTGCTAATTAAATCTACTCTGCAGAACCTTTTGGTGTATGCTCTTAGCCTTTTCTAGATGCCTCAAAAAATTTGGGAGAAAATTGAAAGTATTCAGAAGAGGTTTTTATGGTCTAGTGTTGAGGAAAAGAAGAGAATGAATTTGGTGTCTTGGGAGGAGGTGTGTAGGTCAAAAGGCCAACGTGGTTTAGGTATGAGGAGGATTAAAGTCTTCAACTCTACTCTTATTGCTAAGCAGCTTTGGTTTCTTCATGTCAGTGATAAGGATTGGATGACGATTCTTGCCTCTAAATATCTCGCTGGTGTGGATAAATTCGGGGAATTCCTAAGGGAAGACTCCATTCCTCCTTCTGGGTCTTTCTTTTGGAATTCCTTGGTCAGGGCTAGAGGAGTTGTTTATGTTGGCCTCCAGTGGTCAGTTGGCAATGGGAGGGATATCCTCTTTTGGGATGATTGGTGGTTTGGTCATGGCCCTCTTCAAGATGCGGTGTGGGCGGCTCCCTTGAGGGATCTGTGTGTCCGAGAATTTGGGATTCATGTTGTTGATTATATTATTGTGGAGGGTGCATGGAGAAGAATTCATGAGGAGTTCCAAGAGCTAGAACCTCTTTATAATGTGTTGTCTCAGGTTCATATTCCTATTTTTCCTTGACGGGATAAGGTGGTGTGGAGGTTGCTTCTGCAAGGACATTATTCAGTGACTTTTTCTTTTCATTCCCTCAATGACATTGTGGGACCAAGGCCACCATGGGGTCTTGTGTGGTCATCAAAGTTGATTCCCAAAGTCAATATGTTCCTATGGTTAACAGTTCGGGACAAAATCTTAACCATTAACAATCTTTGGAAAAGAGGCTTCTCCATGCCTAATAGTTGTTATGTATGTGAGAAGGATGCAGAGGAATGCTATCATCTATTTATTGGTTGTAGTTTTTCTCGGGAGGTGTGGGCTCACTTTCTTAACCTTTGGAGGGTGGTATGGATCTTCCCCTCTTCATTTTGGGATCTATGGCACCAGTGGCAGGCTCCATCTACTAATCCTTCCTTGGTGCTGCTCTGGTCCCTCATGCTTCCTAATGTTGTGTGGGGATTATGGAAGTAGAGGAATAACAAAATTTTAAGGGATGTTTCTCTCTCCCTGATCTCCTTGTTTTTCAAAACTTTTTTCGCCATTAAGGAGAATTTTATGCAAGTGGTTGCCAATTCTAAAATCCCTAACCAGGTGGTGGTCTCTGATTATGATGTTGGGGTGGCTGACCAATGGAAGCTCGCCTTTGATATTGCTAAGCCTTTGATGAAAGAAGTCAGATGGAGAAGGGGTTGTTTGGTACTCTCCTCCTCCCGGTTGGTTTAAAGTCAACTTTGATGGTTCTGCTAAAGGCAATCTGGGACCTGCTAGTTGTGGGGGAGTGTTAAGAGATCATAATGGTAGGCTTGTTTCGGCAATGGCACTCCCTTTGAGAACCCAGAAAAACCACTATGTTGAAGCAGTAGCAGCCTATCATGGTATCAAGCTTGCTAGGGAGAAAGGGATTTCTAGATTATGGGTCGAAGGGGACTCTTTGAATATAATTAACTACCTAAAGAATTGTTCCCCTCCTTCTTGATCAATTGAAAGTTTTAATTTGGACGCTCGTTCTACATTGCATGAATTTGATGAGGGGTATATTTCACATGCCTTTCGTGAGGCAAGTGGAGTGGCAGACTTGCTAGCGAATCTTGGGGTAACATCAGCTAGATCTTGGGAGGTTAATGATAACCTTCCTATCGAATTAATAGCTCTGCTTAATAATGACACTTCCTAGCTCATTGGAGGAGGTTGTCTTTTCAACTCTTGCCTTGTGTGATAATCATGTTCAGGCCTAGTTGATTAGACAAGTTATACTTGTGATGTTCATTGGAATGTGTGGCTATCTGAATCGTATTTGCAGGAGGCGCCTAGCCATTATTTTCTTCAATACCTCGGTTGGCAGGCCCATACACTTTTTGGGTGCTTTTCTTTCTTTGGCCTTAGTGTTTAGTTGCTTTTGCAAGCAATGTGTTCTTGATTATGAGAAGTGTTCGCCATTGAAGATGGGTGGGGATAGGTGTAGGACTGAGCCTCTTTCGTGTGAGGAGTTCAAAGCTAATTTTGATGTCTGGTAAATTTTATAGAAAGGTGGGGTTACACCTTTCATGGAGAAACTTCATGGGTTTAAGTCAAATGTTTCCCAGGATTTCGTTGATGCTTGGCATGGTCAAGTGTTGAGCATGTTTTGGCAGGGATATAGATATCACCGAGGATTTTATTGTAGAAGTCATTGGGTTTTCCACCGAAGGAAGGAAATTCTACAAGGATACAACTATGTCGGGGGTTGCCAGATTGATTTTTCTATGGGATGGGGAGAGATCCAAAATGGTGAGGCTCGACTGTGGGGGTTATGATCATTCCAAAATAAAACCTATTTGGCGTGAGGTGGCTATGGTGTTGATGCAATATTTTACTTTGGATGGGAGGTTTTCTGCTCTGTATGGCCATCATTTCGTGATGCTCAATCACTTTAGGCACGGTACAAGCTTATCTCTTTCACATTCTATCTTTTGTTTTCTTTGGAAGATGGGATAGCGAGCTATAGAAGGAATCCTAAGAACCCCTTCTTACACGAGGGTTTAATGTTGCTAATTGTGGATCATATAAAATCTAATTGTGTTATTGAGTCCCATGTTTATGTTAATTATGATAAGTTTAAGAAAAGGAAGAAGGGGAATGGGAAATGCCAGATTGAGGAGTTGGATTTTAATGTTGGGACTAAAATCGAGGAGGAGTTTGAGGTGTGGTCGGATGTCTACCACACAGACTTGGATTATACTCCTTCTAGTAGTAAGAAAGGCTCTGCTAAAAAGGGTAAACCTTCTCACCCGCATGTGAAATGCAAAATTCAGGCGACCGATGGTGAAGAGGGTGTGGATGGTAAAGCTAGTAGAAGGAAGACCACGAAATAGGGGTCGGTGTGCTCCAAGGATGTTGAGGAAAAGTGGCCAGAGGGTATTGGGGTTGATCAGGTCGGTGAGGTGGCGTCCATGTGGTTAATAAGGACCTGGGTTGTGGTGGTGATGAGGGGTCCCATTTTGTGGGGAAGGTGAATAGTGTGGTGGAGGTGGATGAGTCTCCTACTATGTCGAAATCTAAAGAGAAGGGTAAGGTTAAGGTTGATGACCCTAACGGCTTACATGATGATGATCCACCCATGAGTTCCCATCAGGGGAGGGGCTTGTACTGGGGTGCCATGGACTACACGTAGGCTTTTGGTCTAGTCAAGGATGGGGTTGATATTTCTTTTAACTTGCTCATGTGGTTGGTTTAGGAGGTTCAAGACCTCCATAACAAATATAATATGATTTTTCGGTTCTCCATTATGGTTTGAGGTTCTCCATGATGGAGAAAAATTCCTTGGTGTTGTGTAGAGATCTCAACACAGTGATCAACCTCAACAAGGAAAAGCTTGAATATTTGGCTGAAGGTCTGGTGTTCCTGAATGAGAAGGTTGGGGAATGGACTAGGAGGTCTTTGTTTAGTGAGTTGGTGAATCGGGATGAAGGGGAGGATGCAGATTGCAGATTTGGGCACAGGACCGAGTGTTCGCACTCAGAGAAAAACCAAGAAAAGCAAGACTATGTCGAGGCAAGATGTTGAGGAGATCATGGAAATACATGACAAGGTGATCACAAAGGATCTGGAAGCAGCCAGAATGTTAAAGGCTCTTGTTTAATCGCTGCTTGTTTTGTTTTCTTTTTTTCTGGATTTCTATTTTTTCGATCATTGTGTGATGATTTGGAATGCTAATTGTTTAGTAATCAGCCTATTTTTGGGTTTTGGTGGGGCAGCCAATTAGTTATATCTTTGCTGCCTCTTTTCCTTTTTGTATAAGGTTTCAAGGTCCCTTCAAAACCTGTTTATCGCTAATCAAAAACAAAAACAAAAATCAACTATATCAAGTCTATCAAAGGAAACAAAATGGTCACTAAAAGTGTTAAATATTTTTTTTTTAAACAATAGTTCAACTATATCAGGTAAGACTATCATGTCGTCTAGCTATTAGAGAATCTATAAGGATTTAAAGGACCACAATTCAGGGTATAAAATAACATAATAGATAAGGCAAGCATGATTATATGTCAAAATGGTAAGGACTTGAATGAATTTAACTGTAGAGATACTCTTGGACTGTGGTAGGGTTTTCTTTTAGGACTCCTAATTAACTTGGAACAAAAGAAAAAACATTCAAGTAATGAAAATATCATCTTCATGTCTCTAGGTGGTTTAAGCGAGGTGTTGCCACAAAAGATCTAGGTTTAAACCCTAACAGCTCGAGTGTATATATGTTGTTTATGTGTGTAAAGACATTTATTTGTTTATGTATGGAGGGGTACTAGATTTGAGAAAATAGGAAAATATGAGATCACATAAATCCCTTAATAAAATAAAGTGTACATAAAAATAACATTTTTTATTTTTTATAATTATAAATAAATAGTGTTTTGAGTTTTCCATATTTAAGTTAAATGGATGAAATATTGTTGTGCCACACTCAGTCGGTCTATAAATAAATGCATAAAAAACTATTGATTCAAGATCACATAACTCCCTAAAAAAACACATAAAAAGAATATTTTCCATGCTCTATAAGTTTAAATAAACATGGTTTGAGTTTTCCATGTTCAAAATGAATGGATGAAATATTATCATACCACACTCAGACAATCCATAAATAAATGCATAGAAAACTATTGATTCATGATCGTGTAACTCCCTAAAAAGCATAAAAAGAATATCTTCCATGTTTTATAAGTTTAAATAAACAGTGTTTTTAGTTTTCCATGTTCAAATTGAATGGAAGAAATATTATCGTGCCACACTCAGTCAATCTATAAATAAATGCATAGAAAACTATTGATTTGTGAGCATATAAATAAAATGTGCATAAAAATAGGGGTTGACCCTGCAGTGCAACGGTTAAGTTACAAGGGCAACAGTTGGGCTATCTAAGGTTCAAATCCCACGAGGGGATGAGTCTCGCCTCAACTCGCACCAATAGAGTGAAAGCTTAAATTCAGATTTCGAAACCATCGGTTCGCTTGGGTTGAGACGCAAGTTCGATTCGGGTGTTGCCCCTTAGCAGCATTTCACCAAACAAACAAAAAAATGTGCATAAAAATAATATTTTTCATTTTTATAATTATAAATAAATAGTGTTTTGAGTTTTCCATATTTAAGTTAGATGGATGAAATATTTTTGTGCCACACTCAGTCAATCTATAAATAAATGCATAAAAAACTATTGATTCAGGATCACATAACTCCCTAAAATACACATAAAAAGAATATTTTCCATGTTCTATAAGTTTAAATAAACATGGTTTGAGTTTTCCATGTTCAAAATGAATAGATGAAATATTATCATACCACACTTAGACAATCCATGGGCTGATGCAAGAAGTTGGGTACATAAAAAACTCAAAAAGTGGAAGTGTTTTTGTTGTTTTTCAAAATTTGTCACACTTGGACTGAAAATTTGAGGCACTTCCACAATGAATCTTTAAAAAAATCAGTAATATGAAATTTTGAATTTTGAATCTAGTTTCCAAATATGTAAATTATTCAAATACCCAGATTATAGAAATTAAATTTTGATAGGGATCTATAAAAACCACTTTTTAAAAGTCCCTTTTTTTTACAATACCAAGAACGTGTACGGACAACATTTTTTGACCCAAATAAAAGTATTTTGCTAATTCCTTTTGGGAAAAGAGAGATAACAACATGAAGTTTGGTCTGAAATTTTTTTTGTAATTTTTGGTAGAATATTTTTTTTTTATTAAATTTATATTGGCCTTAATTGTTGTTTTTAAAAATCAGCATGTGCGGACAGCATAATTGGACCTAAACTAAACATTTTTTTACTCTTTTTTTTTTCATTGTGTAGAGAATTGTCTGAAGTTTGATCCCATATAAAAAAAATTACAAAAAACTTAACCAAAAAAAAGTTATTAAAAAACAAAAAAAGTTTGATATTTCAAGTTTAAGGACTAGTTTACTTAGAAACTAATTAAAAAATAGCAAACATAATCCAATATTAATAAAAATTATATATTTGGAAATTAGACACCGTGTTCTCTAATGGGTTTTAATTTTATAGATTGATTCAGAAAAGAAGTCCATCAACCATGTTGTCAAAGTTGGACATTCTTCTTCAATCTGCCTTAGTTTTTTAGTTGCTGGTCAAAGGCTAAGGCTCGGATTGCCAAGCCTAAAACTAGGTTTCGATGTGGTGTGGGAATTCAACTTTTAAATAATGTGTACGCGTTACAAAAATGCGTACGCGTTATTTAAATGAAACACGTATGTGTTTCATAACGCATGTGTTATCTATTTACCCGTTGGGTAAAGGTAACGCGTACGCATTATGAAATGTGTATGCGTTCCTAGAACATAACGCGCACGCGTTTCTAATATAGTTGTTTTTCCCTAATTTAAAAAATAATGGTAAAACACGATTTTCTTGCAACATTCTTTTTCTGCAGTACAGTCTGAAAGTGTCATTTTTTGTGTTTTTTATTGCAAATTTGTCTTGTGTAGGGAATATTCTATTCAAATTGTTGGAAGAGACAAAGTGCAGGTTGAATTTTTTGAAGTGGAATCAAGTACAAGAACTTTTTAGAAGAATATTTTGAAAAAGAATTTTTGGATGTACTCATGATGTTTTTGTACTTCAAAGTTTATAGAAAAAATGATCTTCATAGTACATAGTTTAATTTGAATATTTGAAGGAGGTGGCAATTTGAAAATAGGTTTTTTGAATTATTTTTTTTGTCATCAAAAAGGGTTTGGTAACCATGGGTGATAAGAAAAGACAAAAAAAAAAGATGTAGAAAGTTAATGACACCCGAAGAAATTCAAGCAAATAAAAATAAGGAGGCAAAAAGACAGGGAAATGAGAGAAAGGATTCGTCAAATGAAAGATTTGGAAGCATCTAGTTCCAAGAATGTTCAAGAGGAAGCCATGAATGATGAAATGAATGTAGATGATGCAAATGTGGAGATGGTGAATATGGAAGAAAATGCAATTACGGAGACAAACCCAACTATGCCTTCAACTTCAACTTTGAATGATATGCAAACAACTTTGGGTATGTCTTCAAATCCACCTCCCAATGATATGGAAAATGCACCTATTCAAACAATTTATCTAGGTATGTGTTCAAACCCAAGTTTTGATAATATTGGTATTGTTTGTTTAGATGAAGTTGGATACACCATTGATGAGATCAATAATATTAGGGTTGAAACAATGCAGAAACAAAAAAATGATGAAATTATATCGTATGAGAATGCAAATGAGAATGAAATCCCTAATATTGATGAAAATGAGAATGAAATCCCTCATATTGATGAAAATGAGAATGAAATCTCTTTTACATTTGAAAATGAAAATGAAACCCCTTGTATGAATGAAAATGAAACTCCTTCTATGGATGAAGGTGAAAATATTTTTTTTACAATTGAAACAGATGTGCTAGATAACCTTCGTGGTAAAGTTTCTTCGAGACAAATTAGAAATTATGGAAATAAAATATATAAAATGTTTTTTTATAGAAAGAAATTAGGATTCCAATGTTAACTCATGGTGCAATTGATGAGAATGTTGAAAATGAGAAAAGTGATGAAAAAATTAGGTGTTTTTGTAAAATCAAAAAAGAAAGATGATTCAGTAGAACAAATCATATCTAGTGTTTCTAATGCTATTGATATTATTGGTAAGAAAAGTCGATCGAAAGATAAGAATGTGGCTCATCATGCAATAACAACTGCTCTAGTTGATAAAACAACTTCAAATAAAAGAATGTTAAGATTAGTAAATGTGTAAAAGTAAATCCTAGAACTTTGATAAGAGCAACTAAAAGAAGAAAGTATTGAAAAGGATCCTATTAATCAATGTTGGAGTTTTAGTGATAGACTCCCAAGATCAAACATGAAATTAACTAATGAAATTAAATCTTTAATCGATAAATTTTGGCATGATAATATAAGAGTATCACCTAACATTAGAGATGTCTTAAAATTAAGGGTGGGTTCCAAAATTTGTGAACCTCATCCAAAGCATCTCTTAGATGACTCAAACTGAATTATATAAAAAAAAATTAGATGCTTCAATCTTACCATTTAATATTAACATAAGTCAAAGATTATTCAAAAAGTGTAAGCCTTGGTATGTTAGAATTAATAAGCAACGAATCTCTTGTTGTTGTAAGACTCATGTACAATTTCGTTATTATTATGGTATATTTCAATATATATGATGCACTTTGCATGCTAACCAAATTATGTAGGAAATTTTTGGCATTAATATGCCACCTGAAAGAATCAAAGATTTTATAGCAGGTTTGTTTTGTGATCCCTCTTTAAATGGAAACTCATTTTTTTTAAAAGCATGCATTTCTGGAGAATGCAATAGATGTGGTAACTTTTCATTATTAGGAGAATGTATGCATGAAAGTAGTTTAGATGAATTTGGACAACAATTAGTGGATGTAAAAAAAATTAAAAATGTTGAGTATTCTTTAAAAGATGGAAAAACTGGTAAACGTGTTGAGCTAATTGTGGAAAAAGTTAGTGTGCATGTTTTTATTAATGAATTTAAAGATAATTTTGTACCTAAATATGTTCAACACTCTCATAATGCTCATTGGTTGGATAATCAATTTTGTTTATGTAAAAACACATTCCCAATTGGAACTATATTGTCAGTTGTTGATTTTGCTGAAAATTATACTCTTGCTCCACAAGAAGAAATTCAATCACAGTATTATAATTCAGTGCAAGTAGCTATATTTGTTCACATTGTTTATAGACATGCAGAAGATAGTAGAAGATAATAGAAATTTTTTGAGAGTACCATTTTTATGTAAGTGATAATCGATTACATTCATCGAGTTTGTACAATATTGTTTTGATATATTTTATAAAAATTTAAAAGAGAGAAATTCAAATGCTAGAACATCTCATATGGTCAGATAATTGCACGGGTCAATTCAAAAATGCTAGAATGTTTTATTGGTTATGTAGAGTTCATAAGGAAAATAATATCCAACACATATGGAGTTCTTTTTAAGCTGGTTATGGTAAGGGAGAACACGATGGAGCAGGTGCATGTGTGAAAAGAGCTCTTGCTAGAGAGCAACTAAAATTTGAGAATGTTGTGAAATTTAGAGATGCATGCAATTGTAGATTGGTGCAATACCAAATTATCTACAAGAACAAGTGAGAGCTCAATAATTCGATGCTTCTTTTGGTTAGCTGAAGAAAATGATATTTTTTCTTGACAAGATTGTGAAATAATTAATGGATCTGCAAAATGGCATTCGTTTAAGAGTTCGAATGCAAACACATGGACAATATGGACAAAGGAGTTGGCATGCTTTTGTCAGTTTTGTATTGCAGATGATTGGGAGGCATGTGAAAATACAGAATGGGTCGAACAATGGCAACAAAGAGCCTTAACGCCTACATCGACACATGTTCAACATGGAACGATAATTGAAGATAATCAAGTGTTCGCATCAGATGATTATGATCATGTTTCAGATCTTGTAAAAGAAGGTACATTATTTATTGAGTTGAATTTTGTATGTATGCATATTTATATGTGAATTAAATATAAGTCACTCTTTATTGAATTTTGTATTTATTTTTGCAGGACATGTGTATGTTGTTGTTGCACCTGAGGGGAATGAAGAGGAGACAGATTATTGGTTGGCTAGATGTGTTGAGAGAAAACATAAGTTGGCACATCCTAGAGTGGATGATGACAACTTTGAGTATCCAACCGGTTCAGTGATTGTTGTTGGCACCTGGCTTCAAAAATATTTGATGAGAAAGAATGGCTTTCCTACATTTGAAGATTATGAAAGACACAAGAAGATTATACATTATTCACATTTGATTTTTGCAACCAATATAAAACTAGTTAGATATCAAGGGAGGCCTGCTAATAAAGTTTTATGGACACTTTCAATGGACGATCATGAGACAATCATAGATGCATTAAAAAAAAAAGAGGATGCAAATGGTACAATAGAGTAAATAAATATTGGTAAGTATATCTAGTTGTTTATATAGTTAATTGATATATATATTTGTATTTAATCATTTCCTAATTAAAGTTTTATATCATTTTTTGTTTCAGGTCTCCCAAAATTAGATGCTTTACAAAAAAGAGAGGAGATGCACATATATTACAATGGAATTCAATCTAGAGATAGGTAACTATATATAGTTCTATATACATTTAATTGATAGTATAAATTCATTATCTCAACTCCCCTTAATCCACCCTCTTGCATCCCCTTAAGCCATCCTCTTAAAGGACCCTTAAGTCATGTATCCTCTTACATCCCCGTAATCCATAATCTTGCATTCCTTAAGTCACTCTCATAATTCCCCTTAAGCCATCCTCTTAGGGCTTGTTAATCCATTTTGTAAGGTTCACGACATGCATCCCCTTAATCCACTATTTTATATCCCTTTAATCCATTCTATCAACTCCCCTTAATCCACCCTCTTACATCCCCTTAAGCCATCCTCTTAAAGGACTCTCATAATTCCCCTTAAGCCATCCTCTTAGGACCTGTTAAGCCATATCCTAGGGTTCATGAGATGCATCCTCTTAAACCATCCTCTTAACTCCCCTTAAGGCATTCTCTTAAGACCCCCCTTAAGGTATATATCCTCTTAGGTCCCCTTAATCCATCCTATGGAAAACATCTTTTGAATTTGTATGGAATTTACTATATACTGTTCTTTTCTCGCATGAATTTTTTTCTTAAATGACTCATAAAAATTGTAGTTACTTACATTAATTATTTTTGCAGGTTCTCATCAAGTCGGTCTACGAAGTGATTGTTGAACTAAAAAATTATTTTATCAAGAGACTATGTAAATATCAATTTTTGGTCTTCACCTAAAAGTTGATAAGTTTTAATTGTATCTACATGCACATATATGTTTCATCATATTATATAGTTGTAATAAACATCTTGATATACATTATATATGTTTGTTCGATGTCACTTTTTAAATATCTTGTTCCAATTTTATAGATTATACATTTCATGTCTTGTATTTACCACATTTTATATAATTATTCAATTGTATAGATTATACATTTTATACATACAAGGAGATAATTTTTTTGTTTATTGATTCAAATATATGCTATCTAATTGGAAAATAGTTAAAATTGCATGCCCTTAATTTATTATGAATATGATCTAAACTATTTAAGGAATGTTTTAATTTGTCACCTAACCATGTGATAAATTATATATATATTAAATTTGGTTCTAGATAAGAATTTATATAGTGCATGTAATACTTGAAAATTAGATAAAATATAAATATAGATATGTCTGAGTGCATATAATCATGAAAATGAACATAACACGATATCACAATTGATTGCATATATAATCATCATATTAAATTCAACTGATATAAATAAACACAAATATGATAATAACATGTTCAAAGTAAAACTAGAGATAGATAGTCCATAAAATTTATATGTCAAGTCCAACACATATATTTAAATAAAACTAGAGATCTATAGTCCATAAAATATAAAACCATCTAACTTTCAGGTTGATCGGTCAAATCAAGTCTCCTCTTTGTTCCATGTTGACTAGATGTACCTGCATCATGTTGTAAAAGAGTACAAGAAACTTGAAATTAGATTTAAATTTATTTAGAAATTTTGATATAATTAAACATATTTAAACTTGAAAATATAAACTTTTAGATAAAAATAAATTTAATTAAATATCTAGTAAATATAGTAAAAATGATTTCTAGTATGCATAAATTACCATATGATCATGTGAATCTATAACTGGCACATTTTCTTCAACGGGTAGCATAACTGTCACTTGAGAAGATGCAAATGCCTGATCTACTATATCCTACATATTCATATAAAGCAAACAATATGTGAAAACCTCAAATATATATATGGGTATGTGAGGATCATGATGGGCCAAACAGGCCCTTAAGTGGCAATGAAAATTCAGAACAATTAGAGTTAGGCAACTTGATGTAAAAATTTGAATAAGTTATCTATATTATTTCAAAAACATGTAAGAATAGATTATGTGGGAAATTGAATGTAGTTTCTAAACTACTAGGTTTGTTTTTTTAAAACAAAATCTATTTGGTGAAAATTTGAAATTTCAATGCAGTATTACTTAAATTTCAGGAAAAAATTAAGAAGTAGGTGTCTGTCTGACCACCCTAACCATAATAAAATGATAATATTTTTTTATGAGATTTTAGATGTAAGTAGAGGACTCATGACCTTAGAAGGCATAGCTCATTCCCAGCTATATAGGTAGGGGGGGTTGTTTTCGCCGGCCCCCCCACTACTATAGATAGGGTAGCCTAGTGCTTCTCATGCTGTAGACCTAATCGCCATCTAGAATGATAGGGCCGTGTATTCAGCGTACCAATCCTCCAAATCGCAGATTCATCAGGTGTGGTTCCAGACTATGATTAGTGGGCCAGAAATAGGTAGATAGCCTCGTACCTGGTGCATCATGGTCCATCTCCAGCTAGTTTATCCAGATATCTCCTCTATCATCTCCTCTATCCCCCAGTGAAGTTGGCTTGTTCGGTGCATAGGAGATCCGGGGCTAAACATTAGTTAGTGGTTTAATCGATGTCCCATCCGTCCCGGAGATATGAAAGCGATTCGAGTGGGCCCGAGCCTCTTCTATTAGGCCCATGCGCCCTACTCTGTAATGGGCTGTTTCACCATTATCGGAGTTGGCTTTCTATCGGACTAAGAGAGCTGGTGACTTAGTATTTCCGTTTCACATGGCTCTAACCTGGGTGTGCACCTCCTCTGCAAAACCTAGCTCTGCATGTCAGTCTTTCATTGGGAAAACTGAAACCGATACCTCTATCATGCTTCAGAGATGCTTCAATAGGTACCTTAATTGAATGCCCTACCTCTCTACCTGGGTTCGAACGGACTATTGAGCAACGGGCCTGAACGAATGGTAGTGACAGCGCCGCCCATCGAAACTAGGATGCGACCCTTTCTATAGTGGGGGGCCCCCCCCTTTATATGGTGTAGTAGGGGCCGGAGTCATGAATTCATTAGCAGACGGGAAGAAAGGAACCTGCAGCAATCTGATCGTTTGCACAAACAAAGTTGCTATATCCCACATTTCCACTTAGGCTTTCCCGGCAGACGGCATTCGATCATTACACTTAGTGACACAGTTGCTGATGGCCTTCGTGCCGCCCACTGATAATACATTTCTCGCCCGCAAGCTTTTTGAATCCACTTAGTCACACGCAGCCCCGCAACGAAACCTAGTCATGCACCGCAACGTTAGTGCTAACAGAGACACCTCGATATAGAAGTAGACATCCCAGTCTTGAGACCTGCCGAAACTAGCACACGAACGCTAGAATGATAGGGCCACTAGTATCACATATCGACCTGCAACCGCACCCCCATTCCCGCACGGCAATAACTCTTCTTATAGCTAGTCATCATGCAGCTCATCGCGCTACGCCTATCTATAGAAGGGGGTCGATGCTTTTCACACTGCACGACCTATTCTATCCTCCCAGTAACACGAGCTACTTGGATAATCGGGCTTTCCAGCAATAACAGCATATCCGCCCGTTCGTTTTCCAGTCAAATAACTTCGTCTGTGTCGAAGACAACCCCACCTGTACCTGGAGTGCCCAAAGCAAAGCCCCGTGGGTCACCGAACAGAACGCGCAGGAGCTATTTCACCCCCCCCCCCTTTCTATAGTTATAGTAGGGCCCTATCTATAGTAGTGGGCATGCATCATAGGATGGATAAACCATGGGTTAACGACTCTTCGGGATCAAAGCGTGATTCCCAAGGATCGATAGCGGAAGAACATGCCTCTTTCTTAATCGGCGCTGGACGACTTCTCTAAACCCACCCACCTATCCTGGGTTGCCCCATTACCTTACTTCCACAATGGGATAGATAGGGAGGGGCACCGCTGGGAGATCCATTCCACTATCATGGGTATAGGTTCGTTCTCGGGCAGCAAGAGCGCGGGTGCCTCACTATAGATGGAAAGCCTATAGACAGCCGGGTTTTTTTCATGCCAAGGTTCGTTCAGTGCCTTACGAGAGAGAGCTATCTAGCTTATCTACTTGGTTTTTCCAATTTGTTTCCCAGTCTAGCTAATTCACTTGGTTTCTCCCCCAGGGGCCCCACCTTACTCCATCTATACTTGACCATACTTCATCCATATCCCAGACGGCAGACTTCCTCCTCACCTCATGCACCGCGAAGAGCGCAGCCCACGGAAACTACTAATTGATTTTACTACTCGAATCACTATAGATGGAGTATCCCCCATCTCTGTTTGGGAATGAGCAATGCATCCAGCTCGGTTAGCTCATCATTTCCCAATTACTTAATAAAGAAATCTTCATTCCCGGCCCCCTACCCCTATATTGGGCTTTTCCTTTATATCCTCAGCTCATATTCTAACTCACTTACGCAAGGAGCTAAAGCCCCTCTCACTCGTAGGAAAGGACAGGCCCCCTACAATTCTATGGGGCCACTATTAAAAAGGTAGGGGTATTGCGAGAATGAATGAAAAGGAGTGAGGCATAGTAGTCACCCAGCTACTATTATCTACGTATTAACAACCCGTCACATTGATTTATCAATTCAACATTGATAAGGGAAGGAGATCAACTTGAGATCAATTCATTGCTTCTGATCGAGTCGGTCGCAATTTATACCGGGAAATAAACATAATCACTTTTCCTCCATATATATCAAACAGAGAAATTAAGACTTTCAAAACACTTCGATGAACCGGGGCTTTCTTATTTCTACGAATTAAGTTACTTCCTCCCCGCCCTTTTCCTAGAATGCTCGAAACCTATCTATCTTGTTGCATCGAAGCTATTCACCGCTCCCACCCACGGCCACGGCCACTATAGGTAGCGGTAGCGGTAGGGGGAGTGCATTGAATGATTCAATTCCCAACCAACTCAGCGGGGGGGGCGCAACCAGCCCCTCTCAAACATGTAAGAATTCAAAAACAAGTTATCTATATTATTTCAAAAACATGTAAGAATAGATTATGTGGGAAATTGAATGTAGTTTCTAAACTACTAGGTTTGTTTTTTTTTAAACAAAATCTATTTGGTGAAAATTTGAAATTTCAATGCAGTATTACTTAAATTTCAGGAAAAAATTAAGAAGTAGGTGTCTGTCTGACCACCCTAACCATAATAAAATGATAATATTTTTTTGAGATTTTTGAATGTAGAAGTAGAGGGACTCATGTCAGGATGTGACGATATTTTTTGTAATTTTTTTCCAAGTAAATAATTAATTATGAATTTTTATTACAACTTTTTAAAATATAAAAACTTGTATGTCGACCATATGCTTGGTCACTAGAATTTCATGAAATTTTTTTTTTTAATCCTATAGTA